>JALMQS010000075.1:5087569-5402328 GCA_024734495.1 Forficula auricularia
CTTCTTAGGTAAATAAAATGAATTCTGAAATTGAATTTAGTTTTAATAGGTTATGATACAAATGTACATTAATATATTACAAATTATATACAAATTAAATACAGGTCAAATATTTGAACAATACCTGAAATTGAATTTAGAATCGATTTTTCAGGTCTGTCTATCTCTTATTAATAGTATAATTTTTGATTTATTAAGTTACACGTCAGCTGAGATTGATGTCAAGTCATTGGGACTGGTTGGCTGGCTGGCTGGCTTGTGATGTCTCGAGTTTGACGCGCAGTTTTCAAACTTAAAATCTCCCCACTCGAGACATCCAGCTGGCAGTAACTTTCTTTTGTGAAACAATGTTGTTTTCTTCCTTTTTTTTTATGCTACTTCATAGATGGAATTTGAAATTTTTCGCACAATTCGGAAGGTCACTCTTCTGATCTTGTCTAGTTTATTTTGTTTAATTTGCTGCCTGTTTCGACATATACCATTTCATCTTTCTTGAATTCATATTCCTTCCTTCTTTTATCTACTCTATGGCTTTATTTTTTTGGTCTTCGATCGAGTTTCTTTACTGCTTGCTCTCTGTCTTTCTCCATATTACTTTCCTGTTGGAACTTCTTGGAGTTATCTCAGTTTGTTTCCGAAAAGTAAGTATTCTGGTGCGAAGATCACGCAACACTGTGAACAGTATTTCAGTATATTCCTTGATACATTCATCTGCTATCGCAATTCAATTTCTTCTTTTGTTGTCCCCATTTATTTTCACATCTTATTCTGTTTACGATTGTTTGATTTTACCTCTCATTTTAAACCGTTCGATTCAGGACAATCAACACAAGTGAATATTAATTTGATATTTTTGTCTTTGAGGAGTGGTTTTTAGCTCTTTTGAGTTTATCAGCATATTGATCGCCCAATAATGTCTTTAATGAATTTTTTGTTATTGGGTCAATCAATTTTATAAAATCATTTGCTGTCTGTGTTTTTATGGTCAGAGCAAATACATATCTTGTCATATGATCCCACTAGGATGTGCATGTACTTTTTTAGATGATTTATTCCCAGAAAATCCTCAAAGAGAGAGATTGTGTCAATTGACATGATTCACTTATGGTTCTTTTGCGGTCAAGCTGTGACATTTTGTCCATTAATCTGCCTCTTCTTGATTTATTTTCAATGCATGTCGAGCATATTCTGCAAAATTTTCTTATTAATTTGTCCTTATTCTTGAAATAATAATGAGGTCTTATTTTATTTTAAAATGCTTAACACCAATATGTCCATAGAAGTCATGAACCTTTTTTATTAATTCATCGCCAAATCTTCTTGATACAAATAATTCTTTCATTTATTTCTCAAACCTTTAGACTTTATGATATCTTGCTTTTTTACTACATTCTTAGAATTATTTAACTCTTCTTTGTTTAACTCTGATCATTCTTGATTTCTTTCAAAGATACATATTTTACTACTTTTAAGATGTCTCTCTTCGTTTTCAAAGCTCTCTAATACTGGGTTTCTTGATAGAGAGTCAACCTCTAAGCTTGTTTTTCCTGGAGAGTATAGCACCTTGTGATTATATTGAGACAGATAGAATATCAGTTCTCCGAGAGGTTCATCAGTTCTTGCTTTTACCGCATAAAGTCTCCAAAGGCTTAGCGGTCAGCTAATTACAGTAAAATCTACAGCCCGTCAACCAATGCCGCCAGTATTTTATGGCCTCTTTAATAGCTAGGCATTCTAGGTGCTCTAACCTTGTGCTTTTTGGGTGCCTCAATCTCTTTGAGAAGTAGGCTACTGGGTGGGAGAACACCATTTGCCTGGCCGGCTTAGTTTAACCTCCAGGAACCTTCGACACTGGCGTCGGTGCATATAAAAACCTCTTCGCCTTGGTCGTAGATGTGAAAGTGTTGGGCTTAAGACACACACAATGTTCTTTTATTGAGTTAGATGCTTGCTCGCAACTCTTCGCTCCACTCAAACTTGACATTTTTCCTTGTAAAATTGTGTAAAGGCTCTAATGTTTTTTTTATTGCATTTTAATGTATTTATAATAAAAATTACACTTCCTAAAAATTGTCTTATATTTTTCTTGTTTTAGGCCTTTCAAAACATTTTATTGCTATAAGGTTGTCCTTATATGGTCTCACTTGACCTTTCATCAATGAAATCGCCAAATCGTCTTAATTGAATTAGTTGCAATGCAGTACATTTAAAAGTTTCAATTTAGAGCAACCTGGCACTTTGGATCGCATCCTGTAATGAGTCCGATATGCTTCGTCAATGTTCTCCAAGGTTGTTAGAGAATATCATATATGTCGGCAATACCTCATTTATGTTCTAAAAAATCGCGGGAGTTTCGACTCTTACTTATGCCCTGTTTGCTAGCACTCTCTGGACTCCTGCATACTCGACACTTAGCTGGCTCGAACAGGCGCGCCCGCAGTCCACCTGTAATGCCGGCGTTTCGCGCAGCGCGTCCCACTGTTGTCTCTATCTTTACGCCTCCTGGCATTGGCGGCAAAATGCAGAAATTCGCTGTCTAAAAGCTGCAGAGCCGAGAGTGCGACTACCGCTGCCGCCCGTCATGGCTGTAGTCCCTGGGCGGGGCGGCACTTTCACGGAGCCGAGGACCGGCCGAAGTTCTCGCAAATCGACACACGCCGCTGTGATCCTCCTGCCTTTCTAATCCTTCTTGAATGCCAATGTCTACTGGCGCTGCAAAGAAACCGAGAACACAGATTGCTTCTGTCGCTCCAGTCCAAAGGCTTTTGATCCTTCCGGCGACTACATATCACACTACGGTATCGCTGGTAAAAGAGCATCGATCTGGTTTCTTTGGCCCTTATTTACCTGTCCATTAGTACTGTTGAGCTTCCACATATTTTCGGACTCTTCCAACGTCATATTTACTTTCCTTAGCAAAAACACTTTTTTCTTTTTTTAATAATTAAGAATTTTTATATCATTTCACTTTTTACCTATCGTCTAAATGACTTGAAAGCCCAATGTTCATATTTCATTAATGATTACTACCTCATCCATTTTAAAATTTATGGAAACTCTTTCTGCATTTAATACTACAACTAATTCAATATCATCTATTTTGCCCAATTCTTTTCGAAATTTATTTTTTGATATTATCATTTGTTTTTTTGGAGATAGCCAATGCTGTCTCTTCTATATTTATTATTCATTTCTTTTTTTTGAAATTTTAAAAATTATAACTTTTTTTATTTCTTTTTACATTATATTACTGTTCAATCTTTTTTGAAATATTTTTAATTCTTCCTTCTGAATCGAGATTAAAATTTTTTTATTGCATCTAAGCTTCGAAGTAACATGTCGTATGAAAAGTTGTTATTTTTACGGCATATATACCTATGAGAATCGGAATATTTTATTTATTTTGAAGTAGCGAGTGAAGCCCGGCCTTCTACAAAATTCACTGCATTTGTTGTTTTAAATATTGTTTTATCTTTTTTTATTTTTTTAGTTCTTGTATTATTTCATAGTTCATCAGTGACGCATTGAAGACACCTGTGTCGTAAACCGCATTCAACATTCTGAATTCATCCTTTAGATACATTTAATGTTAGCAGTGGTAATTGATTCACCGGGGCCGTCTACGTTTACACGGAACATACAACCCCTCAATCACTGTTCGCTTAAATTCTTCATATTTTCTTATGTATCTTTGCTCATATGCGACATATAGCAGCAAGATTCAGGCTATCTGTTTGGCCATCCTAATTTTTCACATTTGTAACAGGGTGTCTTCATGACATATTATCTGTCATCAGGCATTTCCTAATTTCTTTTCTATCTTTTTAACCATTCTAAATCACATCCTCTAAGAATACCAATCAGTTGGTCATGTATTTTATTTCTTCTTTATCAAGAATATCACTGTATATGTTGAAAAATAAACCTACTATATCAATGTCGTTTATTTTGGCACTTCTGCAGATTGAACGGTTCAGCTATCCACGTAATGAGAAACTTTCTTTTTTAATACTGTAATCAATGTGTTGAACCATCTATATCCTTAGAATTTGTAGGCATATCTAACTTCAGCCCAGCCTCTTTGCATAAATCAGCAAAAAGATTTTCGTCCATTTTGACCAATCGTCTGTCAGATATACTCATTCAAGCTACCTCTATACCATTCTTTTGAATTGCCTCTAAGAAGAATCTTATAATTTGCTATCTTCATAATACTATCATATATTTTTATGATCGTTCACATTCTATTTCAAAAAATTTTAGCGCCATTCTGCTGCATTTTGTTGAATGCCACAAAATTTATTTAGTTAGAATTTTTTTCGATATCCTAACTAATGGCTTTCTTTTCTTTTAATTTCTAAGTCCAGGTTATTATTATCAGTTTTATCCTCATCAATTCTGGATCTTATTGAAAGAATCTAGACTTCCTTCAGTTAGTTACTTCCAAAAAAAATCTTTAAATATAAAATTATTGTCTTCATCTATATATAGTTTCTTAATCTCATCTGATAAAGTTATATATTAACATTCTGAAATGTCCCTCTTTGGACATGCTTTTAAACATGACTTGATTAAAGTAATTTGGCTTAGTTCTTTGTGTGATTTCTCACCTTGATGTTCTTGGGAAATACATAGATTATCCGATATTAATTTTATGCTTTTGATCGAATTCACCAAGGAACCTTCAATCTCTTCTTTTTTCTAGATGTATCCTTACTTTAGTCGGCATCTTTTGGTGGTAGGAGAAAAATCTGATTTGTAAGTTTCTTCTTAGGTAAATAAAAATCGAATTCTGAAATTGAATTTAGTTTTAATAGGGTTATAATTACAAAATGTACATCAATATATTTAATTGCCTTCACATTAAATACAGGTAAAATATTTGAACAATGAAATTGAATTCGAATGTTTTCAGATTAACTTGTTATCTCTTAATTGTTTAATTTTTTGATTTATTTAAGTTTTTGTCAGCCAGGTGGTTGTCAAGTCCATTCTTGCGGACTATTGTGTGTGTGGTTTGTGTATCTCGAACGTGTGAAATTTGGTTTTGATATTCACATTAGTTTTTGGGCTAGCTCGTCCAAAATAATTTGTTAACGCACGCAGACTAACGGACAACCAGACTAATTAACAGCCATTTTGACAAAACAATTATTATCTCGAAAAATATAATTTTTTCGATGTTCACTTATAAGTGCTTTTATGTAGAGCGAAATGCCATGGTTTCGCTCAATTTTTTTAATCAAAATAGTTTCAGCCGTTTTTGAGATATTTCGAAAAAAAAAGGAAAAAAACACTTTTTTCATGCACGATTACAATACTTGACCATACACTGTATGGTAAAGTAAAAATGATCAAATCGGTTCACAATTGGCGAAGATATCAGGTAACATAGACACAGAATAAAATAAAATAAAAATTCATTCGAATTGAGAACCACCTCCTTTTCAAAAAAGGAGGAGGTTCTCAATTCGACTGATTTTTTTTTTTTTTTTTTATTGTGTCTATATCTTCGCCAATTGTCAACCGATTTTGATATTTTTTGCATTGGGTTCAGTCTAGTTTCCGATTCGTCCCGTTTTTGTTTATTGGTATGGACCTTTTTTGATATGTTTGTTCAAGCATTTCTTCTTTGTTTGTGAACCGATTTCGATGAATCTTTTTTTTTATTGGAAAGGGAGTACCTTAGGGGTGGTACCATATTAATTTGGTCAAGTTCTGAAGATATGATCAATGACGAAATAACGTAAATCTCCCATTCTTAAGACCAAATAATCGAAATTATAATTAAATCTTTTATAAAAAAAATCTTAAAACATTCATTTAAAACCCGCAAACGTTTCGAGAGAATTTCTATATTTATGAATTGAATTTTTATTATCATTTTCTGATTCATTCGCCCGACGCTTTCTCTTACGAGATGCATGGAAGGTATTATATTAAGTCACTATTAATAACATCACTTATAAGGAGAAAAATAAAAAAAACTTTTATAAAAAAATAAAACCGACTTCAAAAAAATTAAATGCAACAAATAAAATAATAATAACTTAAAAATCAAATAAAATACACTAAAAGGTATAAAATAATTATCTTATTTAGTTACAACTAAATGACGAAATATTAACATGAAATCCCTTTTTGAAGTCGGTGCCAAACATATACATTTTATGAATCGCACTCGACGGATCTTACTTAGTACGCTCGCTTATATAGTTTGTTTGGCACCGACTTCAAAAGCGGATTTCATGTTAATATTTCGTCGTTTAGTTGTAACTAAATAAGATAATTATTTTATACCTTTTAGTGTATTTTATTTGATTTTTAAGTTATTATTATTTTATTTGTTGGATTTAATTTTTTTGAAGTCGGTTAAAAATAAATTCGAATTTCTCTATTCTTAGGTGATATAGGTTTTCCAAAGCATTGTTTTAAAATTGTGCCAGGAAGAGCCGAAAGGAGCCCGTGGCGCCCTCGCTTTGGTTTGGTTCCAGCGGCAGCGATCAGGCGGCCGCGCTCAGCTGTTCCCATAAGTTCGGCTCAAAAAATACTCCCAAATTACTAACATATCTCTGTTACCATTTTCTACATTATTTCTCTCTCTTTTTGATATCTTATCCAAAAAAATATTTTCAACAATTTTCTTGACTACTTTTGCATTATTAAAATAAGAAAATCGATTGTATTGAACACAAACATCGAAAGCACCATCGCCGGACTGACGTGTAGAGTGGCCATTAAATTTTTTATTTATTATTTTAACCTCACATGTTTTATATTTTTTATTAATTGAAAAATGAAGCCAAATTATACTAATCATGCCATTTTTAATGTATTTTTATTCGATTTTCCCTTAATGATTTGATTAATGGAATAATATAGAAAAATAACTATGCCATTAGTCAATCTCTTTTGAACTGTCAAACTTGTACTATTTTAAGATTTAATAATATCTTCTAGTCAAAATGAAGAAACTTTTTCGAAAAATTGAAACAAAAATAGACAATACGTCCAAAGAGACAAATAGCTTTGTAGGGAAAGTATTTACAATCGGTCGCATCGTTGTAACAATCGAAGATGTTATTGCAGAAGGTATTTATTATTTTATTATATTTTTCTATTAAAATATGAATTTAAATTAGCAAATTTTATATAGAGCTTATTACAATTTATCTAATATTTTTAATAATTATATTAATTGTTATTAAAACTTGCAAAAATATATATTTTTTCAAATATCATCTTTGTTTTATTTATTAAAAACAATTAGAATAGAAGATCTTCTAGTCATTAATATAATTCATAATATAAAGTTAACAGCCTCTAATCCAAGTCTTTACAAATAGCCCGCAATCTAAACGAGGGTTGTGGCTGTCAAAATTCACTATATCAGGTCTTGATTGCTTATTATATAAATTAATTAAAAAGCCTAAGTATTATTTGTAATAAGAATTTTAAAAACTAAAGTATACATTTATTTGATTTCAAATGAGGCAATTAAAACCATGAGAACAGTTAAAAGAAATTAATCATAAGTTTCCTGTATTTGATTCGATCGCGAATCGAATGCAGATGATTTTTGTCAAATATTAAGTGAAAATAATATCCGAATTTATATATTTCTAACTAAGACTCAGCAGACTTCAATAGCTTCAACCAGCAATAGTCTCGCGATATATATCTTGTTTAAAAAGCGCGATCAAAACAATTCTCGTTAATGTGTTAATTATTCTTTGATATTGTTCGGTCGTGGTTAATTTGAAGAACATTTTGGTTGAAGAGTCAAAGAAGTTTATAAATTATTTGTTTTTGTTTATTTATATGTATTCCTTGTTTTCCTTGTTTTTCCTTTAATATTAATAAATATTTTTACCTAGTCTGATCTAATCTTATTTGGAGGTGTTCTCACGAACAGATATATTATGAGAAAACTAACTTCACTATTTCAATCTAGAAATATATATAAATTCGGATATTATTTATACTTAATATTTGACAAAAATCCTCTTCATTCGATTCGCGATCGAATCAAATACAGGAAACTTATGATTAATTAATGGCAAACACCTAACACACGTGTTAACAGATTGGGCGCTCTGGACTGGGAGATTGAATATATAACATCTCAGATTTCAAATTCATTTGGTGATCCATATCAGTGTTTGATATAAAATGTGTCATGCGGGCCAATCGCTAAATGATGCTGGATTATAGCCAAATGGATCACATCTTTTTCATTCTCTCTTGGTCCACTTAAGACTCAGCAGACTCCAATAGCTTCAACCAGCAGTAGTCACGAGATATATATCTTGTTTAAAAAGCGCGATCAAAAACAATTCTCGTTAATGTTTTAATTATTCTTTGATATATTAATGAGAAAATTAACTTCACTATTTCACTATATCAGGTCTTGTATTGCTTATTTTATAAATTAATTAAATAGCCTAAGTATTATTTGTAATAAGAATTTTAAAAACTAAAGTATACATTTATTTGATTTCAAAATGAGGAAATTAAAACCATGAGAACAGTTAAAAGAAATTATATTGATCGAAAAATAAAAAAATTGTATTTCTGTCCTAAACTTAATACGGGAGAATTATATGAATATAATAATAATAATCATCTTTATTAGCTATTTTCTGCTATATTTCATAAACTAATATATATATATATAGTTCCTAGCCCTCCAGCAGTGACGAAAGAACACCAAGTTTTCAATATCCATATGATATTGACTCCATGAAAAACATTTATAATTGAAGAAAGACTGATGATGAAGACCAAGTCTTCGAAACTATAGTCTCAAACAAATAAATAATATATATACAGATATATCATCTTGAGATATATGTGTATATGTTTATTTGCATCAAGCAGAGGACAACCTCTTTGTTTCTCTTTGTGAATCAACAACTCTGCTACTCTCGGCAAAACAAAAACTTTTCAATATATATATATATATATTATTAGCTATTTTCTGCTATATTTCATAAACTAATATATATATATATATATATATATATATATATATATATATATATATATATATATATATATATATATATATATATATATATATATATATAATTGTTTTTAAATAATACATTCAATTTAGAAATACAAAGGATAGAGATAATTCTAAAATATAACATATAATAATAAACATACAAATGTATAATACACAATACATGACAATAAATAAATATACACATATACAGATATATATATTACACATACGAGACAAGACCAAGGAGTGGATTCTACACTATGCAATTAAACAAATAATGGGACACACACATATACATATATATTTTTAATAATACATAAATAATACACAACATATACCTACATATCCATCCTTACAACAAGGAATATACATAATAATAAAACTTGAACAAGATGCGAGGTAGGTTTCACAAAAAAAGAAATAAAACAAAATTGAGTTTTGAATTCGATATATTTCGGGGGTGAGCCGGGATCCAGACCTCTTTTTTTTTTTTTTTGGGGGGGGGGGGGTCGCCGGTATATAAGATCTACTTTTGATCTCGGAAGTGTGTCGCGATCGAATTGTCCAAGCGGGGGGGGGGGGGGGGGTCAGAGACGCCCCACATAGAACTTTATTTTCTTCAATTTTAAAATTTAATGTTATTAAAAAAAAAAAAAATAAAAAATGTTGATCTCCAATGCTTTGGGGGGGGTGAGCCCATCATCAGGAGTCAAAGAAAACTGTTTTATTTCTTTTTTTGTGAAACCTACCTCGCATCTTGCTCAAGTTTTATTATTATATTAAAATGCTTCACCTAGAACCAACACCTAACTCCTTACAAGTTAAGGAATATGCAGTTTATAAATACTAATTGACGAGATGATTTTTTTACTCTTGTGACAAAAGTAATAGTGTTATCTCTCTCTTGAATGCAACTAGGGTCTTAAGTTTTTTTATATATTCGGGTATGTTATTGCATGCTCTTAAGCCCTTATAAAATACATTATTCATTGTACTTGCTTTATTGACTCTACTCAAGTAGAAATCACTTCTCTGTCTTGTCCCGTATGAATGTATGGGATTCGTTTAATTTATTATGTCTATGAGATATTCAGGTGCTAATTGATTCCTAATTTTATAAATAAATACCATAACCCGAATTTCTATACCATTCTTAACATCAAGCCACTCCAATGTATCAAGCATTGATTTGACTTTTGAAAATTTATTGCACTTTAATATATTCCTCATGGCTTTGTTCTGTAGTCTCTGTAGACGCTCAATATCCGCTTTACAGAACATATATAATATTGTAGGGTAGTACATGAAGTGGGGCAAGATAGTAGTTTTATATACTAGTGATACCGTATAAGAGGAAAGACATTTAGATATTCTGCCGAGTACACCTACTTTTTTGTTATTTTATTTATTATATAATTTGCATGATCCCTGAACATTAATCCGTCGTCAATTATAATACCGAGATATAATTAAATGTAACAATTGTTATGAAAATTTTTGTGTTATTGGTAAGCAAGAATTGCAAGGAAGAAAAATTGTTTTCCAATATTGTTTTGTACTCTCATTTTTAATTGGTGTTGAAATTTTATTGGGTTGCAGAGAGAATGTAAAATTAATGTTACCAATTTACTATTGAAAAAGTGAGGACTGATGATGGCGTGAAAGTGTCAGCCGAAACTGTCTCCTAGTTTAAAATAAAAAATTGATAAGGACATAGAAGATTTTGTGTTTTCTTAAGTCTTTTTTCTCCTTACGAGAACCTGATAACTGTTCTCATGGTTTTAATTCCCTCATTTGAAATAAAATAAACATCATAGTACCGTTATCTAATTAAAGTATACATTATTTTTTGATTATTTCATCATATTAGCATTCATCCTAATCTATAACTGAATCTGTCATTTTAAAAACCAATATGTCAAGATTTTTCCAACCATGGTTTTTTTTGTCTCGAACACTTTCTTAAAGGTAAACCCATAATCTGAGTAAAAACCATGCACTTCAGTACATTCCTTCCTCTTCAAACAGTACCACGAAGTCGTCGTCCATTGCTTAAACGACCTAAATCAGTTGATTGATAATGATTATTTTGTTCAAATTTAATACCACCTAACCCTGTTTCTTGCTAAACAACATAATCATAGTCTGTTTAAATTTATTATTTATTTATAAAGATTATTCGATATTTACAAACTTTTACGTCTAAACACTATATTCAGCTCAAAAAATTCCTTGTAAATTCGTTTACTTATAAATTACACAGTTTTTATTGATTCCTGAAAAGTTCTGATTGTGTGACTTAGGTGGTTTTTGAATTGACCGATTCAACTGATATGAATACCAAATAGCCATATACGAGGGGTGAACCGAGATTGGAATTAGGTGTACACCGTCCTTGGAATTATTTTGGAATTCTTTAGATAATGCCCCTTCATCTATTGTCTTCTAGTTGGAAATGAAAGTGGAAGTGAAAGTATGTGTACACTATATTAGGTCGCGGTTCACCTCTTGGCCATATACTACTATTCGAATGTTTAATTTGAGAGATTTTTTAATGTTATCACTTGCATCTGTTTTGTGAAGAAGAAGAAAAAATTATCTTATTGTTTCCTTTTTATTTACAATAATCATCAAGCATAAATATATTTTTTCTTCGTCCATCCTTCGCCAAATCCCTGTACTTTACTGCTACTCAGAATTCAACTTATAAATGGTTTAACTGAGGCCATAATAACAAATTCACATGTTTTATCACTTGCATCTGTTTTGTGAGGAAGAAAAAATTATATTATTGTTTCCTTTTTATTTAAAATAATAATCAAGCATAAATATATTATTTCTTATCCATCCTTCGCCAAACCCCTGTACTTTACTGTTACTCAGAATTTAACTTATAAATGGTTTAACTAAGGCCATAATAACAAATTCACATTTAAATTATATAATTATTTTTATTTAGATAAAACATATAAATGTTCATAATGTATAATTTTGAATTTCTTTTTTTAATAGGAGGATTTGCAGTTGTTTTTCTTGCCAAAGGAAATAATTCAACTCAAAGATATGCACTTAAGAGAATGTTTGTTAATAATGAACACGACCTTAATGTTGCTAAAAGGGAAATTCAAATAGCTAGTAAGTATTTCAAAAATATTAAAAGATGGTATTTTTATTTATAATTCTAAAGCAAAATCCGCAACTCGCATTTTAATTCTCAAGGGGCGTATAATTTATAACAAATAAATATTTTTTTTTAAGGAATTTGGTGTTGGTACTTGGTAAAACATTTTTTAAAATTATTGGATAAAATAAATATTTGTCCAAACAATATATAAAATTCTTTGAAAATTATTTTTCAATTAGATTATAGAGCTATAATAATAAATTAGTAATTAATTTTAAAATTAAAAATAGCTGGCAACCACAATACAAATCGGAACTGTTATCTCAGATACGCCGCACAGTATCTTTCACTTCTCTGCAAATAGGATTCCAAAATGGAAGAAGTTTTATAATTTGGGCGAAAATCAATCACAATTATTTAAAATGTTAGTGAATATAATAGTCGAAATATAAATTTATTATTTTTACATTTACTGTCAATTTTGTCTTTCGTCTCTTTTCTTTTAATAAAAAGTGCCTGGAGCACCGAGGGATACTCGGTATCTTTTTGCCTCTAAATAGCTTAAGTTTCAAATTTCAAGGCTCTGCGACTTACCTAAATGTTTAAAATATTCATTTTACGACACTCCTAATTTACACCCCCTTCCTTTATTCCAACCGGATTAAAATCTAAACACGACTAATAACTCATGATAAGTAGGTACACCAGTTTAAAAAAAAATCGTTAGTGCCGTTTTTGAGAAAAAAAAACGAAAAATCTTTCATGTAAATGTCCACTTACGGTGTTCTGATTTTAACCAAAAACTTCTTGTACCCCTTCTAGCCTATATCGAATTTCGTATCTCTGAGATTTATGGTTGAGAAACACAGGAGGTACATTCTTACGTACGTAAACATTAACTTCCGGTACTTCTATTTTAGCTAAAACCTTGTGGTACTTCGTGTAGCCTCTAGATATCTTAAGTTTCAAATTTCAAGGCTCTGCGACTTACCGAAGACGAGATATGAACGATTAAAATATTTATTTTGCGACATGACTAATTTACACCCCCTTCCTTTATTTCAATCGGATTAAAAATTTGACACAACTAATAACTCATTATACTTGATAAGTACACCAAATTTTAACGAGTCGTTTTCGAGAACCCGATTGTGTATATATAGTATACCTATATATATATATACACAAGAATTGCTCATTTAATAATATAAGACAATATTTTTTATTTGCTTCGGAGTCCAGATGAATGATTTTTGAAAATCTTTTACTTAAAACTCACAAATGTAAATAAAAAAATCAATTAAAACTTTCTATAAAAACATTTCGTTCTTTATTTAAGGAGCTTGTTATCAAATATTATAAGAGGCAGCGATAATCGAATAATTTTCTTA
The DNA here is from genome assembly GCA_024734495.1 of Forficula auricularia. Taxonomy (NCBI): domain Eukaryota; kingdom Metazoa; phylum Arthropoda; class Insecta; order Dermaptera; family Forficulidae; genus Forficula; species Forficula auricularia. The sequence goes on from JALMQS010000075.1 coordinate 5,101,095, forward strand.
TTCAATAACTAACTCTAAGTCGAAACATAGCATACCTTTAAATTATTTTTTCTATTCTATCTACGCTTTAACTCTAGAAAATTCAACTCATTAAACAATTAAAAGAAAATAATTTAACTTGTCTTATCTATTTATAAAATAATTTTACATTCCAATTTATTTAAATCCGTTGATCTTTAGAAATTAGAAAATAAAAAATTTCTTAAATGAAACTCTCTTAAAAGACAATATAAAATTAAATGGGCAATAGGTACAACCCCTGAAATATATGATCAAAACTATATATTTTCGATTTGATAGTAAATTTATAATAAATCTAAAAAAGAAACACTTATTTTATTTCAAAAATGGAAATATGTCTCCTTTATTTATATCTACATTTATACTTTAAATATATATAAATATATATATATATATACAACAGGCATCAGAAAAATTTTTGTATACGCCACTGTGAACAGTCATGAAACATTAGCAGTTTCATGTATTTATATATTTAAGGCTTTAATATTTATCTGTTATCATTTGTTCTGTTTAATTTATCTCTTATCAAAGTAATGTTTATCTTTTACTCTGCTTGTTTTTAATAAAAGGATTTTTCATTTAGACTATCTCTTGGAAAAATAGACTAAATTTATAAATATAAGTAATACGCCTACCAATATATAATTTTAGTTATAATTAGAGTTATGTGTATTTGTAACTTTTGGAGATTATTAGGCTAGCATCTTATCATTTCCGTTATATATATTGCTTCAAATACATACATTGGAATGGTTGAAATTTTTTTTCCAGTTGGAATTTTTAACATTTTGTTGAGAAATAAAAAAATATGGAAAAAATTAATAAGATTTAAAGAATATTTTTATTACTATTTACTATAGCTTTACTAATTTTATTCTTTAGATAAGAAACAGACAATTTTGAAAGACTCTTTCAATAATTTACCTCTTAAAAAAAAGGAAGCAAAATCCTTTAAAAATATCCTTTTATACTTTTGTGAAAAGTCTTGTAATGAAAAAAAATCGAATTCGAGATTTCGTTCTTTAGACCTAGGTAAATTGGCCGAACAAAGCCAATTCCGAAAAAGTGAGTTTTATCGTCCATTCTACGTTCGGAAGACGCCAAGGGCTTTAAATCAAAATTTAAACATTTTATTTTTAGGGTTTTTTTTATCTTAATATTTCTCTACTCATACAAATAAGGGTAGTTTACTCATTAACTAAAATTAAAAAAAGCGATTTTCCCAAAAAAAAGATTCATTAAAATTGTCTTCATATTTCATAAATCGCTTTATCCTGAAAGCTACAATATGCCAAAATTTATTTGTCTCCAAAACGGCTTATACATTCATCATTACAACTTATAAAAGTTATAAATTCAGATTTAACCATTTTCTTGGGTAATATTTCATTAATGGTCCCTAAATAATTGTAGGTCAATGAAAATGTACTAGTTTTCTAGCTTTCAAAAAATATAAATTACCAAAAAAATTAATTTCAAGTCTTGTATTATCTGAATTCTTAATATATAGGTACACGAGGGGTGAACCGCGATTGGAATTATATAAAATTATTTTGGAATTCATTAGATAATGCTCCCTTCATATATTGTCTTCTACTTGGAAATGAAAGTGGAAGTAGGTCTACACTATATTAGGTCTCGGTTCACCCCTCGTAGGTACATAAACTTGGAAATTTTATATTTATATTGAGTCCAAACTGGCTTAAGTCGGACTAAAAATTAGGGGGGGGGGGGGGGGGCTAAACGCTTTGTCCGATTTGAACCAAATTTTGCATAGTTAATTTTTAGGACTTAGAATTTTTTTTATTTAATTTTAATATACAGGGTGGTCCCGAATTCATGGTACAAACTTTAATGGTAGGTACAGGACATTGTAACAATGAGTTATTGTATAGGAATGTATAGTGTAATAAGTATATGTAATATGTATATGTATGTATAGTGTAATAGTAATATAGTGTATAATGTATGTATAATGTATAGCCGTTATTTCCCCTGTTTACGCCTCACCGCGTCACTTGCGACTATACATTCCTATACAATAACTCATTGTTACAATGTCCTGTACCTACCATTAACGTTTGTACCATGAATTCGGGACCACCCTGTATAGGGAGAGAGAAGGTGGATGGAAAAGTCATGCGATGGCCACATATTTTTTATATTTATTTTATGATTACATTAAGACTAACATATTTCTCTTATTTCTGAATCTTTCTACAATTTAATAATCTTGTATTATATTTTGCTTTTTCAGAGTAATGTTTCAGGTCATAAAAAATATAGTCGGTTGCATTGACTCAAGTGTTAGTCATGTAGGTAATGGCGTTTATGAAGTGCTTTCTTAATGGCTCATTGTAAAAGCCATGTGTTGGCTTTAATGAATTCTCGCTTACAGCATCAGTCATCTCTCACTGAATTTGAGGTATTTAATATTTGTTATATATATTATTAATTGCAGTTCAGGCGCTTGAGTAGGGCTATTGATTGAGAGTACAGCCCACCAGATAATGTATAGGTGCTTCAACAAAAAAGCCTAAAAATAACATTTATTAGACTTCTATAATAACCAAAAATTGTATGTAGTATTACTATCAATATAGATTTTAGAAACCCTACGATAAAAACAGAACTCTCTTCGTCTAGAACAGCCATTCTCACTTAAATTTCTATAAAAATCACTTATTCTACAGTTATACCATATTAATTGGGAGGCTACGAAATTTTTTTTGTGGGTCTATGAAAAATAATTAAAAACATTATATGCTTATTAATTTAAATAAAAAAATATGTATCTATTTATTTATAACTTTTTTTTTTTTTTTATAATGATACTGACATACAAGAAGAAGTTGCACCAAGAAGGTACAACCTCTGTAGTCCGTGGTGGACCCTTGTAACGTGAAGATAAGGGGAGATTTAGGGATTGGGTAGACAGTTTTCGTTATTATGTATAATCAATATATACTAGCACTTCTTTGTTATTATGTATAATCAATGAATAAAACCACTATTTTTAAAATAAATCTTAATAACAACTAGCCTCCAACTCGCCACTTTCTTGCCACCCTCAAACACGAGCTAACAAACTAAAAGAAGATAACCCGACCCTTAACATCTCTCTCGACTCGCAAGTCCATCGAAGAACCTTTTCCACTCTTTCCCTATTTCATAGATATTATCACGGGATGTTCATCAATAATTCACCCAAAGCTTACTTTGCGCTTAGCAAGTGATTCGCCGACTACCAACACTCTTCGCGATCAATTTGGAAAAGTCCCGAAACAATTCATTCGTCAATACGTTAATCCCCTATAATTTCAGGGACTTAAACTGTCTCTGTCTCCATGCCTCCCTCTTTCCTAATTCTTAGAATCTTCACTCCTTTAAGACCTGAGTGCACAAAAATCTTCGTCTCCACTTGATCTCTTTCTCTTTTGGGTTACGCAAGGATCTGTAAAGATGACACTTTTAACATAGGGAAACTGTCTAAAATAGATTTCTTGGATAGTCTCAGAAATTTTCTAAAAAAATTAATGGGTTCAATATTACCACCTTCTCTTCCTCACAAATTCCGAGTCCTTGAATGGGCGCTTCAAAAATCGTGCCCAGGGCGCCAAATGTTACTAAAATATGCCCTGATTATTTAATTATTAATTATTTAATATACGTTAATCATATTTTTGTTTTTCCATTTTTATTTAAGCAAATTTAAAACTTTCAGATTCTTGGTATTATGTGTGATGTATGTGAAGCGGTTTCGAGATTGCATCATTGTCAAACTCCTATCATTCACCGAGATTTAAAAGTAGAAAATGTTCTTGTTTCTGAAGCTGGGCATTATGTTTTATGCGATTTTGGTTCAGCTACTGCTCGAGTTCTCAAACCTACCGTGCATGGAGTTGCTACAATTGATGAAGAATTGAAAAAAGTACTTTGGGTTAAAATAGTTAGCACTTAAAATTTATATATATTTTTATATAACCTAATATTATTTTTCAGTATACAACCCCCATCTTATCGATCTCCTGAAATGGTAGATTTATATAGCGGGCAGCCCATCACAACTAAATCAGATATTTGGGCATTAGGATGTTTACTCTATAAACTTGCGTTTTTTACCCTTCCATTTGGAGAAAGTGCACTAGCTATACAGTCTGGCAACTTTACTATTCCAGATTCTTCCAAATACTCTTCAAAACTTCATTCATATATTAGTAAGTTTTTTTCTTTCTAGTTTTAATTTATATATATATACATTCATATTTTTCTCTTTTAGGATATTTATTGGAACCAGATCAAACACAACGTCCTGATATTTTTCCAAGCATCTTATATTGCATTTACCTTACTTGGCAAAGAATGTCCTGTGCAAAATCTTCACGTAAGCTATTATTTCCGGCAATTTATTCTTATAATTATGAATTCATTTAAATATTCATATAAATTTTATTTTCTCTTTAGAAAGTTCCAATACCGAATATTGAACAACTACCCCAGCCTGTGACAGAATCCGAAGCAAAACGTGTCGCTGCTGTAGCGGCAGCAGCAGCTGGAGCAGCCGCAGCGGCTAACAAATCAAACTCTATTGTATCTGCGACTGTAATTCCATGTGTTGAAAGCACAACAGTAACACCACGTCAACGACCTAAAGCACAAGTTACAGCTGTTGCTGCTCCTGGAGTATTACCTATCCCATCTCCTGCTCAACGTCCCAAGGTATACCAATTAAATAATCTGCTAATTTATTTTTTATGGGTTTATTTCATTTTTTTCTTTATTTTATTGATTGAAACAGCCTGCAGCTCAACAGCAGCTCTTCCAGAGTTCTGAGAAGATGGAGTCCCTTTTTCCAGCCTCTGGATTTCCGGATCCATTTCGAGAGGATTCTGTAGAATCGAAACCAACACCACCCCCTTTACAGCAAAGAGCGCCTTCTGCTGAAACACCTCCGTTAACAATTACCACTCAAATTACAACTCACAACAAGGGTTTAACTGGAGTTGCACATAGCAGTCATGAAAATGTTGATTCACTATTTCCCACCTCAGGATTTCCAGATCCCTTTCGAGAACGCATTTCTCATAGACCTCATCCTGATGCTGCAGCTTCGCAAGGACTTACGGCATCCGGCGTCGGAAATGGCGATTCACCTCCTTCTGGTCGACATCATCGAAGAAATGTTTCTGATACTTCGGCCTTTAACAAGTAAAATGAAACTTGTATATAAAACTTGTTTAGTAAAAATCATTCATTAATATTATTGGAACAAAAACTCTTCTTTTTAAAAATTATTTATAATATTTAAAATTTTATATGATACATATTTAAAGTTTTCTAAGACATGCTTTTCTGACCATTCACATTAACAATTCTATTTGAAAATCTGTTGTTAAAGATAATCCTCATCATCTTCAAAAAAGGTAAATCGTTCATGAGTTAGACCATATAGAATAATTCAGGTTTCTTTATCAAGGGTAATAATTTACTACAGAAACAAAATCTTAATCCTAGGCGCTTGTCAATTAATTCTTTGAGTAGTAAATTAAATCTTTTTCCAATTGTAATCACTAAAGACTGGATTTTCGTGCAATAAAAACCAAAACGTACGATAAAATTCTCAAAATACAAAACAAAAAGGCAATAATCTTAGTTAACATAATAACATTTTTATTAACATATTAAACAGCAAAATTAGAGTAATTTTAGTCATAAATAAACAATAAAATAAATTCATTATATAATCTAAATTCGACATGCTTATATAATGTTATCACGACAAAAAATAAATAATTTTAAGTTTGTAAACGATTAAAGAAAAACAATTTAATAACTTGAAGAAATAATCAAACATCAATAATTAGTTAATAATTCAAAAAATTAATAATTTTCGTTAAAATTCATTGACTACCATGTATCTCTAAATAGTTTTCCAATAAGTTATACCTCTTTTCTTCGAGAATATGTTTCAATAGAAAAAAGACTCACTCTAGTACATCTGGACTTGTTAGTGAGAATTGTTTATATGAACTTAAAATATTCTTCTTTTAATTAAAATATTTGGGGAAATATCGACATCGACATTTCTAATTATAATTGAATTATATTTTAAAAAATTTTATATCCAGAATTTTTTTTCAAAAAACTGCATTAAATTTATTTGCAACGAAATTTTCTCTGGAGAGAGACGGACTTGTAGAACTTTTAATTGAAAGTAATGGAAGACAGTCCAGGGTAGGAGAGAAAGATAAAATTAACACATTTCAAATAAGGTGTAATTCATTGGAATCCTTCCTCCTTTCCTTTCAAACCGACGTTTCAGAGGATTCTTCCCTCCTTCAGGGTTTCAAGGGGTCAATGAAGGAAACAAATAAAATGCTTCTTTCCTCTCCTCCACACAAGTGTTTATATATATATATAATTAAGAAAAAGGAAGAAAAAAGTTTTAAACACTGCTGTGGAGAGAGGAAGGAAGCATTTTAGTTTTTTCCTTCATTGACCCCTTGAAACCCTGAAGGAGCTTCGAAATGTCGGATTGAAAGGAAAGAGGAAGGATTTCAATAAATTACACCTTATTTGATATGTGTTAATTTTTTCTTTCCTCACTACCCCTGGGCAGCCTTCCATTACTTTCAATTAACTGCATTAAATTTTTCAAATAATTTCGGTAGCTCAAGAAATACTCTACTAGATAGTTCAAGAAAGACTGACAAATACTCACCTGTTCGGACTGAATGGATAATGAATGTCAAAATTCCTGCAAACTCTTCAGGCATCGGGAGTTAGAAACTTCGACGAATGAAGAAGATTGAAAGCGATGAAAATGTTTTCTACTAGATTTCTTTATTTAATATTTACTTAGAGTTTAACTAATATTAAAATTAATTAAATTCATAGTAAAATTAATAATTATTTAAAACATATTTTCATGAATTATGACAAAAATAAATAGCTACAAAAATGCAATTTCGTACAAAATAAAATTAGTGTTAAAAGAACGTTCTTTTCATGATTCGAATTTCGGTTTAGGTTTCAGTGAATATAAAGTTAGCAAAAAGGAGATGCAATTGCACGGGAATCCGGTCTTTAGTCATCACAATAAAATCTAATTGGTTACATTCCTAATTTAAGACTTTTTGATACCTTTAATAAATTCATAACACAATAAACTCAATGTAACAAAATGAATTAATTGATCAAATTATTTTACTACTGTATGCTAATTAAATAAAATTTATCTTTCAGAGTCTTTGCGAATGAAACCAGTCAATTCTTGGCACCATATGAGGAAGCTCGAGCCCAAGCAGCCGCTGAAGCCTCAGCTTCAAGAAGCCCCAGTGAGTCCCCTCCTGGAGGGGTTCTACCAATTCAGCCCCCTCCACCTCTAGGAGCAAGTGCCTCCCACGGGGAACTCAGCTTGGTTGCATCTGTTTCGGATCCGGCGCGCAGGTAACTTGTTCAAAAAATATATTTATTACTTATTTTTAGTATAAAAGATTCTAGGTGTGGTTACACAAAAATAAAATAAAAGTTTTTTTGAAAACACCTACCAATTTTCTTTTTTTGAAAATTTATTTTATTTTATTTTATTAATAATACCATCTTTTATAGTTCCAAACAAACGAAAAACTAAACCCTATTATTAGTGTCTGTCGGTCTGTCTAGAGCAGCTCATGATCTAAATTGGATACAAACTTGAAATATGCTAGTTATTTGTATTCATTTTTTGGGGGGTCAAAAATAAAATATATTTTTATGTGATATCCCATTAAAGAACTTATTAAGCAGAATTGGGCTGAATTTTTTAAAAACTAATTCACTTTAAAATTACGGCATTGGAGGGCCTCAAAATATATGATATTTCTACTTAACGTAATTTCCAAACCATTGAACTCATAACATCAATAAATTCTTTCTCTGATGAAAGACAAACAAGAACGATTTTGATATCTCAACTATTTTGACTGTTATAATCCTTTTTCTTATATTTACAAAAAAAATTACTTAAATCTCAATCTTTAAAATACCAATATAATACCAAGCGATCGTAGCCTAATCAATAGAGAGAAGGTCGGTTCATGGCTCGAATCCATTTGAAGACAATTTTTTTTTTAAGAATATAATATTTACTAAATGTAATAGATTAATATTTCAAATAAATTAACTTTTTTATTACTTTAATAATAATAATTATAATAGTAAATAATATTTTGCCAATAGAAGCATTTGTTGATTAATACTACGTAATAATTGATATTCAATCAGTCAAAAATTGGGTTTAAATAAGAATCCGCTACTTTCTTTTAATATATTTATTTGTTACAAACGGAAAACTCTATACGAGTCACAATCGCACTTGGCCGCTTTTTTTGGAAAACTTATTTTATTATATTTTGTGAAACCACGTCTTGAATACTTCTTTCTAAAGTGTTGTAATATTTCACCAAGAACCAAAACCACACTCCTTATATAATGATTATTTATATTATTATTGATTATTTTATTAGTTTATCTTGTGATGTTGCTGATTGGAACCCTTTTGGAGATCCAACACCATTTAGTCAAATGACGGAAGATCAATTTTTTGGGGCTGAATTTGATCGTATTCGTCGAGGATCACAATCCAGTATAGGAAATGTAAAAAGTCGTGAAAGCCTCGTGGATGGATTCAATATCAGCTGCTGCTGCAGCGGCAGCAATTGCAGCTGTTGATGACCCGTTTGGTGCTGCCCCATTTACACATCCTGGTAAATCATTTATTCTATTTCGATTAGACTTTCCATACAATTATATTTCCAACACCAAATTATTATAAAAATACATAAAAAATCACCAATTCTAAAAACATTAAGGGCTAATGCAAAAATAAATTTAAGTCTACTTTCAAGTCTCATATTAAATTTTAACTCTTTTACATTCTTTATATTAGCTTCACTTGTATCTATCTATCAATGTGACTTTTGTTCTGTTAAATTCCGCAAACTTTTCTCTATAAAAATAATTAAGACTAAAAAGTAAAAAAATAAAATATATTTTAAAAAAACTAAAAAACATGCTTCTAAAAAGTACAAAATAATATAATACTTAACAAAAAAGCGTGGGGCACTTTGTCGAAATTAATTAAAATTATATGCTTCTGCGTCCCACGCTTTTTGATTAAGTATTACATTATTTTGTACTTTTTAGAAGCTTGTTTTTTAATTTTTTTAAAATACATTTTATTATCTAGTATTTTTATTTGATTAATGATTATTATCTTTATTCTATACCTTTTTTAGCGCTAGATGCCTTAAACATGTTGGGAATCTTGTTTAGGATGTGTTCTGAGTCATGCACATGCAAGAGCGGATCTAGGAATTTTTTATGGGGGGGGGGGGGGATGTATATAAGGTGGCCGATGTATATAAGATCTACTTTTTATCTCGAAAGTGTGTCGCGATTGAATTGTCCAAGTGGGGGGGGGGGGTCATAGACCCCCACACACACACGTACATTATTTCCAATTTTAAAATTTTTTTTACAAATTTCATATCTCATATTTTAAGTTTATTAAAAATAAAATTAAAAAAAAAAAATTGTTATAAATTCCCTGTCGATTTGGCCGCCGTTTTTGGCCTCTGAGTGCGACGCACGTGTTGCACTCTCGCCAGACACGGGCCTGTATGGGGGGGGCGATCGCCCATCCGCCCCCCCCCCCCCCCCCTTCTGGATCAACCCTTGTGCACATGCGTTACTGTGGATATGTTCTGGATTATTTATTTATATATAACATTTTTAATTATTGAATCGATTTGCAATTAAATGCGCATTCTTTAGCCCTTGCTAAGATCCACATACATTCGCAACCCAAATCAAACAAAGAATGTTTTACTCTCAACATTTTGACGAAAAACAGAGGTGCTAGTTAACGTGCAAATGATTGTATTATTCTTATAGGAGAATAGATTTTGTTTCTCTGATAACTTTATGCTAATATTTTGATTAGTTATGTCCATCGATTAAATTATTAAAGTTGTTATCGGGAAATAAGGACTATTTTTTATGAAGATAATTTATATTTTATTGCCAACGTTTCATCAACTTTGTTGACTTTTTCAGGACTCAAAGATATTTTTTAAGTTTTAAAAAAAATTTCAATCTGATTGATGCTAATGACTTGCCTTGCTATGTTTACTAAGAAAGAATAATTATAAAAATGACAAATATGCAAAGAAGATAACTGTTTGAGGCTCTGAAGAAATCAACAAAGTTGATGAAACGTTGGCAATAAAATATAAATTATATGCATAAAAAATATAGTCCTTATTTCCCGATAACAATTTTAATAATTTATGCTAATCCCAGGTAGCACAAGAATAATCTATAAATATTCTGATAATATCTTCTCTGGACATTGGAATATGTGAATAATCTTTTAATCTTCGTAGATATTCTGGGAATTTTCTTAGAACTAAAATATTCGTGTAGGACATTAAATTCCCATTTCAGGAATATTCCTAGTTGCGCATTCTTGGAATATTCGGAATAGAATATTCTCAGAAGATTAAATCCCATACAAATATTCTGTGGATCTCCTGGAGTTAATTGGAATATATATGTCCTTTAAATAACTTCTTAGAATATTCTGGGGATATTGTGTGTTACCTGGGATAGCGGTCAAGAGATGTGAATTCGCTTGATTTTACATGTAATTATTAATTCTCAAAATTTCGAAGAGATGTCATGCCTATCGTGATTTTCACCATTAATTTTTTTTACCAAGAACTATCAAATTTCCACAGCGCATGTGCGGGATCTTAGAGCATTTTGGGGGTCGTCTACTGCAAATAAAATTAATTATTGTTGAAAACCAAACAATTTCTTTATTTTTAGGGGCAGGTAAAGCAGCGAAAGCAGCGATGGCGAGACAAGCGTCGCTTGGCGCAGAGTCCTCACTAGCAGGTGAGTCGCGCGATCGTCGCTTTCTTGGGCATTCAGCACCTTCACAAAGACCACGACTTCCTCCTCCACCTTCTCGAACCTCTCTGCGACGCCAGGCAACGCCGGCATAGTATCATACTTTCTTGAGGGCCCGACAGTTATTTAGCTTCCCTAAATGTAAGCATGCTCTACTTAAGCAATTCAATCAAATCTTCAATCAACCAAATCTTAATTTATACCAATTGATTTTAATTAAGAATGATTTATTCATTTCAAATATTAAATTAGGTTTTAATATGTAAAATATTTTTTTAAATTAAATAAATATTGCGCATTAATATAATTAACTTTTCTTGATTTAATAATATTATAACTTTTGTAATTGATCTTTATTGCATTGATTGCGAGTGCTGATTGTTTGAGAAGGTCATGCCAATGTACTACTTAGTCCTACATCAGAAAGCACGCAGCGAGTTAGAAAACTCCTTTTATTAGCCCAGTTGTTGTTCACAGAACCGCCTCTCCCTGGCTTGGCTAACCAACCCGACTCAACTTGAACTCGTCACGACTCATCTTCAACTCAATCAACTCGCTCGCTTCTCCACAAATGCACTAGCATCTCAACTACTGTAGACTACTGTTCCAGTATAATTACTGTACTGACTAGGCAAGGTTTGAGTCAGGCCCTCAACCTCGACTTGCTCTCTCTTTCTCTTTTTACATTCATTCATCTTCTCTCTTTCTTGGATTGGCTGTGCTAGTTTAGGTTTGATACTCTGTTGATTGCCTAGTGGCCTCTGTAATCACCCACCTGTTGTTAAAATTAAATAAGAAAACAATTGTAAACATTAAACAGCAGAATAAATTCGCTCTGACCTTACTCAAATCTTGTCTTAACTTCTCTATACTTTGGCACTGACTATCTGGCCTTCTCCGAGTCCCTTCACTGGCCTTTCGAGCCCACCCCTTAACCGGATCCCGTTCCTCCCGATGGTTTGCAGGATTGGCAGCTACTGCGGGTCTGAACATCTGCTGTAGGCGCAGTAGGCGTAGGCTGCTGGGTAGCTTCCGAGCCGAGAATTCAATCCTTCACAAGAGCCCCTTCTGAAGATCGTACTAAATATGAGAAACTTTACACGCTCGAAGATGGATCTTCAGACGAAGGTGGCTTAAACCCAGAAGGTTTGTACAATTTGTTTAAAAAAAATCTCGAACTTAATTCAAAATTCGCTTAAATGTTTCGAAAGATAGAATTTTTTTTTAACTTTTTTAATAATACTTCCTCAGATTTCTACAAAGCTATTTAATTATTTATTAATAATTAATTTTTTATGGTAAATTACAATAGAATTATTTTTCTTTAAATATAAAAGATAATTTGTATATACGTTAACTACTATTAATAGTACCTTCTAAAACCCAAATCGGGTATGTATGAAGAAATAAAGAAATATTAAGTCAAGATTAAGATTGACTAATACTATAGCAAAGATAATAATAGAACTTTAGGAATATTCAAAGTTTGGACGAGCTGGATTTTGAAGGCAGAAGGATTCCGAGATAATTGAACTAGCAAGCGACGAAAAAGTTTAAAGTGTATTGGTTTGACATCCTCTATCAATTTAAAGGTCTACTGCACAATTGAGTTTTTAGGTGTGGTTAGTGAAGGAAATTCGGCAAGACTTTGTTTTATAGTAGCACTAATGATTTAATAGATAAATAATGTAATGTATTTTTATAAAAAAATTTAGGGATGATCATCGCACATTACACCTGATTTAGGTAACAAAACAACAATGAAAATAAAGAACTGTTGAAATAAATTACTTTTTCATTAGTTTGGATCTACAAAACTTAAACATATAAGCCGTAAATGTATTATTATCTATACTAAAAAATAAATATTATTGAATTAAAAAATACATAAGATTTTAAAGTGTTAAGTTATATCTGTGGTGAGTATATATTTGTATATATCATGTTTTTTATTTGTTCTTTGTGTGTTGTCCCACATTTTGTTATTAGGATTGTCGTAACCAGTGCTGTAGTCGTAAGATCAACAGAAGGTATTCGCTATATGGATCGTGAAAATCAGAGGTTATACGTTATATACGTATAATATAATAAAATAAAATGTGTTAGTCGATTATTTTTTAAAAAATTATCTTTTTAAAGGAAATTGAAACAATTTAAAATATTTAAGTGAATATTCAAAAGTTATTGTTTCAAAAATTTTAAATTGGGGATTGAAAGCTAGTGAAAGACGAGTCTGGTATTAATTAATAAATTGTTTGTTGTGTTTAGATGTCTAAAATCCGAGATATTAGACAAACTTAAGACCAAAATTCAGCAAACATTTAAGTAGACTTCTTTTTAGGGTCGTTAAAAAAAGTAATAAAATAGGAATTAGTATCAGCTCAATGTCTGTCTATCGTAAACTAAATAAGAAACAAACTTAGAATGAAAGTTATATATGATCATTTTCCCAAATATGAAAAATTGTATTAAAATTTTAACCAAATGAGGGTCGAATTTTTTGTGGGATAGAAATTACATTTTTTTCTTATCATTTTCCTGGGATATTCTTGTAAAGATCTCATTAAATAGATTAAACTAAAAAATTATCTTAATTCAATTCACTTTAAAATGAGGTTTTGGGGCCCAAAGAACCCATTTTTGTATCTATCAGGAAATTGAAACTTCTTGACTTAAAATTGTTAAAAAACATACCCCACTTCGTTTATTCTCTTTATGAATAACAAATAAGAATGATTTTGATATCTCAAGATTTTGGAAATTTAGAGGACAATTTTTATTCTAAATTTTATATTTAGAAAATATAAAAAATTAAATATTTTTCATATTTTTATTTTATTCTTAATATAAATTTTGTATACCTACGCAATAATTGATCTTCATTCAGCTACAAATTCTTGAATTAGGTTTAAATAAGAATTGGTTAATACTCATAAATTTAGCCCAATCGCACCTAGGCGCTTTTTATTGAAACTTAATAACTAGGACAACTTAAAGAATACTTTTCTATGTCTCGATCTTAGCTGGAAATAATACTCTACTTTCTAATATCATTTTAGACGATTGATTCTTCAGACAGGATTTGTATATATGTGTGCCATTTTACTGATTTGGTTGAATCTGCATCAGTTGTAGGTCGTTGATTCTGAATGTTATGCATTATTTTTCTCTAAAGATTTAAATTGTCTTCCAAATTCCCATTATTGTCTATTTTGTTCAATGAATTTTAAATTAATCTTCCTGGTTTTCTAACTCTTATACACTCACGAGCAAAGAAATGGAATCACTCTCTTTTCAATAATTCAATGATAATTTGTATGTTTCTTTGTAATTTATTAGAAATTTAAATGTTTTTTCTACAAGTTTCATTTTTCAGCATTTAATGGCCCCTCTACACTATGTCCCAACGTGGGCCAAACATGTTGGCCATGTTGGCCACCAGTAAAACGAATTAATTTGACGGTGCCTCCACACAGTGGTCCAAGAGTTGGGCCAATGTCTATAGCCTTGTGGAAACGACACCTGGGCACTCCGCACTTTCGTTACGTATCATTGACCCTCTTTGATATATCAAAAAAACCACTCTTAAGGCCAACCATCGTCAATCTCATCGCCAGCGTCAACCAATGACCAATACAAGCCAACCCCCTCTACACATTGGCATTGGCTTGAATTGGCTCATAGTGTAGAGGAGGCATAAAATAAATGTAGAATGAAAACCTAATGGAAATATATTATATTATTATTATTATATTTGACAATGAAAATTACATTTAATAACTCGCAAGGGAGGTGACTCCATTTCTTTGCTCGTGAGTGTATTAATACCGTTTTCATGTGGTAATCCAAGTTTATAATTCTCTTGAGTCTGCAATAGGGATCAAATGTTCCTGTTAAAATTTTTTTTTATCATATGATTAGAGTTGAATAAAAATTGTGTATAGTTAGTTAAAATAAATTAAATGTCCTTAGTAATTTGTTTTTAATCTATTAATAATTAAGTTATTTATTTGATTAATAGGAATTTTTTATCTTTATAGTTAGATATTATATATATATATATATATATTTTCTTTTTATAAAATTATTTTTTCCCCTTCTGTAAATAATTATTATATTAAAAATTTAACTGTCATCGTGTCGAGAATTATATACCTCAGAAGAATTAAATAGAAATGAATTTGGTCTTATGAAATATCAAATTATATTAGGTTGAAGTTGGTGGTGTTTCACAAAGCGGAATACCACCAACTCCAACCTAATCTAATTTGTATAATGTTTCACTATAAACCAACACCGCGTTCCCTAAGTTTGATTTATGAAATATCTTATATTTCCTATATTATCTTTATATCTAAAATTAATTTGATTTGGACTTCTTCTTTTTTTAAGATTAGACTATTCATTGTGTAAATATAAAATCAATTAGAATTTTCATTGTGTAAATACATATAAAATCAATTAAAATTTTAATCTTGATAATCATTAAAAATCATTTTTTTTAATAGTCATAAATATTAAATATAAAGTAAGGAAAATAAAATGTGTCGGTTTCTTTACCAAGGGCACTATTTACATATTAGTGGAATTTATTTTGTATATTTCTTAAGATTTATTTTATTGATAAAAATCAGAGGCCCTAGTTAAAGGGAAGTAAAAGTATTATTCATATGGGAGAATAGAGTTTGTATCCCCGAGAACTTTCTGCCTGATATCAAGAGGAGTGAATTCGCTATTAATTTGCATGTAATTATTAATTCTTTTTATCTCTAAGAGGTTGTCAGGCCTATTATCGTGTTTTTCGCCATTAGAAATTTCAAATTAAGATTAAATATTCAGTTTCATTGCTTTATAAAATTTATTACTTTTAGCTTATACTATTTAAACTTCACCAAATGATTAAGTTAGTTTTTATGACATATCTTTTTAATGAATCCAACTTTTTATTTAAATTATTTGTTAAATTTTTTTAAATAATGTAATCGGTATCTGAAGAAATATTAAAAACTGCTGAAAATATAATTATTTAAATGATTAAAATTTATATTTACATATTTTTAATTATAATGTTTTCTTCGACAATAATAGAAAATAATAATTTCTAGCTTCGATAACTAGCGGAATTGGCGATGTCCGAGAAAGTCCAACGGGAGATTCAATTGGCTCAGCATCGGACTTGAGGGGAGCATCAGCCGATGAAGAAGGAACAATGGATTCAGAAAATATTAATATAACCCAGAATAAAGATCCTATAGTCGGACATCAATATGGAGCACATCCTCTTCTCGCCGATGATGAGCTTGACCGTGAAGAAGACGGACCCACTCTTATTAGCACCCATTCAGCTTCCTCGAATTCTACTACTGCAGCTTCACCTACACTTCCAGATGTTTTTGCTCTTGCACCATTTACATTCTCACGCAATGCATTTAAAGACCCATTTGGTTCAGCACCATTTTCCAGACCTACATCTTTGCCTTTAGGACCTGGCCAAACAACTTCAGTTATGCCTGCCCAACCTCTCACACACCCTCCACCAAATGCAGCTGATCGATCCTCCTTCGAACCTAATTTCCCCTCCTCCACGAAAGGGCAAATATCAACTCATTCATGAGCTTAAAAAAAAAAAACTTCGTCAGTCAACAAAAGTAACACACTTCTACTAATTTAGTAGCAAACGTTAGCGGTGGATTTAGTAATATGAGTTTTCAGGATTTTTCTTCTGAAGAAGAAGGTTCTCGAGGTACACCTTTAGAACCGTTTCCTTTTGAAGTTGTCAGGGGAGGTAGGCGCTCAAATCCATTTTCATGAAAATTCCTTTTGTTTTCATTCCATAGAGTTTGGTTATTATTTTCTGCCTTGTAGCGACTGAAAACCTCTGACAATAAGTCATTAGATATGTAATTATTGTAAAGAGCTTTTTTAAACATTCCTAGTTAATCAAATAATCAAGTGGTCTTATTCTATAAACATATACATAGAAAAAGAATGACTGGTGCTAGAAATTTTAAATAGGACTCAAATTTTTAAGATATTCCAAATATTATGTTATTCTTATACAATTTAAATGTTATAGTTAAAAAATTTTAATTTATTTTATGTTGATATTTTATTATTTATATATATATAAATGTATAATATATACATACATCTTCATTTATATATATATATATATATATAGAAGAAGATGTTTTAGGATAAGAAATAACTTATTTTTTCCTTAATAAATGATTTTATAAAAAATAAAATTACTTTTACATCTTAGAATTTAATAATAATTCTCCTCCAGCTGAAAGGGGCTCAAAATGAAGAAAACAAATTCTCTAGGCACTTGGGAAATTGATTTATATCTCCATTTAGGGGAATGATCTTTGTCAATTAGAAGAGCACGAACCCCTTCATAAAATTCTCCATTTTCACAAGCATGGCAAGCTATTCGGTATTCCATCTGAAAATAAGAAAAGATTTATCTTATTTTAATATCTCATGTTTTCGTAAAAATTAAATTCATATTTAATATATTTTATAAAAAAATGTTATTGATAAAGACTCACTTGTTAAGTTTTTTCTCCTAGATGAATTTTCAGATTAAATAAAAAGTCTTTGCCAATAAATTTTTTTATATGAATCTACTTTGCGTCATGAACAAAATAAATATTATTTTAAAAATTGATCGAATTGTTTTCTTTTTACTAATTTTAAATTAGAAATTATAATTGCGATCATTTTAAAGAATGGATATTTTTCAATTTTTTCACAACCATGCTTCAAAAAATAGATTTGTACTAAAGAACCATTTTGTAAAGAGACTGAATAGCTAAGTCCCTCAAGTTTGGCAAATTAATAAGCTACTCTAAGCAATCAAATTTTCACAAGGAAAATTTTGTTTATCCTTGTAGCAAATAACTAATTTTATTTTGCCAAAATAAAAACAAAGTTACGCATAGTATTTTCAGCTTAATTATTCCTACATTATTAATTACATACGAAGGTAAATGTTTAAATTAAACTACTGTGCACTATCTATATCTTACCTTTCGTTTTATAACAAACTAACATAAAAATTGAATAATAATAAAAAATGATTTTTTTCTAAAATGCAAATTTTATAAAGAGACACTTATCTAATAATTTTGAAGAAAAAAAATTCAAATTTGCTGATTTTTCAAAAACCTTTTCATTTTTAAGTGTTATTTAACAGTGTTGATTAAAAAAAAAAGTATCTACATATTCGGTATTTCGATCTACTGGACCTTTTTGAGTTTATAGCAGCGGTTTCCAACCTGGGAGGCGGCTCGCAGGAGGCGTGACCATTGCCAGGGAGGCGCCAACATTTTTTAATGAATTATTTTTTATACCATAATATCTACAAATGAATAAAACTTGATATATTAACGTAACAGTGAAAATTCAGTGCATGAATGTTCATTTTTTTACATTTGCATATATTTAATTCTATTAAAAAAATTATCTGGAGCGGAGAAATTTAAAAATAAAAGGTAAGGGAGGCGCGGAAATTTTTTTTTTTTTTGGGGAGGCCTAGTAACAAAAAGGTTGAAACCGCTGGTTTATAGCCAATTTTTAAAAACAGCCCCTATCACAGAATTCGGATAAAATTTATACTTCGAGTCACAGGTAAGTTAAAGCAAAAATTGAAACAACTTTCTTAAGGAATTATCAAAGAGTGCGTCCTCTGCGTGATGTAAATAAATGTATATATATATATATATGTGTGTGTGTGTAAATAATTTATTTATTTGAGACAATAGTTTCTAAGGCTTTATCTTAGGTTCTACCTTTTTGGTGCAACTTATTGTATCAAGATCATTACAAAAAAAAAACTTATCTAAAAAACAGCTATTGAATAATCGTATGAAATATTTATTGAACTGAAAAGAAGGCAAATCAGACACAAATTGTTAAAATATTTACATATATAAATACGATATACTAATATACCTATTATGTTTCAAGTAGAAGACGCTCTCTTTGAGTTAAATATCTTATAAATAAATTAAATCTTGGTAAAATACCTTTATAATTCTACTTTACTTTCACTTACCTTTAAACATTCATGCAGATCTTTTTGAGAACCTCTTACAAGAGCTTCAAATGAAAGAGCGACACTTAATGGGGACATTTTGTTTAAGCTTTCTAGAGTTTTAAGGGCCCAATCACTATTGTCATTTTTTAAATTAACAATAATTTCCCCTAATGAATCTGGTGCAAAACATTTTGCAATTTTGTCTAAGATAGGATTAAGGCTAAATGATTTTGTTGGTGATTGATGAAATTTTTTCAATATTTCTTCAGGCTTATCTGAATTTATTAAAGCTTGTTCTAAATCACTAAGTTTTTCACTTGGAATAAAATGGGTTGCAATCCCAGCTTGGAAAACATCCTCTCCTTTTAATCGTTCTCCTGTGAGAGCAAGATAAAATCCAAGCCGATTGGATAGTCGGGGTAGAAAATGAGTTCCTCCAACATCCGGGAAAAGTCCAATAGCAGTTTCGGGCATGGCAAAAGCGTTTTTTCCGTTGCCACTCGATACTTTCCATGAACGCTTAAACCTACTCCACCACCCATGGTAATACCATCCAAAAATGCAATATAAGGCTTCCTATAAATTCCTATGAGATAATTCATAGAATATTCATTTCGAAAGAACTCCATGCCAACGTGATTTCCTTTGAGTCCTTCTTCAGATAAATATTTGACATCCCCTCCAGCACAGAAGGCCTTTCCTCCACTTCCTTTGATAATTACTTGATTAATATTCGAGTCTGTTTCCCATTCCTTCAACTGAGGGTAAAGTTTATTTATCATTGAAAGATTAAGAGCGTTGAGAGCTTTAGGTCTATTCAGTGTAGCAAAAGCAGTTTTTTGTTTTACTTCAAATAAAACATCACTGGTGGAATCCGACATAGTTCTTATACAAATTTTTTGGAAAAATTTGCAGGTTAAAGGAAATTGAATCGATTTTAGCTAAAAAAGAAATGTCAACAAGTTAATAAAAGATAATTATATAATAATCTATTTATATATATATACAGCCGAACCACTAGAAATCAAAGTCACATTGCTTTCTGGGGCAAAAACCTCAATTTTCTAAGTTATTCATCACTTTTGTATATCAAATTTCTCTTTAACATAGCTGAAAATAAATAAGGGGTTTTCTTATATAAACCCCAAATTTTTTATCGAGGAGTGTATCCTGAGGCTGCTGACCGAGGGGTGAACCGCAATTGGAATTAGGTGTACACGTTTTTGGAATTATTTTGGAATTCAGTAGATAATGTCCCTTCATCTATTGGATGAGGATGATGACTTGAACAACTAAATCAGTTTTAAAGGGGATTGGAACACTATTCTCAGTTTTTAAATCATTCAATGATTTAATGTTGAAGTTGCTGTATTTGGGCAAATGTTGAATTAGTTGATATAAATTCTTAAGACTTCTAAAGACGAGAAGAAAATAATTTTGTAAAAAAACAACTGATTACAGTCAAGGAAGGAGGAATAAAAATATTTCTCAAGCAAAAAAAGCTCCCTAATGTTTTATTAGCCATTGAAAACAATATGGATTGTCATATTTGTTTAAATGAAAACACTAGTTTTTTAAGTAGATTATTATGCTTGTACTTTTTTAAGATTTAATTTAGATAGTAATGTGTCTGAATAAATTTCATAAGTACAAATGAAAAAAAGCAAGTCAGGCCTTAATTTCTTTACACTCTACATATCGAAGGTCCTATATAAATTGATTATTTTTTAATTTGTTCTTTAATCAATAGAAAAATACTTTTCGATGACTTTGTAATTTTCGAGGTTCGACTGGAATTACTTACCATTTTTTCAGATTTTCTAACAGATAATGCTCAAAGTAAAATTTCCAATAATACCTAGTAAACTTTTACATTCTAAATGAACTAATATAAAAAACATTAATTATGTAATAAAATCCTTATTAATTCTCAACTTTAACCCCGATTAGATTAAAATTATATAATTCGTTGAATTTTCAATCCAAGAAAGAATAATAATTAAAATCTATTATTAAATCTTTTTACAAAAAATTACAATCTCATTTATGTTATTATTGTATATATATTATTAGTAATTTAGAGTTAATATAGTTTTCTTTTGATGGGTAAAAAGACAAATCAAAATAGCCAAAAAAATTATAGAAATTATAAAAGCGCTAATTTTAAATCAATATTTACATTCGGTTCAAAACTCGTAGAAGACTTGGTCGGATCACAGGAAATGTAATTTAGAGAAATTCCCAGAGGGACGTAAATAACGCCCCCGCACTCTTTGCGATATTAATGAGGGGGGGGCGTGAGTAGTGTATTCAAGCCGAAAAAATATTTTTAAAGTAGTTGTTTTGCGACAATACTAGCACAAAGCTAATGCTAGAGTATATAGAATAGACAATAAAGATTCATAAGCCCAAAACTTTTTGTTGTTTATGTACCACTATACTACCGCCAATCCCGTGGTCGTTTGACAAATCTGGCAACACTGTCAGAGCTTGTATATATTGTATCATAGAAATTTCAGATAAAGTACATAATAAAGGGAGATTTATAAAGCAAAAAGTTCTTAATAAGCGATTGAAAGCTGTTGCGACAATGGCTGAAGTGAAAATATGTCAAAAAATTACTAAAGTTAACCCAATTTTTAGGTTAAATAAATGCCTTGTCGCCAGCTTGTTTTTAGTGTAAATTTTTCATTATTTATTCATTATTATCTCAGAGACTGTGTTGTAACTATGAATTAAAATTTTCTTAAAAAATGTATTAGTTTTATTGTTTAATGTTGGTTTAGTTTTTTATAACAATGGTAAGAAGAGTTTCTTAATTATAATTAAATATGTATGTAAACTTTCCGATATCCGTATAGTGCAATGTATAAGAGTCTGAAAAATTCTATCTTTGAAATTTAATATCTCCGAAACTATATTGTTCATAAATTTCGTTTTGCCACCAGTCGATGCATAAGTATTTAAATAATAATCAGTCTAAATTTCGAAAAAAATCTTTAAAAAAAACCCATATGATGAAACAACTACCTCATTATCTTCCGCTCGCGCTACGAACTTGAAACTTATGAAAAATTGCATAAATCACGATATTTTTTAATTTTTTTTATTAGTTAAAATTTTTAAAATAAACACACTCTAGTGTTTTATGCTTGTTTTATGGTTTAAATAACCTAAATAAATTAAATCCTGATTAATAATATACTTTTTTACGTTCACGCAACATAGAAAAATTCTATTTTTTTGGATTAAGATCGGTTTTTCAAAGGAAAGCCTCGTGACTTTGGTTTCCAGATATTTTCGATTTAAAAAGATAGGAATTAATTAATTAATAATATGTTCAAGTGTACTTACCGTGATTGAAAATTTTAATTATTTGCTTTTATTTTTTTGAAACGTAAATGTTTTTCAGTATAAAGACATGTGAATTCGATTTCTAGAGGTTTTATTCTAGAAGATAAAGGAATTTGTTTGACCGGAAATTGATTATGCAGAAAGTTCTTGGCTTTGGAAACACAAACATTTTGGCGCGAGAACGAACTTTCTACGACTTTCCATTTTTGAGTTATCGTACCTATCGGAATTATTCAGAAGCGCAGAGAAAAAATCATGGTTGAAAATGATTTTTTTCCACGTTTCAAACATTTTTAAAACCAAAAAACTTATTGGTGATTTCAATTTTAAAGCGCATTTGAAAGAAAAGCGAAGTCTACGGAGTAATATAAATGGAATGATTTAAATAAAAAAGTAAAATATAGATAACAAAAAGCAAATAATTTATTTGTATATTTAGGCAATATACACACATCTCTTTACTTAATATTTATATTTAGGTACATATTTTATTTATACAATAGGATGCGTTTTATTTAAAAATATTAATATTTACAAGAATTCTAATTTCTGTTTTAAAAAGAATTAAAAAAAACAAACATAATATATCGTTAGTAAAGCGTGAAACCAGGTGATAAAACAAAAATAAAAATTAACAAATAAAAAAATGAAATTCTTATTTCAAAAGCACGCACCGAAATCTTTAATGCTGACTGTCATGAAACTGAAGACAATTTAATTTCAAGATCTTTATTACTGACCTTTCGATTTTACATGGAATTAGTTAATTTTAAAAATTTACAAAAAATTAATTCATGTACTGGCTATACTGCCTTAAGGTATTTTTTACTAAATATAAAATTCTAAAGTACCTTCAAAATTACAACCTATCTCTAGGAAGGTGAGCTTGAATTTTCTGCGCATTTTGAAACAAAAACCTTACATTTTTTTTGTTACTTAGGGCCAGTTGTATGTCGGTTGGTAAACTCTTTTTAAACGTTGACAAAGTGTAAAACCTTAAGATTCACCTTGTGGCCAATCAGATGAAAGTGCCCGTCATCTGATTGGTCATCCCACCTGCCACAAGGTGAATTTTAAGGTTTTACACTTTGTCAACGTTTAAAAAAGAGTTTACCAACCGACACACAACTGGCCCTTAGACTGTTTCACACTTTTACCTAGGATATATAAATGTAATAAATATGTATGTACAATTAAAAAAAAACATATTTAAATATTTCGTGAGGAAGGTTTTTAGTTGGATATAAAGACTATTTTTTTATTTCTAGTTTAATCTTTTTAAGAAAAGAAATGTTTATTAGTCTTTTTAACTAGACCTAGTTAAAAAAAAGGAAGAGATTGACCTGAGCATTTTGCGAGTGAAGAGCTCACAAACTAGCTTTCCACAGCTTTCCTCGTCCATAAAGCGAGGCGGTCAATTTGTGATTCGTTAATTTGGTATATGTACGATATTAATTTCAATTTTAAATTAATTAATCTAATAAAATTTATATTTCCAAAAACAAAACTTTGCTTATTCTAATAAAATTTACATTTCCAAAAACAAACTTTGATTATTCATTCAGCACTTTTATTTAAATTATCATATAAAATAATATTATTAAAGTTGTTATAGGGAAATAAGGAGTATATCTTTTATGCAGATAATTTATATTTTATTGCCAACGTTTCGTCAACTTTGTTGACCTCTTCAGGGCTCAAACAGTCAACCTCCCTGCATATTTGTCATTTTTATAATTATTCTTTCTTAGTAAACATATCAAGGCAAGTCATAAACATCAAGTAGAATGAAAATTTTTTATTTTTTAAATCTTAAAAATATCTTTCTTTCCAAGCCTTGATATGTTCACTAAGAAAGAATAATTATAAAAATGACAAATATGCAGGGAAGTTAACTATTCGAGCCCTGAAGAAGTCAACAAAGTTGACGAAACGTTGGCAATAAAATATAAATTCTCTGCATAAAAGATATAGTCCTTATTTCCCTATAACAACTTTAATAATTTAATCGATGGACATATATAATAAAATAATATATCCCTGATTACACCCCTGTCACTACATAAGTGGGGGATGACAAATGCTGCTCTCTGTGACTGCGGGGCTACGGAACAATTGCTGGTCCATATCTTGAGTGCTCAATAAGAAAATTCGAAGATACCTGGGAGGAGTTTGTTGACGCAACACCACCAGCAATCAACTGACTGGAGTCTCTTCATATCCAACTGTGATAGAAAATAGCTATTCCAGCGTTATCAATTAGAACTGGTTCACCCGCTTTTTACTTTTTTCTAATTATTGTAAATGTTCAATTTTTTCTTTCTTTCTTTGAGCTGTATGATTGTGTAACTATTAATTGCTTATTAATAATGTATAGTTCTGTAATGCCATACGATAAATAAATAAAAACGCCCTCATATCCATTAAAAGTTATTCACGAATTAATATTTTTTGCAAATGTTGTCATTATGTATTACTTGGATATGAGGAGTTTATAAAGTATTTTAATTAGAGAATGGTCGCATTATTACTAGGAAGTTCAGAAATGACATGAGTTTCCAATGTATCACTTCGAACTATTTCTCCATTTTCATCCATCTCTTCAATTGAAATAAGTACTGGTCTATTGTTTATTTTCTCTGTATTTTGATTATCGTTTTCAGTTTCTTTTGAACAGTCGATTTCTTCCACCCCTTCCCAACTTGTATAACGTACAGTTTGTAAACGATACAATCCATCTTCATCCAACTTATATCTTAATATTTAAAAAATAACTTAAATTAGTAAAAATAGGTTGTATGTTTATACTAGAAATATCACACAATAGAAGTGGAACTTCATTTAGTTCAGTTAATACTACTACAACATATAAATATAAATAAATATGTAATAATATAAAAGGTAAAAGAAAAATAATAACTTTTAAGGAGTTAGGTGTTGGTTCTAGGTGAAACATTTTAATATAATAATAAAACTTGAGCAAGATGCGAGGTAGGTTTCACAAAAAAAGAAATAAAACAAAATTGAGTTTTGAATTCGATATATTTCGGGGGTGAGCCTCATCTCCATTAGCTTATACTCTTAGATCATATGGAATCACTCCTGCTTTATACAACAACAACAATTTAGGCTCCCAATTAATTAACAATAAAATAGACAAAATTGATAAATTAGACAAATCAGGAGTGTATAAATTGACTTGTCACGATTGTGATGCTTTTTATATAGGGCAGACAGGCCGCTCATTCAAAATACGTTACTCTGAGCATGTAAGAGCTCTTAATCGTCTCAATAGATCCGATAACATTAATTTAGATTCGACCTCAGCCTTCGCAATTCACTTACATGAATCCAATCATTCAACCTCTAATAATAACCCTATCCCCATTCATTTCGAAAGAAAAGGCCTTAAATTGGATCTCTTAGAATCTACCGAAATTAAAATAGCCCTCTCAAATAATTCAAATATTTTAAATAACCAATTAGAAGTGTATAAAAATACAATTATTGATTATATATTATAATAAATTAACTAAACATTCCTTCTATTGTTCGCACATTGAATATTGATATTAGGGTAATTGTACCCTTTCAGGTACTTTCCCATTCCTTCTTATAATAGCAGGTATAGTTTCCCATCAGCTGGTTAAAAACTCAATTTTTCCATTTGTTGAAAATATTAATTCTTAGAACACTTTCTCCTCTTCCCCCTACTTTCCCCTCACCACATACATTTCAAAAAATAAAAAATTGTTATTTGTAAAATTATTTTTCCAATTTATAATCAGTTTTCTTTGACTCCTGATGATGGGCTCACCCCCGAAATATATCGAATTCAAAACTCAATTTTGTTTTATTTCTTTTTTGTGAAACCTACCTCGCATCTTGCTCAAGTTTTATTATTATAAAAAAGAAAAAATAAATGTATACCTTAATCTGTTTTTGCTGGTGTTTTTAATTAAATGCAACTGATGTTAAATGTTTTGTTAAGTAAGCACCGCGCACGAATCGTTCCTCACAAAGATGACAGCCATATAATAATTTTCTTCCTTTTCCATGTTTCTGAAATATTCATTTAAATATTGTCATATTTTTAATTTATGAATTTAAAATGATAGTAGGTACTTACTTTATCAAAATGGGACCTCTTAGGCCATATGCACTTCTGCATGTAAAATCACATTCTGCTTCGGTGCACTGATAATTATTATGAGAATAATGAGTTAATATGTGAATATTGATATGTTGTTGAGTATTAGACCTGAAAATAATAATAACATTTTTAGTGTGAAAAGAGGTTAGATGCAACTAGCCTTCATTCCATTTATTTCAAGTAAATTTTTAATTTCTCTAAAAATCCATTTCACATATTCCAAATTATCTAAAAAAAGTCTAATTAAAATTTAATACAAAATTTGAAGGAAAAGGTGAAAACTTTTAAATACCAAGTACGATTTTACAAATTTTAGGGAGAGAAATAAACTGCCTAAGGGGCTCTTAGTAATAAATTGAAATATAATAGGCTATTAAAAATTAGGAAGCATTTCGGGTGGTTCAAATGTTTAATTCGCTCGATTTTTACTTTCACATTTATATTCTATAGAATGTGAAGTAGTGCAATCGCCTGCCTGGTTTTGCTTATTCTGTTTAGAAATGTCTTAAATGGTGAAAAATCATTTTCAACTGTTTTTTCTCTCCGTGTGTTTGGATTCGAATAGCTACAATATTTCAAGTCGGAGAAAGTTCGTTCTGGTGCCAATTTTTGCATTTCCAATGCGAAGAATTGATTAGCTGCCAGCTTCAAAAGTTTCAGTTCGAAAATCACTAAAAATTGTAAATTGTCAAATCAGCGAGCTTATTGAAGGTTGTAGTTAATGAGTTGAAATTTGCACACAAGTTTGGCTTAATAATCTGCATATAATTGAAAAGTTTTTGTTTTGCCGAGAGTAGCAGAGTTGTTGATTCACAAAGAGAAACAAAGAGGCCTCCGTTTGATGCAAATAAACATACACACATATATATCGAAATTATATATCTGTATATATATATATATATATATATATATATATATATAAAAAGTTGTTGCAATATAATTTTGTTCCTCATTTTATTAAATATACCAATATTTTATTAATTAAAAATCAGCTTCAAGAAATAATCAACACATTGCAAGCAAAATAAAAATTCTGATGTGTCAAGCTTCGCGACGAAGTGAAACTTCTAGTATTCCTCTCTTTTCATTCCATTCTCTTTTTTCTCTCTTACGTTAGTTTGAAGATTATAGGTTAAATAATTCAAGACAAGCAGATTACTTTTCTAATATTTTCTTATACATGAGAATTTTGATTTATTCAGTTCCAAAATTTTTTATTTATACAGCATAATGTTGAATTTCAAAATTTTAGTGTTGAATGTGCTGTTTTCCTCCGTCTAAAAGTGGCAGCAATTCAGATGATGTCATTTGTCCAATGAGCAAATTAAAGTTTTCATTCACCTGGTGCTCCCATCTTCTGAAGCAGCGACTGGCATAATTTTGTTCTGGTACAATTTTGGTTCATTTGCTGAACATATGATTTAAACCATCAACATTGTACGATTGTTCACGTTGCATATCGCGATTAAATAAATCACTTACTGGCCGATTAACTGATGGCATCCTAATTTAATTAGTGGTTGATTCGAAATGATCATGCATAAATCTTCCAACTTAATCAAAGATTCATTATATATTTCTGGCGAGAAATTTATATCTGGATCTCCTCGAATTTACGTAGAGCATGTAATACATCTTCACTCATTGAAGCCTTATATTTTCCCCATAATTTAGGCGGGTTAGTTGGAAAACACGTTGTCAATAAAATGGCAAACAAACATCGTATTTGATGTGGCGATGAACCGAGAGCAGCATGGGCAAGAGTTGTATCCCAATGCGAATCTTCTTCTAACAATCGTAATGCTAGGCATGCACCATGATTCGTTGTATGTAATGCACTGAGATACTGGGAAATATATTTATAATAAGAAACATTGATTAAGATTTGGAATGTTTCTTTCCGACATGCTCAGGTTAGCCAACTAATACCAATAAAATAATCACATTTAAAAATATAAATTTTTCTTTTTACTTAAGAGAGAATGGTGTATTTCTGTGAAACAGTTTAATTCTAAAGTTTAGGGAAAACAAAATATATCTATAATATAATCATAATACTTCTTCAAGGCCTTTGAGAACAATGAATTAACCCACACCCATTGTCTGCCTGGGTACAAAGAAAAGATAAACCTTTTTTAAAACCCCAATTGGCATTCTACCTGAGAATAATTAATTTAATTATGTAAAATCGTGTGAAATCAAATCAAACCGATTTGGCCCAAAATTTAGATAAACCATCTGGAGCACTAAACAAACATATGGTGTGAATATGGTTTCGATACGTTCAGTGGTTTAGGCATGGGTCGATCACGCACATACATACTAAGGATTATATATATATAAAATTAAATTTACAAATTATGTCTGTATTCAAAATAGATTTTATTATCTTAAAAAAAAAAGTTTCTGAAATTTTGACCTGACTACCTGTATACCCCTTTCTTTTGTTAAGAGGGGTTTCATTGTTTAAGACCTGACCTTTCAGGGCAGGGATAATGTATTGTTTGCTTGGCCCTTTTAGAGCCTCTATTTCTATAGATCTTATCTGTCAATCAATTAAATATAAAAATAAAAAATAAAATCAAACCGATTTGGCTCAAAATTTAGATAAACCATCCCCAGCACTAAGCAAACATATGGTGTGAATATGGTTTCGATACGTTCAGTGGTTTAGGCGTGGGTCGATCGCGTACATACACACAAAGGATTTTATATATATAGATTATTTGTTTGAGGCTATAGTTTCGAAGACTTGGTCTTCATCATCAGCTTAGCTAGGAACCAGTTAAAATTATAGTTAAAACTATAGTCTCAAACAAATAAATAATATATATAATACAAGATATATAATTTCGATATATATATATGTGTATGTTTGTTTGCATCAAGCAGAGGACAACCTCTTTGTTTCTCTTTGTGAATCTGCATATCTTTGTGAGGTTTCAAAGCGTTCGCTTATGGAAAATTACCTAATCATTAAAATTTTCACTGAGCGTACCAAGTCTTAAAAATTTGACTTTTATTCCAATTTATTTCTTGCAACACTCGTTTGTTCCCATTATTACACGTGAAAATCATCAACAAAAAAAGTTATTTTTTGAAGATTTCAACCAAAAGTTCTAAGGGAGAAACTTAAAATCTAAACCGTTCTTCAGGTTGGAAATACAAACATTTCTTGGCCCAAAGTAGAACAGTTCCAAACTTCCTCTTTATTATAAATAATTTAATCGTATTTATTATTACAAGATAATTAATCATTCTTTTTAAAGTCTTATTTAAGCGAAACAGGATTTTTGAAAAATACTATACTCCTTCGCGATCACATTAAAAACAATTGATTATACGCTATATTAAAGATTTAAATAAACTTACTTATATTCACAAAATTCACACTTAAATGGCTTGATATCTAGATGAAAAGTGAGAATATGTCGACTTAACAAATGTGGTTTGGGACAAGTCATATCACAATAAATACATTTATAATTATTAATATGAATTCTCATATGTTCCCGCAAAAGTCGTGTTGTAGCAAAATATTTGGAACAGAGCTTACATTGATACTGTAAATCATCAGATTGGCGAACTAAATGATCATACAATTTGGTAGTAGAAGTAAAGAAAGCTCCACATTCAGGGCAAGCAATAGTTTTTTCTTGAGTATGAGATTTTAAATGCACAATGAGTAATTTTTCAGATTTGAAGGTTGCCTTACACCCCAGCCATTTACAGTTAACTATTTTATTAGAAACTTCATCTAAAGACCCCACGCCGTGAAGACGTACGTGACCATAAAATAAATGAGTGTGGGTAAAAACGTTTAAGCAATTTTCCCACAAACAGACAAATTCAGAAGATAGGTCAGGAAGATTATTTTTCCCATATAGATTAATTCTGCAATCCTAAAATGTAAGAAAAATTAATTATTTTTTATTAGGGCAAGATTTAAGAATAAATAATCTTATATTATTTGAAAATATACTTACTCTTACACTATTCCAATGAGTAATCATTCTGCTTCCTAAATATTTAAGTTTTGTGTGATAAGAATGATAATTAATATGTCTAGAAAGTTCTTTATCATTTTCTGTATCAAAATTACAATCATTCCAAAGGCAAACATAAGTTTCTACAAAAAATAAATACAAAATTCGTAATGATGAGAAATTCTTGTTGCTGTAGTTGAATTATATAAGATTAAAGGATTTAGGCAGCCAAAATAAAGAAAAGGTATCTCTTAGTTTCGATTCATGTTCTAATCTTCCTCAGGAATTGAGAACATGTAATATCATCATCATTGAGTATACAGTCCTAAGACTGGTTTGATGCAACAATCCGTCTCCACTCGACTCTGTCCCCCGCCAGCTGTTTGACCTCTCTAAATGTCTGGCATCCCATATCCCCAATTATTTGGTTGAAATATTCTAATCTGGGTCTTCCCCTTCCCTTTTCTTTCCCACCTCCCCCTCCAAGATATCCCTAAGCAGTCCCCCATGTCTTAGTGTGTGCCCCATCATCTGACCTCTTCTCTTCTTCAGACTCTTCCACAAGGTTCTTCTTTCTCCGATTCTTCCAAGAACTTCTTCATTTGTAATTTTATCCATCCATTTGATATTCATCATTCTTCTGTAGCACCACATTTCGAAAGCCTCTAATCTCTTTCTCTCCACTTTTCTAATTGTCCAGGTTTCACACCTGTACATGGCTATGCTCCATACATATGTCTTCAATAGCAACTTCCTGTTTTCTAAGCTGATTGAGGAGGAGCATAGTAGTTTTTGTTTTGAATTAAACCCCATTTTTGCTTGGGCAATTCTTGATTTAATTTCGTTTTCGCTTCTCCCATCCCATGTTATTTTACTTCCTAGGTAAGCGTGAATTCCTGGAAACATGTAATAAAAACAATATAATAAAAATTGTGAAAGACAATCATTCCTTGCAAACTTCACTTATTTCAGATTGTTAAAACATAGGATGTACATGTATTTGCTCATAACTAGAGAATCGGATTCCTATGAAATTGCATATTTTGTTTGCCGCCACTTATGACCCAGGAGATCAATTATCTATCCGAATCATGCATCTAGGATACTGTGGGTTAAATTTTATACTGCATATTTTTGCATATTTGAGTAATATTGCATAAAATTGCATATTTTAAGGATTTTTTTGTCAAATATTGCAGATTTCTTGCTAAATGCAGATGTTTTAAAAGTAACTTTTCGGAGAAAGAATGAAAAAAAGAAGAAATAAAACAGGAGAACACTTGTAACATAAATATTCACATTAAAATCACAAATTTTAATTATTTCTTTATTTCTTTTTTTTGAACGGCCTTCGGAAACTATAGCCTATTTTAGACATTGAGTGTTCATGTCTGTGTGTGTTGAAGTGTGTGTAAATTACTGTAGGGATCAGATTATTTTAGCCGGTCAAATATTTGGATTAGTTTCTTATAATACATAGTTTATTATTTGTACGTCAATAAGAAAAACTTGTTAATATATGGTAAAAAAATAAAAGCAATACAATACAATGGTGTCTTTTAAACCAACCCCCCCCCCCCCCCTCACGTATATTTTCGTTCACATTTTTGAAACATAATTATATTTATTTTATTCAAATGTACCTATTATTTCTTTGAGTTTAAAGATTTTTTTAATAATATTATATTAGATGTAACGAGAACTTTGTGCAGACGATGTTATCAAAAAGGTCGTCTTTGGAGATATTTCTCTTTATTCTGGCTGCCTGAACCATTTAATCTTATATAAGAAATAAAATAAAAAATAATTTAATAATTCATTTTTTTTTCAAGTATAAATTTACCAGTATTTTCTTGATTTTTTTTAATTCCAACTTGCGGAATATGATTTGAAACATGTGTTATAAACAAAGGCATTGAAGAAGTTTCAAAATTACATTCTTTCCATTCACAATTTAAATAAAGTTTAATATCTTTTAAATTAATTTGTGCTCTTCGACTTTTCTTTGGTTTTTTAGTATCGAATTCACTAGAGTAGTCTGAATAAGAATCACTAAAATCATCTAAGCTACTTGTAGAAGGTTTCGATAAATCATCAACATCTTCAAAAAGATCTCTACGAAGTCTTAATGAATTTGATGCTTTTTCTTTTTATAGAGCCACCTAAAAAGGTTAATTTAATTATTAAATCCATTAAAAATATATTTTTGATATTTTTACTAGTTGGCATAAATTGTAAACAGACTTTCTAGTCGTCCTTAGCTGTTAGACCAAAAAATAATAATTCAAATTTTGCTCTTTTTTGAAATACAATACATTTCTGAGAATGCCAGAAACCCCAACATATTTTCTTGGTATATTCAAATTTTATTTTTCGTTCTTTTTGATGAAAGTATGATTTGATGCAAAATAACTTTTCACTTCTGATTCTTTGCTTGAATAAGTAAATAATCTATTGGTAAATATAGATGAATAGTCAGTTTCATAGGTCAATTCATCCATTTTTGGGAGTCAATCCTACCACGCAAAGGACTTAAAGAACATTAAGGGCCAGTTGTATGTCGGTTGGTAAACTCTTTTTAATCGTTGACAAGGGGTAAAACCTTGTAATTCATCTTGTGGCTGGCGGGATGGCCAATCAGATGACAGGCACTTTCATCTGATTGGCCATTCCGTCAGGCACAAGGTGAATTCTAAGGCTTTAGCCTTTGTTTCGGTTTAAAAAGAATTTACCAACCGACATACAACTGCCCCTAAGTCCTTTGCGTGGTAGGATTGACTCCTAAAAATGGATGAATTGACCTATGAAACTGACTATTCATCTATATTTACCAATAGATTATTACTTCTGCAAAAAGCAAAGTACGAATTTATAAGACCTGAGTACGTCCAGTGTTGACATATGCAGTAGAAACCAGAGTATCAACAATTACCACCCAACAAATTCTCCGAAAAACAGAGTTGAGAATAATAAGGGCTATAGGGGAAAACATTAAGGGATAGAATCTGGAGCAAATATCTAAGAGAACTAAGTGGAATCCAGGATATAGTGGAATGGATCGATGTGAGAAAGAGAGGATGGGGGGAACATGTGGAACGAATGACAGATGACCGCCTTGCAAAAATTGTGAAGGAAAATCGCCCACGTGGCACACGGAGCAGAGGGCGGCCGAAAAAAGGTGGAAAGATGTTGCACCAAGAAACTAATGTCTTTATTCTTTTTTTCTTATTGGAAGAACAGGCGAAAGCCTATAGAGAAGATGAAGATGAATCCTACCAAGTAAAAACACGAATTGTTTTTCAGAATGATAGACAGGATCGAATGCAAGAAGGGGCGAAAAAAGAAGATGCAGCCCTATAGATCTCGAAGCGAAGAGAGAAGAAATTGATCAAGCGAAAGGGTGGAAACGTAGGTGTCTGTGCATTCGGGCCTTGGAAGATTTCGAAGATTGTTAATTGTATGGAAAGAGAAAGACGGGAAGGATAAGAGAGAGTTTCAGGTCCTTGAAATATGGGGATAAAAGTATTTGAGAATGAAGCGGTTCGGGACTTTTCCAATTTAATAGAGAAGGAGTGTTAGGGATCTTGCAAATCGCGTACTAAGAGTAAATCAGGCTTTGGGGGAATCGTTTATTTTAATTCATCAGAACACATGCCTTGATAGTATCTATAAAATACGGAAAGCGTAGAAATGCTTCTTCAAAGACGATTCGAGTGACCTAGCCAGATGTCGCAGTTTTTCGTGCATTTTGTCAAAGGTACTTCCCTATTAATCATTTCAGCACAAAACTGTGAAGAAATCAACAAGATACAATAAAAACTGCGTCTTCTGGAGCCCTTGTCAATCGAAAGGTCTGCAAGACAATGCATGGTAATTAGGGGAGATCTTATTTTTCAACTATCAATTTTTTTCGAGGCCCAGGAGCTTTTCACCAGGCTCGATGGATGGGGAAGGTTTAAAAATATATTTATTTATTCCGGGAATTCACTTTCACCAACGAAGAAATTCAGATCAGATACTGATGGGTTGTTCTCATGCAGACATTGAAATTAATAGAATCATTTAAAAATAAATAAATAATTAGAATTGCATACCTTCAGTCATGATTGTAATCAATATGTTATTTCTTTATAATTTTGTTGTCATGGAAAATGATCAAATTTTAATTTGATTCGACACTTGTCAAAATTTGTTCTAAAAGTTAACATTAGATTGCTCTGCATGTGGTTCTTCAAGTTCCTCATGTTTGCCAAAATTTAGGGGGTTTTCAAAAAAATAAAATTACAGCTTCTACATTTTTGGTTGTTTTAAAATAATTAGTTTGGATTGATATAGAAAAAATTACGAAGCCTACGTTTTGCAAATACCACTTGCCCTTAGCAGCTTTTTTTCACACATAATTATAAAATTGCTTATGACATTTTCATAATAAAATAAAGTAAAAAATCATTTATTAAATTGTTTTTCTTTTTTTTTTAAATTTTCGACTATTCAGTTATTTTTATGTCATGTGAACAAAGAACTGCTAGGTTACCTAATACCAAGTTCATATAATATATAGTTTTATTTACCTTAATAATAACTAACCCAACACCTCTTTGTACACTCAACATAAAAAAAAAAAAACTGGATACTCGAAAATTTTAAAAACAATTTTTTTAAAGACATTTTTTTGAATACATCATTATGAGAAAGCCATGAACAATTTTATAATAATGTATCTATACAAAGTATAATCTTAAATTACAATACTTTACCAATGCTTCGCATTGGGTAAAGTAAAAAAGCGGTTAATAAGTGCAAGTGAAACTCGCAAACCGCAGGTAATTTTTTCCATATTAAATTCAAACTAAATATTTAATAACAACCAAAAAAATATTTATTAACAGTACTCAGACAGAGCTACAAAGATAAAAAGTTGGATGATGATTTTTATATTTGCGCTCTCTACTAATAAGTCAATATAGTAACTAAATATTTTTCCCCAAATAAGTACTCATACTAAAAGGTTCTTTCCTAATTATATGCTAATGAGCCCAAAATTACAGGAGGAGGGGTTCTTTCGTAAAAGTTTATAAATAATTTTATTAAATATTAAATATAAGATAGAGGATGGTCACATTAGTTTATTTTATTCAATTTTTATATAGAAGAGCTCTCTATATAATATACTATTATAATTAATTGAAATTTCTTGAAAAGTTATACTTTTTTTCTTAAAAAAAATCCGAAGATGAGAGGTAAGGGGGGACCCTTTGTATCAGTTCACAATTTTTGAAAGGGTTCATAAATTTAATTTTTAGGAGAGATATAAAAATAAATAATAATAATAATAATAATAATTCTTTATTAGCTATTTTAGCTATCTATCATACAATTAAACAAATATATGTAATTTGTTTTTAAATAATACATTC
This sequence comes from Forficula auricularia, assembly GCA_024734495.1. NCBI lineage: Eukaryota > Metazoa > Arthropoda > Insecta > Dermaptera > Forficulidae > Forficula > Forficula auricularia. The sequence goes on from JALMQS010000075.1 coordinate 5,137,029, forward strand.
AATTTTGAGATACAAAGATAAAGATAATTAATACATTTTTTTTTTAATGCAATCGAATGCAAGAAGGGGTGCACCAGTAAAGATGTAGCCCCTATGGATCTCGAAAGACCCTTGCATTACCGAAGAGAAGGGAAAGTTGATTAAGTGAGAGGGTGTAGACGTAGGTGTCTATGCACCCTGGTTTTGAAGGTTTGAACATCATAGGTGCTGGGAAAGATAGAGGCTGGGAGAGAGTTCCAGTTCCTTGAAGTCATGGGGATATATGTATTCGCGAATGAAGTGGTCCGGCTCTTTTCCAATTTGACCGCGAAAGAGTGTTGGGAGTCGGCAAAACGTGTGCTGCGTGCAAAGCATGCTTTGGGGGAATTATTGATTTTATCTCATCAGAGCACCTGCCGTGATAGTATCTATAGAAAAGGGAAAGGGCAGAGACATCTCTTCGATGAGCCAGCGAGTCGAGGGAGTCGGTGAGGGTAGAATCGTCAATTAGCCTGACGGCTCGTTTCTGAATTGCATCAAGGGTAGCAAGAGAATATTTTGAGGCTCCTCTCCACAGATGAGAGCCGTATTCGAGACAGGGGCGGATTTGGGCCTTGTAGATGGTGAGAAGTTGTGGGGGTTTGTAAAATCGCTTGGACCTGAATAAGAAGCCAATCTTCCTTGCTGCAGATTTCGCCACAGAGGAGATGTGTTCATTCCAAGACAGGTCAGATGCGACAGAGACGCCCAACATGGATAGGCTGTCACACATTTTCAGGGTATTCGAATCGAAGTGAATATCAGGGAAATCTCTATTTTCGCGCCTAGAAATTAGACAACATTGAGTCTTATTTGAATTAAAGTTAACTAAATTTTGAGAGCCCCATTTATTCAGTTTGTCTAGGTCGAGAGTAATTGAGGAGGCAATATTGATTCGATTATTCGGGAGAGAGGGTTTGCCGTGTAGAGTGCTATCGTCGGCGTAACAATGAGTGGGGTTTGCCGTTTGATCAATAAGGTCGTTTATATAAATAAGGAAGAGTGTGGAGGAGATTACAGAGCCTTGGGGAACACCAGAGTTTGTGGAGAACGATTCAGAAGATGTTCCATCCACCACAACTTTTATACTTCGGTTTGTCAGAAAGCTTTCTATCCATTTGCGAAGTGTTGGTGTGAATCCAAAGGCTGGCAGTTTGGCAAGAAGATTTTTGTGCCAAACCTGGTCAAAAGCTTTGGAGATATCAAGGGCTACAGCGAGGGTTTCTTTTCCGGCCTCTAGAGTATTGTTCAAGGTGTGGGTGACATGGGTTAAGATGTCGCCTGTGGAACGATTTTGTCTGAATCCATATTGTCTATCGTGAATTAATTTATTGTTTTCTAAGTGATGAAGGACGTGTTGGTTTATGACTAATTCCATTAATTTGGAAAGAACAGAGGTGATCGAGATAGGCCTGTAATTAGAGATTTGTGATGTGTCTCCTTTTTTAGGAATAGGTGTGACTCTGGCTATTTTCCAGCTTTTGGGGAATATGCCCGACTCGTAAGAGAGTTGGAATAGCTTGGATAAGATAGGGGCAAGTTCAGGGGCGCATTTTTTAATGAGAATTGGTGGGATGTTATCCGGGCCAGCGGCGGATTTGGAATTTAATTTATCAATGGCTTTTATGATTATTTGGGGCCTGAAAATTATTTTGCCCATGAGGTTGGTTTGGGGGGTATAAGTGGGCCTGTTAAGCCCTTTGTCATCTAAAGTGGAGTTAGTTGCGAAATAGGATGCTAGTGATTCGGCTTTTTCAGCGGGGGTCGTGGCTACTGAACCATTTGGGTGAAAGAGGGGCGGAAGTGAGGGGGACGCGAAATTTCTATTTATTGCCTTGTGTAACGAGAAAAAGGCCCGTTTTCCACTGGGGCAAGATGCGAGACGGTCAGCTATCCTCTGGTCGAATGATTTCTTTGCCTCAGAGATGATTTTTTTGCATGAGCTATTATTTCTACATTCTACATTTCTACATTCTAAAATTATATTCTAAAATTATATTCTACTAAAATTATATTCTAAAATTATAACAATTTATAATAAACATATAAATGTATAACACACCACACATGACAATAAACAAATGAACACATGTACATAAATACTAATATTAATAATAACAAAAATTCAAATTAATCCTACATTAAAAAACAAAAATCACAATTTTGATACTATGAGATAACGAATATAACAAAAATAACAATAATAATCTTTATTAGCCACTTTCTGCTATATTCATACAATTAACAAATATATATATATATATATATATATCTTTAACTAAAACATTCAATTTTGAGAAACAAATGATAGACATAATTCTAAAATATAACATAATAATATATACAGATATATAATACACAATACATGACAATAAGTAACTATACACATACACATATGAGACAAGACCAAGGAGTGGATTACTGCATTTAAATAAATAATAAATAATGGGACACACACATATACATATATATTTATAAATATATTTACAATAATACATATATAATACACAACATATACCTACATATCCACCCTTGCAACAAGGAATATACTGTTTATAAATACTAATTGACGAGATGATTTTTTACTCTTGTTGTGACAAAAGTAATAGTCTCATCTCTTTTGAATGCAACTAGGTTCTTAAGTTTTTTTATATGTTCGGGTAAGTTATTGTATGCTCTTAAGCCCTTATAAAATACATTATTCATTGTACTTGTTTTATTAACTCTACTCAAGTAGAAATCATTTCTCTGTCTTGTCCCGTATGAATGTGTGGGATTCGTTTCATCTAATATGTCCATCAGATATTCCGGTGCTAATTGATTTTTAATTTTATAAATAAATACCATAACCTGCATTTCTATACCATTCTTCACATCAAGCCACTCCAATGTATCAAGCATTGATTTGACCTTTGTAAATTTATTGCACTTTAATATATTCCTCATGGCTTTGTTCTGTAGTTTCTGTAGACGCTCGATGTCTGCTTTACAGAACATATATAATATTGTAGGGCAGTACATGAAGTGGAGCAAGATAGTAGTTTTATATACTAGTGATGCCGTATAAGAGGAAAGACATATAGCTATTCTGCCGAGTACACCTACTTTTTTTGTTATTTTATTTATTATATAATTTGCATGATCCCTGAACATTAGTCCGTCGTCAATTATGATGCCGAGATATTTTATTCTGTCAACTTGCTCTAAATTCCTATTTCCAATTTTTAAAGCATTATTTTTGCATTAATATTATATAATATAATATTATATTATAGCTCTCTATATAATATACTATTAGAATTAATTAAAATTTCTTTAAAAATAAAACTTTATTTTCTTAAAAAAATCCGAAGATGAAGGGGTGTATCAGTTCACAATTTTTGAAGGGGTTCATAAATTTAATTTTTAGGAGAGATATAAAAATAAATATTATAATACAGCTCTCTATATAATATACTATTAGAATTAATTAAAATTTCTTTAAAAAAAAAACTTTATTTTCTTAAAAAAATCCGAAGATCAGAGATAAAGGGGGACCCTTTGTATCATCCACAATTTTTGAAGGGGTTCGTAAATTTAATTTTTAGGAGTGATATAAAAATAAATATTATATTAGAGCTCTGTTAATTAATTGCTCTCTATTAATTGATAATGGGCCCAAAAATAAGAGGAGGAGGGATCTTTCGTAATTAATGATAAATTACTTTATTAAATATTAAATATAAGAGGGGCCAGGTAGAGTCATGTGGATGACCACATCAGGTTATTTATCAAGTGTAACGAATCTTTGTAAAGTTCTACTTAAGTAGATTTAGATTTAATGTTTTTAAATTTATTTGGTTTAAATAAATAGTCTTTTGAGAGAACTGCAATATGGTCATTTTCAGGAGATTTTTGTACGTGTCGTCGTTTAAATACAGCTTGATTTAAAATAAAATAAAACTAATTGATTATATATTGGCTTAATCAATGTCTGAAGGAACATTATGGTTGCATAAATACAGGCGTTGCTGGTTATTGTTGCCCTCTTCTGAGTTTTTTCCCATCTAATCTTTGATAAATTAAAGGAGATAATAATAGAAGTGTCTTCTGCTGGAAAAATATTTTATTTATTTATTTATTTATAAAGAGACTATAGTGTGGCCCTCTCCATCATTCTATTACAATTGATTAACAGGAAGAGGGCAAAGGCCTTGAAACTATAGTCTCTTTATAAATAAATATATAAAAAAATATTTTTCCATCCTAAACACACTCTTTTATTGTATCCTTTAATTTATAAAAATTTTGCTACTCTCGGCAAAAAGAACCTTTTAATTTAATCTTGGGTAGTTGATGGATGGAATAAAATGGTTTGAATAAAATTCGTACTTTTACTTTACCATACAGGGTATGATCAAGTATTGTAATCGTGCATGAAAAAGTGGTTTTTTCCTTCTTTTTTTCGAAATATCTCAAAAACGGCTGAAACTATTTTGATTAAAAAAATTGAGCGAAACCATGGCATTTCTTTCTACAAAAAAGCTCTAATAAAAGAACATCGAAAAAATTATATTTTTCGAGATAATAATTATTTTGTCAAAATGTCTGTTAGTTAGTCTGTCCGGTTGTCTGGTTGTCTGGTTGGATGTCCGTTAGTCTGTACGTTACCAAATTTTTGTGGACGAGCTAGCTCAAAAACTAGTGTGAATATCGAAACTAAATTTCACAAGTAGTTTTGGTTCATTGAGATTAAGAGCTGATTAGATTTTGGTGCATATAGACCCAAAATTAAGGGAGGTGGAGGGGGTTAAAAATTAAAAATCTAGGCTATTTGAGCAAACTCAACCTAATTTTGTATACATAATCCGTGGGCACACAGTAATCTAAAAATGCAAAAAATAACCCCCCCCCCTTACATGATTATAAATAATTTTATTAAATATAAGTGAGAGACCAGAGGTTGTATGGTAAAGTCAAGTGGATGGCCACATCAGAACAGGTCAGCTTATTTTTTTATTTATATTTGTTTCTATTTATGAATGCAATCCAGTGGTTCTTCACGTAGTCAAGGCGCCCATGGCCCATTTTTCATGAAGTGTTTGAAGTGTGATTCAAGTAGAAATTTCACATAGAGGTATCAATAGTATAGATGAGTAGGGAATCGGCTGTTTGCTTGATCTACCTGGGTACGGCTGTTACTGCGCACAGGAGAAAGGTGTAAAAAAATGTTTGCAAAAATAGTGTCTGATTCAAAAGCCAATAAATACTATTCGACAGTTAAGTTGATTTTATATTGAAGGAGACAATAAAAGAGTGTGTCTTCTGCTGGAATTATAAATTTTATTTATTTATAACGAGACTATAGTTTCGAGGGCTTTGTCCTCTTCATCAGTCTATTACAATGGATTCACAGGAATTAATTTATGAATGAAAGCTTAACATCTTTCATGTGGTTAGGTTAAGAAATTACACAGGGTGCGCAAGTCAAGATTTGAAATTTATACTTGTTTTATTATTTTGGCTGTAGGTGGCGGTCGTGAAGTTTATATTTTAGCAGCTATTTTTAAAATAAAGCTTTCGGGAATTCCTATTTTTTGGTGAATTATTGTATGATTTTAAAATTTCTAACGATTCGAAAATACTAATTTTTAAGGGGTCTAATTCTGATCTAATTAATTTAATTTAATATTTGATTCATCTGGAAAACAAAGTTTCTTGGAGATTAAATGGTCTGCAAATGCACTATGACCCGAACCCCTTTAAACACTCTCTTGTGTTCCGAAATGGGTGTGTTTAACTATAGTCTTATTATAAATAAATAAAATTTATAATTCCAGCAGAAGACACACTCTTTTATTGTCTCCTTCAATAAAAGTTATTTGAATATTTATTTTTTTGTTAATTAAAAGTAGACACCTTTTTATTTTACTAACTATTGATTGAAGATACTTATTATATTATTTTAAGTTATTTTTCCTAATAAATAAGAATTTAACTAAGAAATGTGCCTGATCATTTGTGCATTATTGGACAAAATGCAATTTTTTTAATCAACCGAATTTTATATTTTTCAAATTAGTTGTTATTTTATTTTATAGTGGGATAAAAATAAATTGTTTTATATAATATTATATATTTATTATTATTAGGGATAAAAATTAATAAAAAAATTATTTTTATTAAAATCAATAGGTCATAGGTATTAAATACTTTGAGATCATATTTCATATGGATATATTATAAAATTGAATTTTTTTTAAAGAAAGAACCAATTTTACTTAGGGAAAATGGTTTAGGTTCAAGGTGAAAACTATTTATTAAAATTAAAAATGGATTAATAGGTGGCTTTCACAAATAAAATAAGCTGACGTGTTCTGATGTGGCCATCCACTTGACTTTACCATACAACCTGGCCCCCTCAGTTATATTTAATATTTAGTAAAATTGATAGCGTTTTTCTTTAGACTGGTATAAATATGAAATTGGATGTTGATGAAGGCAGTCCACAGTGGTTGTAAAAAAAATGAGACTATAATGGATTTATTATCTTACATTTATTCGTTAAACCGACGTTTCGGAGATTTATTCTCTCCTTCTTCAGGGTAAGTCAATGAAAGTAGTTCAAATCAGCGTCGGTTTAACGAATAAATGTAAGATAATAAAACCATTATAGTCTTATTTTTTACAACCACTGTGGACTGCCTTCATCAACATCCAATTTTAATAAAATTATTTATATTCATGTAGGGAAGGGGGGGGGTTAGTTTTTGCATGCTTAGACTTCTGGGGTCCCACTGATTAGGTTTACAAAATTTGTTTGAGTTTGCTCAAATAGGCTAGATTTTTAATTTTTAACCCCCCTCTACCCCCCTCGATATGCAGCAAAATCTAATCAGCTCTTAATCTCTATGGACCAAAACTAAGGGTGAAATTTGGTTTCGTTATTCACACTAGTTTTTGAGCTAGCTCGCCCACAAATATTTGGTAACGCACAGACTAACTAACAGACAGACTAACAGACATTTTGACAAAACAATTATTTTCTCAAAAAATATAATTTTTTCGATGTTCACTTATTAGAGCTTTTTTAGAAGGAAATGCCATGGTTTTGCTCAATACTTTCAGCCGTTTTAGAGATATTTCGAAAAAAAGAAGGAAAAAAAAACGCTTTTTTCATGCACGATTACAATACTTGACCATACCCTGTAGGGTAAAGTAAAGATATATTGCTTATGAGCAAGAATCAATAGGTATATATTTCGGGTCAAGTCAAGATAATAAGATATAAACATTATTTCGTCTCTTAGTGCTAACCAGTAGGCACAGGAAAGAGTCTGTGCTAAGACCTTTAGAATCTTGCGATTGGATTTCTCCATTTTTCATTGGTAAAATTTTTTTAAAAAGAACAAAAAATGTTGCTTCCTCTCAAATGTAGAAAGGAACAATCTAAGTACATATGTATTTAAGGAAATATTAATCAAGAATTTTTATGTTGAAGTGCAAATATGCAATTTATTATGTCCTCTAAATAAAAAGTTTTGGAAATTTTTTTTTCAACATGAATTTTCAACTAGAATTTTCATTTTTGACCCACCTCAATTTGGGTGGATATTTTCCAAATTTTTTAAACAAAAATATCAAAAATTACATTCTCTTTTGAATCTAATGGAATTTGTCGTAGAGACAAAAGTTTAGGAGTTATTTGATTGAATACTTCTGGGAGACAGACATACAGACAAGCCTGGGGGGACGGAATATATATATATAAATAAACAGATACAGGCACAAATGCCCTTTAATAGTATGTGATGATATCCCTAGGCCACTCTTGTATCGAATCCTAGCAACGGCATGTCTACTCAAAGTCTATATAAGTATTTCTAACAATAGATTCGTTGCCACAGTTCTAGGGCTACAAATTATAGAACTATAAAAAAACGAGCAGCTTACATTTTTATAAAATATTCAAAATAATTAAGAAAATGGGTATGAATTTACCTTAAATTAATTAATTATTCATTTCTAATTGATTTTACTAATAATTTTTAATATTTCAGGGCAATGTTTATGTAAATGTGGAAGAGGAAGAGATAGGAGAAATATTGAGGTAATTAAATAATAATGTGTCATCGACCATTTAATTTTGTTACTATTAGGGTTCCATAACTCATAAATCTAAATCGGAATACTTTGATGAGAATTCATTGCCTCTGTACCCCTAAACTTAAAAGTATTATTGAAATTTAATATGTAGGCAGAGTTTGTTGATCTCTACAGTTCGTCCAATCGTCAAAGTCAAAAAAAAAAAATAGGACATTTTGCCAATCATAAAGTGCTGATAAACAAAAATTTCGCGCACCTCACCAAGTATAGTTTTATTAAATAGGCCTTTTTAAAATTTATTTAAACATGATATTTTGTGAATTTTATTTTCGCCCCAGTCGTCAAAAAATTCAAGCTCCAAAGACAGGCTTCTATAATCGCGACAACGTAAAATCACGAAATAGAGAACCCTTTATCAGGATTCGGAACAATTTTACAGTTATCCGTTTCATGACCATGTTTCCTAAACTAAAGATAATTACACCATGGGGGGAATAATAGCTATTTGAAGAAAGTAATCAGATTAATTAATATATTTAGTAGTTCGGAAAAATTTACTAGATCATAAAGTATTTTTTTTTTTATTGTCATAAGTTTAGAGAATTTTCATATTTAAATATTTATAAGACGATCAAAGTTCTATAAATTGAAACTGATAGAACATTTAAAATATAGCACAAAAACAAATGGTAAACAGTCTTTAATCCTAATTCTAATTTTATTTTCTCATATTTTTTTTAACATTTGTAAAAAACATACGCCTTACTTGGTCATAGGAGAGACAAAAAGGTTATAGAATTCATTAGTTTGGTCCAAAGGGCTAGAATTTTCATTTTTTGACTCCATACCTCCATGTCTTTATCAATGGTTACCAATAATTGCCGAAAAATCAAAAAATCCAATGTAGAATGGTTATTCTTCATGTTTTTAATTTTTTTATAATTTCATCATTAAAAAAAAAAAAAAACAGAATTTAAGTAAACAAAAACATGGCAACAGAATCAGCCAATCACATATCTAGGTGGATTTTCGTAAAATCCTTTCTTAGCTGACATCTATGGCGTATAAAGCACCAATATTCTAAATTTCAAGCCCCTAGGTCTAGTAGTTTAGGAGATTTCGTGTTGTGTGAGTGAGTGAATGGTATTTCGCTTTTATCTATATATATGGATTAAATAAAATATTTTTTATTATAATTTTCAAATAGGACAGTCTCTTTGTTCAGATCAAATCATAGGGTATACGCCGTATACTGACGGATAAATTCACTGAAGAAGGAATAATAAAAAATAAATTAAAATTTCTTATCAAGTTTCACTCCAAGACATTTTGGCTGGTATCTTTTTCAAACCGTTATTTAATTATTCATATTAACTAGATAATATCTTTCCCAAATTACAGTTTAAAGTATTTTTAATCACAAACCTCATTTTTATTAAAAAATTTTAAAACTGAAATTTTTATATATCTTTAATTTTTAAAAATTTAAAAAGTCCTTTTAAGAAAATGTCTATAGTACCTATATATGTTAGCAATTGCTCTGCTTGACTATTAAACCAATAATTATAAAATCAGAGAGAAATTATAGAGATTTTGGCTAAAAATATAAAAAAGTGACTAAGTTAAATTTTAAAATTATTTTATAAAAAAATTTGAGGGAACAAAATTTGTTTCAAAAAATTTCTGGTAAATGACATGAAAATGATTATTTATTTTTTCTTGAAATAAATTAGGTACACTAATAATGATAATCCCCAAAAAGATGCCTATTTTATTTAAAATATTAATTAGGTATGTAAAATAAAATAATTTTCATTAAAAATATAAGCAGGTAATTCTTTAAAATGCATGAAATAATAAAAATTCATGCCTTGTTGAGGCAATTGTTTCATATTAAAAATAATATTCAACTTTATTTTTTCTAATATAACTATATTGTATCGTATATATTTTAAATTACATTAATACATATCTAAATGTTAATAAAGTATATGAATTTGATTTTTTCAGAATAAAAAATTTAAAATTTAAATTATAGAAAAGGAAAATGAAAATTCTGAAAATTTAAATTTAAAAATTATAAATTTTGAAGAAGAACACAGTGATGATGATTTTTTGAAAAGAATTAAAATCTATGAAAATATATCATCATTAGAAAGCAGTCATGAGGACATAATCAATTTATCAGATACTATGGTAAGTGGTTCTGGGCGGGGGGGCAAAAAATAAAAATTCTAGCCGTTTGGACCAAACTGAACCAAATTTTATATACATATTCTGTGGGTCCACAGAAGGCTAGAAATGCAAAATCTAACAACCCAAAATGGAGAGGAGGGGTCGAAAATTCTACCCCTTGAAAGCCTAGACCCGTGTACGATACTCAACCTCACCCATAAAATTTAAAAAATATAAAATTCTAGGTAGATTTCACAAATATATATATATATATATATATATATATATATATATATATATATATGGAAACCGACCAAGAATTTAAAATTTTTTTAAATTTCGGTTACTTTATTATAATAAATTATTGATTTATGGCTCATTGAAAATAAATAGGTAATTAATTATTTTTTCTTTTCATTTAGCAAAGTTCAGAAGACGAATACCTGTACTATGAAAGCAATGAATTTCGCATAAGCGAAATAAGCGACGAATTAGAACAAGTATGTATTTTGAAAATTCGATTTTTTTATTTTTATAAATACTTATTATTTCGAATTGTATATAACCATTTTTTGATATTTTTAGATTGAAGAAAAAAAAATATTATTCAATATAATATTGCAAGACAAAATAATGGACGAACAAACCGACCCATACATTAAAAATCGAGTTATCGATTTGTATCATAGAGTATGTATTTCTTAATATAGTGCCTCATTTTGTACCCCTAATTATTGACTATTATGTTTTAATTTCATTTTTTTATTTTTTCTAGCATCAAAAACTTTCAATAGAAATGAAACAATTAGATCAAGAAAATGTCACATACGAAGTTAAAATATTATTAAAAGAAATTATTGGAAAGTTTTAAAAAAAGTAGAACAAATTAAAACAACATTAATACAGCAAACTAAAGAAGCAAACTTGGATCAACAGGCTCGAATTCAGCTGAGAGACACAATTCGTGAATTTGAAGCGCAAATGGAAATTCACTAACAGGCACAATCTATATTAAAAGCAGCTCTTAAGAGTAAAGATGAAGAATTATAATAAGTTTCCCACAAATGACACCCTTTTTTATCCTCCCGTAACCACGTTTGCTCTTATGTCCGTAAGCCAGCTGATTATTTAATCCTAAGAAGCAAACATGGCTCAACAGGCTCGAATTCAGCTGAGAGACACAATTCGTGAATTTGAAGCGCAAATGGAAATTCACTAACATGCACAATCTATATTAAAAGCAGCTCTTAAGAGTAAAGATGAAGAATTACAAATGGCCAATGCGGAGTTATCTCTACTCAAATTGGAATTGCAGGAATCAAGAATACACGCCCAGCATAATCGAGCAGCAATTGAAGAGAAATTACGAATGGCTTGTAATGCGTGCTCTCAGCTGATCGATCATTTGATTATAGGACCAGGAATGGTGGTCGCCGAATTGGAAGATGAAGAGACAACTTTTCTTGATCAATCTTAATTATTGTTAAATCTTTAAAATAAAAAATACATTAGTCAAAAGTTGAAATATTTAAGTTGTAAAATTTTTTTTTTAAACATTTTTACTTTACCAGTATGGTCAAGTATTGTAATCATCCATGAAAAAAGTGTTTCTTTTTTTGATAACTTTTAAGGAGATAGGTGGTGGTTCTGGGTGAAACATTTTTAGATAATAATAAAAAATTGGGTAAAATTGCTAAGTGGGTTTCGCATAAAATGAAATAAAACCAAAAGTGAGTTTAGATTTCGATATATTTCCGGTTATTAGGAGTTAGAGAAAAATGATTTTTATAAAAAAATTAAAAGCGACTTCAGAAAAATTAAATGTAACAAATAAAATAATAAAACTCAAAAATAAAATAAAATACACTTAAAGGTATAAAATAATAATCTAATTTAATTACAACTAAACGACGAAATATTAACATGAAATTACTTTTTGAAGTCGCTGCCAAACATATACATTTTATGAATCTAACTCGACGGATCTTACTTGATACGTTTTGGGAGGTACGCTCGCTTATATTGTTTGTTTAGCACCGACTTCAAAAACTGATTTTATATAAATATTTCGTCGTTTAGTTGTAACTAAATTAGATTATTATTTTATATCTTTTTTATTTTATTTTATTTTTGAGTTTTATTATTTTTTTTATATTTTTTCAAGTCGGTTTTATTTTTTTTTTTATAAAAATTATTTTTATTTTTCTCTTTTTACTGATGTTATTAATAGTGACTTAATATAATACCTTGCATGCATCTCGTAAGAGAAAAGGTCGGGCGAATGAATCAGAAAATTGTAATAAAATAATAAAGCAAGGGCGTATTATATTAGTTTCGAAGAAGATGGGGCAGATTATATAGTTTAAAAATTTTAAGTTACTTTAAACCAATTTTCATTTTTTTATATCTATCTAGTTCCGATTAGTCGGGTTTCAATTAGTCTGAGATTTGGCGGAACCGAATACCCCCACTATGATATTTCTGTATATCGAAATTTCAATATTATACATATTTATATAATTTTTAACTTTCTTTAAATAAAATGGGGGGAGCGGGAGGCCCAAGATAAAATCTTTCCCTCTAGGGCCCCATATTTTACTAATCCATCACCGAATATAATAATTTAAATAAAAGTAGTTGAGTGTTTTGAATTTTGAAGAAAATTCTTAACTATCTTCAAAATTTGAAGGGCAATAGAATGACTGACTTTCCCCAAATTGAATATAAAATACCTAAGTCTACTTCTATTGGCAATGTGAACTCTTATATTAAAAATTTTTAACGAGTTATTTGTTGGTTCTAGGTAAAACATTTTAATATAATAATAAAACTTGAGTAAGATGCGAGCTAGGTAGACCTCAGCCTTCGCAATTCACTTACATCAATCCAACCATTCAACCTCTAATAATAACCCTATCCCCATTCATTTCGAAAGAAAAGGCCTTAAATTGGATCTCTTAGAAATCACTGAAATTAAAATAGCCCTCTCTAATAATTCAAATATTTTAAATAATCAATTGGAAGTGTATAAAAATACAATTTTTGATTATATATTATAATAAATTAACTAAACATTCCTTCCATTGTTCGCACATTGAATATATTAGGGTAATTGTACTCTCTCAGGTACCTTTCCAGTTGTACCCTTTCAGGTAATTTTCCATTCGTTATTACAATAGCAGGTATAGCTTCCCTTCAGCCGGTTCAATTCTCAATAGAAAATATTAATTCTTAGAATGAATAAAATTATTTATTTAGAATTAGAATTAGAATTTATAAAATGAGAGTAATGTTTTACGTCCACTAGTGTCAAATATTCTACTGAGATTTAATTTGTTATGCAGGAATAAACAAGCACATCCTTCTAATTAAAATGTATTTTCTTTCATTAATTTTTGTATAGCTACTTGAAAACCAATCCTAAAAGTACTTTTTTCATATGTATATTGTTTACAAAAAATATATTATCTATGGAAAAATATTTATATCTTTATTTTTATATTTAATATCTGTGGTCGCGAAAAAATTTCGATGATTAAATGGGTCATGAATGAAAAAAGTTTAAGAAGCGCTGCTCTAGAATTATTAAAAAGCTCAATATAATAAATATTTCTGAATAAAATATTGGACTTTGATTACAATAATTCACTTTTTTTAATCTTTTTAAAAATAAGATTTTAATTCGAATCTTAGAAGAAAAATAAATTTCAATTTAGTTTGGATTATATATATATTAAAATATTCTATTTAAATTCTATCCTTTTTTTAATTTCTTCATTCGTTATTTAATCATATTTTACTGAAATATTGCATCTTGGATAACAAGAAAAAAGTAAGTTTTTTTTTATTTTTATATAGGTACTTATTTGTTTATGAATGTTTTAAATCTTTTTTTATTTGAAGTGTTTATCATAAATTTTTGATAAAACCAACCTTAGTAAATATATTTATAAATACATAAAAAAAACACAGAATAAAAATTCACGATTTTTCGAATGATCAAATGCTCTTCTTCTTCTGTGATTTCATATCATACCTGATAATGATTAATTGTTCAAAAAGGGGTGTATTTTACTTTCACTTAATATATATGCTGGGCGAGCCTAGTTAGTAGTCAAAGCACACAAAAATATTAATAATTTTTTTTCTCATTGTGCTGGAAAATGTCTGAAACGTGGAGAAAAATTATTTGCAGCCATGATTTTTGGATTCAAATATCTACGATAAATTAAGAACGCAAAGTCGAAGAAAGCTCTTTCTAGTACTAAAATAATATTTCCAATCCAAAGACCTGATTCGATTTTGAGCTATCTAGCTTTAGAACTTCTGGTTCAAAAATGCAGAAAACATAATTTTTTGAATGATTTAATTGACATTTTATTTTATTAAGATTTACTTATAAGTAGAGACCGGATTTTTATGCAGTAAAAAGTGCCAAAATATGCCATAAATATGCAAGTAAAAATGCTGAAATATGCAAGTAATATGCAGCAAAAGATGGCAAAATAAATTTTTTTATGCACTAAAAAATCAAAATTGAAAACAAAAACACTAGTATATTGGAAGGAGTGCTATGAAAGGAATAAAACGATAAAGTATGCTATAGATACCAAGTTTCAAATATGGACTTTGAGTAAAACATTGGAAAAAATTCTCATTTTATTTAATATATTAGAAAATATTTCAAGTCAAAAAAATATTAGGTGCACTTGAATAAAATCAACATAATAAATATAATAATGTTTCAAAAATGTGATCGAAAAAATATTGGGGGGGGGGGGGGTAGTTTTATTTCACAGACACGATTGTATAGTATTGTTTTTATTTTTTTATATTAACAAGCTTTTCTTATTGACGTACAAATAATAAACTAATAAAATAATGCAAATATTTGACCGGCTATAATCTGATCCCTACAATAATTTACACACACTTCCATACACACACGAATACTCAATGGCCAAAATGGGGTATAGTTCCCAAAGGCAATTAAAAAAAATAAAGAAATAATTAAATAATTAACAAAGGATCTCAAAAATAATTAAAATTTGAAAGTAATTGTGAATAATTAATGTTTACAAGTATTTTTCTAAATTATCTTCATGTTATTATGTCTACGGTCACTTAAAATTGATTTATACGATGAAAAAGAGCGCTCCATATCCACAAACGTACTGGGGGAGAATTTAAAGAAACTTAAACCACCCACTTTTACTTTGGAAGAAAAATATTGCAAACTTTTCGTCATTTTCGTGCAATATATAGAATCTAGTACAACTGAATAATAAGAAAAATGAGTGGGTTGTTGTTTTATAGCTTGTTTATAATCCAACTTCCTACTTCGTAGTCCAAGACTATAATTCGTGTCGTTAAGGCCTATTTCAGTTTTCTTTGAATTTAAATTAGTGTCCTCCTGTTTTATTTAATCTCTTTTTTCATTCTTTCTCCGAAAAATTACTTTTAAAACCTCTGTATTTGTCGCGAAATATGCAATTTTATGCAATACCCTTAAAATATGAAATTTATGCAATATTACTCAAATATGTAAAAATATTCAGTATAAAATTTTACCCAGAGTATCCTAGATGCATGATTCGGATAGATAATTGATCTCCTGGGTCGTACATGGCGGCAAACAAAATATGTAATTTCATAGGTCTCTAGTCATAATATACAAATTGGATTCATGATTCATTTAATAAATTTCTTTGTTTTTTAACCATCAGATGGACATCTATTCAGACAATATATCTAAAGAAGGAGAGCAACAATCGCAACAACAACAACAAGAAGTTGCAGCGCCATCAACCTCCGACTCGAAGAAGGAAGAGAAGATGTCGTTAGATCTGAAAGAAAAAAAGAAATGTATTGGATTCATGTTAATGATCCGATTAAATTGGACCAGATTCTGATAAGAAATGCGGTGATTTTGAAAGAGGTGGATGATGTGCTTGCACAATTAACTGTCGGTTTGAAAGTAATAGGTGCTACGATTTCGGAGTGGGATGAAAATGATGAAGAAAAAGCTCAGGCCATTCTAGACAAACTGAAGATAATTACGAGGCCACGAATCGAGGTCTTTGCTGAAAAAGCAGCAGCGAGAGCTGAAGAAGCAATCATCGGAGTTGAAGGGAATCCGGATAGTAATAATTAAATAATCTCACTCTTGATTCATTCATCTTTTTTTTTATATTATTATAATAAAAAACAAGTCACATATATCTATTTCATATCTCGAATTTTATTTAAAAAAATTAAATGAGGAATAATTTTTAAAAACATATCTTGTATAAAAAAATATATATATATAATAAATTTTAATAAGGATTTAAAGCTTAAATATGTTTTTCACATGTTGGAATATTAAAATTAGTAATCTAGGTCTTCCCTTTCCACCATTTCATTTTATTTTCTATCTTCTCCTTTAAAGTATCCCTCACCAATCCCCCGTTTCTCAACGTATGTTCTATCATCTCTAGATTTTTAAGCGAAGTTATCTTTTCTCCAATCAAATGATTCCCAATCTCAATATTTTACTCTGATCTGGGGGCACGGCAGTGCCCCAGCCAAGTTCGGTTCGGTGTGCACTGCCAGACTACCCTTTACATAAAACAACTCAGGTCATTTTGACGCCTCTGTAACTTCTTACTGGAAACTTCTAGATGTCTGAAATTTTTTCCACAATGCTGGTCCATAAGCTTAACTAAATTAGAAAATTTCATATTTATATTTTTTTATACCGTCCAAGTTACAAGAAGCCAAAGATAGACTTTTTGTCACTCACTCACTCACTTATTAAAATTCTAGAGTACTTCCGCTGATCCTAGCTTGCTGAAATTTGGGATGCTCGTAGAGTTTGGGGTACAATTAATGGAAAAAATTCAAAAATCGAAATTTCCCTTCTTCAGAACCTAAAATGAAGGGGTGAAATTTATAGACTTAATTAACACATACTAAAAATTCATTGAACCTAGAATGCTGAAATTTGGCATACTGGTAAAGGCTGGCACATTAATAAATGAGAAAATTGAAAAATCGAAACTTCCCTTCTTCAGGGTTCGAAATGAAGAGAAACTTATAGGCTAAATTAACATTATAGTGAAAATATAAAAATTCTGGAATGCTAAAACTTGGTCTACTGATAGAGTTTGGGGCACAATTAAAGGGAAAAATAAAAAATCGAAACTTTCCCTTCTTCAGAACATATAATGAAGGAGTGAAAGTTATAGGCTTAATTAACATTTAGTGAAAATACAATGAACCTAGAATTGCTTTAAGAAAAAATTAAAACTAACGTTTAAAAGTTAATTTGTCTAGAACCTAGAATGCTGAAAATTGGCATACTCGTAAAGCTTGACACATTAATAAAGGAAGAAATTGACAAACCAAACTTTCCCTTCTTCGGGGCCCGAAATGAAGGGGTGAAATTCATAGGTTTAATTAACATACAGTCAAAGTATAATGACACTGGAATGGTAAAACTTGGCATATTGGTAGGATTTGGTACATTAATAAAGAATGAATTCGCAAAACCGAAACATTTCCTTTTTCATGACATAAAATGAAGTGGGTGAATTTTGAGCGATAAATTTTCATTATTTTCGGGATGGTGGTAGAGTTTGGGATGTTAATAAAAAAATGTTATAGAAAATTATGCTATTACTATTTAGTAATTACGAATGTGGTAATGGCTTTAAAATTTAATTAAAAAAAATACATATATTTTTAATCGAAAATCTGAATTCTTTACCATAGTAATAATCATGTTTATTTCGAAATATAAAATTGTTGCCTAGTAAAAGTGTATAAATTTTAGTTTTGAGAAGGATAATTTCATTACAAATGGGTAAAATTTCTAAAAAGGTATATAACTATATGTATTATTATTTTACTTGACTTTTGTTTATTAGATCCTTTATTTATTAATGAATAAATATTTTTTTACCTTGATTATTTAAAAAATCTCGTTTGATGAAAATCAACTATATGTAGTTCTAACATGCGTCAGGGTCCTTCTTATTTATATAATTTAATCTTTATCTACGACACAAAAAATAAATAGAAACTAAAGAAATTTCTTTGCGATGATTTGGCCGACTTGGATTCTAAAAACCTCCTCTAATGAAAATATTGTAGATATATTTGTACAAAAAAATATAATCTGTGAATATGGCAATATCTGATTTTGATTTCTAATTTTTAAGATATTTTTTTTTCTCGAAATTTTCTAAAGGTTATATAAGATTTTGAAAAAAAAATAAACTAAAGAGCTCTAAAACAGTTAAAAAAGTGTTTAAAAAGGATCAACGAAGGAACTTCCATGTACATCAATATCATTTTTAATTGCAAGTTCAAAACTTTGTGTAGTGCGATGCCTTGATAATGGCCGGAGAGGGTCAAAACGTTGCAAAATATATTAAATTTTATTTTAATGTTTTTTTTTTTAAATTCGACCATTTTACCTGAATTTAAAACAAAAAAAAATATTAATGTATCTAAAGCAAACGCAATTAGCGATCAAAGCACGGTCAGCCAGATAAGATTAAATTAAAGGCTGATTAGATTTTGAAAGAAATCTAAATACTCATTCTTGACGTTTATTTTTGATATTTTCCTAATAAATAATTATTTATCTTAAAATATCATTTTTACTTTACCATACAGGGTATGGTCAAGTATTGTAATCGTGCATTAAAAAAGTGTTTTTTTTCGTTCTTTTTTCGAAATATCTCAAAAACGGCTGAAACTGTTTGGATTAAAAAAATTGAGCAAAACCATGGCTTTTCGGTCTACAAAAAAGCCCAAATAAGTGAACATCGAAAAAATTATATTTTTCGAGATAATAATTGTTTTGTCAAAATGTCTGTTAGTCTGGTTGTCCGTTTGTCCGATTGTCCGTCTGTTAGTTAGTCTGTGCATTACCAAATTTTTGTGGACGAGCTAGCTCAAAAACTAGTATGAATATCGAAACCAAATTTCACACGTAGTTTTGGTCCATTGAGATTAAGAGCTGATTAGATTTTGGTGCATATCGACCCAAAATTAGGGGGTGGAGGGGGGGTTTAAAAATTAAAAATCTAGGCCATTTGAGAAAATTCAACCAAATTTTGTATACATAATCAGTGGGCCCCCAGAAGTCTAAAAATGCAAAAACTAACCCCCCTACATGATTATAAATAATTTTATTAAATATAAATGAGGGGCAGGTTGTATGGTAAAGTAGAGTGGATGGCCACATCAGAACACGTCAGCTTATTATAATATATGCTATTTTGAATCCTTAGAAAAAATCATTAATATATGCAACGAAAAACACAACAGAAATCCATTTGGGAAGTATTTACTGTCAAAAATGGAGACACTAGATATAAATATCCATTAGGCCAGGCACAATCTGTGCTTTTCTCTAATGAGACGATATCAGACAATGAGAAATAAAAAAATGCAAAAAAGTAACAAGTATTAAATTTGTATTACTCCAATACCATGAAACTATTTTTTAATATAGGCTCTTGTAACAAACTCCACCAAATTTTGTATACATAATCAGTGGGCCCCCAGGAGTCTAAAAATGGAAAAACTAATCCCCTCCCCTACATGATTATAAATAATTTTATTAAATATTAAATATAAGTGAGGGGCCAGGTTGTATGATAAAGTCAAGTGGATGGCCACATCGGAACACGTCAGCTTATTGTATTTTTTATTTAGGTGTGCCACAAATGATTCCAGATATTTTTAGTGTGCCGTCAACCAAAAAAGGTTGAGAAACACTGATATAGGATAATAAACAAAGCTCTGCATAATCAATTATTGTTTCTTAAATCATTCTATTTATTTTAAGCAATATGTACCTATTGGCTGGAACTATAATAAGCCTGATATGGCACGATGTGGATTATTTGCTGAAATGAATTATCTAGAAGGAACGAAACATATACCTCCACATAACGGCAAATTCAATGAGAGTGCCTACGATGGGCTACAAATGCTTCCGGGTGGACCGAAAATCAAATGTGGTTTGCAAGATGCGTATTTCGAACCAAGATTTAATAGAATTTTCATTAAAGAGGCATACACAGATAGCTTTAAATTAGAAAAAGAACATATGTTGAGGGAAATGGCAAAAAATATTAGTCCATATCCAATTTATCCAGGGTCGCCGACAAAATGGCATTCGACTCCAGGAGATTATTATGGAACATTTATTTCAAAAATGCCAGGTAATATATTTTAAGTTGAATTAATCTTTAAAATTAGATAAGTTATTTAATCAATATATTTTTCACAAAAGCCTTTAGCCCCGTAACGAAACCATTACCTAAAAAAGGACCTTGGCTTCCCAGCATTATGACTTCTCCTTCGAAATTTTTTGGATGTGGTTATAAAGATATCACCATAGGACCATATCCTCTACATTCGTAAGCAATTCAATATTAATCACGGCGATACTCCGGAGACTCCTTAAGGAATTTCATTTAGTGGCGAGACACGGCCACTTTCTCAAATGTGGCTTGTACCATATGTATTGACATCAAGCATTCAATTTTTTTCACGATACGGAGTCTATCCTGGCCATAGGAATTGCAAATTCTTCGTGAAACTCTGAAACTAACATCTTCTTGCAACAATATTAATTAAATAATATTAATATTAATAAAAATAAGAGACTGGGTTTCCCCTGCTCGTGATTTCCAGGCCTAAAATTGTACTCCAAAGATAACCCGATCGTTAAGATTTTTAGCAAGAAAGGAAAAACTATGTAAATTCGAATGTATTGGGAACACTTAAATTTGGGATACTGATGTTCCGAAGAAGGCTTTTATATATTTGGAAGGAGACAATAAAAGAGTGTGTCTTCTGTTGGAATTAAAAATTTATAATTTCAGCAGAAGAGACACTCTTTTATTCTCTCCTTCAATATATAAAAATTCTGTTACTTACTAGAAACTTTCATTTTATATATTTATTTTTATGCAACAATTTAATGGATGTACAGTGTACAGTGTCATAATTTCAGGTTGGTTATCTTAATTCAATTATTTCCTTTTAGGAGAGTTACGTGTCTCCTACGAGATAAGTTTGATTTCGTTAGGTTATTCAGGGTTGGTAGATATAGATACAAATTATGTAGGTATTTTCAAAAAATCTGTTTTAAGATCATTTTTAGGTTCATTAAATTTAAATTAAATCTTTCTTGGTCAGATCTTCTCCATACAATCTACCGGATGAATTGAGAAGTAAAAAAATGAAAAAACATAAATCGGCAATGCTAGGTGGAGCATTTTTATCAGCATCTTATCCAGGGCCTTATTTTGGCCCCAATCCTTACCATGTAAGTAGATAATAATAAATGATATGATACTATTAATAATACAAGAGTATAAAAAACAGAAGTGCTCTGCAGGGCCATATTTAGGATCTGTTGGTCCCTAGGCTAGACCGCGAGCCCTACCGGAGAAAATATTTTTTTAAATTAATTTAGAATAACCGCATTTTCAGCAACGTTTTGTGGTGCGGGCTTATAGGATGCACCCTGGGTAGCCTGTTCTTAAATCCGGCCCTGGGTGCCTGATATTTGAGATTGCAGTGTACTAAGATTTTTTTATATACATTTGTATCATTTCACTTTATTCTATCCAGGTAAAATCAAAAACACCTCCCTTAAATCCGTAATTTTACAAGACACTTGATTTCCCAACATTCAAATCCTCCATTACAGTTAAATTATAATCAAATCAATCAAACTTATTCGACAATTCTTTTATATTTATGACTCCTAAAGAATGGAACACTTTCATGCTTCTTTATTTTTCGACTCCTGTAATTTTTATTTCTTCAACCCAATATCTTCGAGTGATTGGTAGAAACAGAATTCAGGAAGCTTTCGTAAAATGCAAATATTTTGTGATAATTCCAAATAAGTTTTAACTGTATTTTGTATTCAGCATTTGATTTTTAGTAAATTGAGATTTTATTTTATACTAAATAAATAAATATACCTGAATCAAATATATATCGTCGGTGCATAAGAAAAGTGACACAAATCAAAAATCCATATTTTTCAGGAGAACGATTTTAAAAATATTGTTTTTCATTTTGAAGTTATAATTTTTCTCGATTGTGCTGGTTCATAATACTATGGGATCCAAAAAAAAATTATCATTAAATTAACTAAGTTAAACAAACCACCCTTATGAACCTTTTTTACTTTACCATACAGGGTATGGTCAAGTATTGTAATCGTGCATGAAAAAAGTGTTTTTTTCCTTCTTTTTTTTTCGAAATATCTCAAAAACGGCTGAAACTATTTTGATTAAAAAAATTGAGTGAAACCATGGCATTTCGTTCTACAAAAAAGCTCTAATAAGTGAACATCGAAAAAATTATATTTTTCGGGATAATAATTGATTTGTCAAAATGTCTGTCAGTCTGTCTGGTTGTCCTGGTTGTTAGTCTGTGCGTTACAAAATTTTTGTGGACGAGCTAGCTCAAAAACTAGGATGAATATCGAAACCAAATTTCACACGTAGTTTTGGTCTATTGAGATTAAGAGTTGATTAGATTTTGGTGCATATCGACCTAAAATTAAGGGGGTGGAGAGGGGGTTAAAAATTAAAAATCTAGGCCGTTTGAGCAAACTCAAAATGAGGCGGGGGGAGGGCTAGGGTCAAAAAATGAAAATCTTGGCCATTTACCAAACTCAATCAAATTTTGTATACATAATCAGTGGAACTCCAGAAGTATAAAACTACCCCCCTACATGATTATAAATAATTTTAGGGGCCAGAGTTGTATGGTAAAGTCAAGTGGATGGGCACATCAGAACACGTCAGCTTATTTATTTTACCATACAGGGTATGGTCAAGTATTGTAATCGTGCATGAAAGAATTGGTCTTTTTCCTTCTTTTTTTCGAAATATCTCAAAAACGGCTCAAACTATTTTGATTAAAAAAATTGAGCAAAACCATGGCATTTCGCTCTACAAAAAAGCTCTAATAAAAGAACATCGAAAAAATTATATTTTTCGAGATAATAATTGTTTTGTCAAAATGTCTGTTAGTTAGTTAGTCTGTCTGTTAGTCTGTGCGTTACCAAATTTTTGTGCACGAGCTAGCTCAAAAACTAGTTTGAATATCAAGTCCAAATTTCACACTTAGTTTTGATCCATTGAGATTAAGAGGTGAATAGATTTTGGCGCATATCGACCCAAAATTAAGGGGGGGAGTGGAGGGGATTAAAAATTAAAAATCTAGGCCATTTGAGCAAACTTGACCAAATTTTGTAAACATAATCAGTGGAACCTCAGAAGTCTAATAATGCAAAAACTAACCGCCCAAAATTGGGGGGGGGGGGGCGTCAAAAAATGAAAATCTTGGCCATTTATCAAACTCAACCAAATTTTGTATACCTACATAATCAGTGGGACCCCAGAAGTCTAAAAATGCAAAAACTAACCGCCCAAAATGGGGGGAGGTCAAAAAATGAAAATATAAGCTCTTGTACCAAACTCAACCAAATTTTGTATACATAATCAGTGGGCCCCCAGGAGGCTAAAAATGAAAAAACTAACACCTTCCCCTACATGATTATAAATAATTTTATTAAATATTAAATATAAGTGAGGGGCCAGGTTGCATGGTAAAGACAACTGGATGGCCACATCAGAACACGTCACTTTATTTTTGCAACTTGTGACACTTGTATAATGTTTCCTTAAATGAAGTGAATAAATCAAGAAAAAATGTCACATCTTTAAATAATACAAAGACCAGATAGGTAGGCATACAATTTAAAATGGACTTACCTCATCAATAAAAATGACATAATACAAACTATGTCGTTTTTCTTGAAAGAAATCTTGGGAAAAACCTTTATTTAGGTAGGTGTTAATCAAAATGTGTCTTTTTTTTAATCTATGACATACACAGTGAATGTGGATAGGCACAACTAAAATAGTGAAATTTTTCCTGATCGCGAATTTCAATTCTAGCGTTGGTGCGTTAACACCTATGTAATAACATGGTGTCTCCTGATCAGTTTCAATTCCAGCGTAGTGGAAAAGTAATACATGGTGTCTCTCTACAGAGTATTTTATATCTTTTTGTCAATTTTTCTGATAAAACTAGATATTTTTTCAACATTTTATATTATTTAACTCAAAAAGGAGAATTTTTGAGTTGTGTCACTTTTCTTGTGGACCTACGATATACGAGTATATTAATGTCAAAATCTTTCAGAGTATTTCAATTAACTATCATTAAAAAAAAAAATTGATAAAGGAAGCGATTGCTCCCGGAAAGCTTGGTGTATTAAAAAAAAACTTTTTTTACAATGTAATTGAAGTCTATATAATGCATTTGATTAATTAATTTAATAAATTATATTCTGACAAAAATCAATAAGATTATCCTCAGCTTAATCTAAGATGTAATAAATAAATTTGTCAGTTTTATTATTCCCTTATGAATTGAACCCAAATGCCAAAAAAGTTATCTCGGCCTTTGGTAATCCTCTGAGACAAACCCATCTGACAAGTAATCAAATTTGTCCATAACATCTTATATTAAGGTAGTTGTTTCACCATAAGTGTTTTCTTAGGATTTTTTTTGAAATTTAGACAGATTATTATGTATCGATTAGTGGCAAAACGAAATTTATGAACAATATAGTTCCGGAGATATTAAATTCCAAAGTTTTTCAGACTCTTATACATTGCACTATACGGGATATCGAAAAGTTTACATACATATTTAATTATAATTAAGAAACTCTTCTTACCATTGTTATAAAAAACTAAACCAACATTAAACATACATTTTTTAAGAAAATTTTAATTCATATTTACAACATAATTTCTGAGAATATAATGAATAAATAATGAAAAATTTAAAATGAAAAATTTACACTAAAAACAAGCTGGCAACAACGCATTTATTTAACCTAAAAAGTGGGTTAACTTTAGTACTTTTTTAAATGTTTTTTCTTTTCAGCCATTGTCTCAACAGCTTTCAATCGGTTATTAAGAACTTTTTGTTTTATAAATCGACCTTTATAATGTATTTAACGGGATTGGCTAGTAGTAGTACATAAACAGCCAAAAGTTTTGGGGCTTTTGAATTATGAATCCTTAGTGTTTGTTCTATATACTCTAAAATTAACTTTTTGCTAGTATTGTCGCGAAACAATTACCTTAAGCAGAGGATAATCTCGTTGGTTTTTGTCAGAATGTTTTTTATTAAAATAATTAATCAATTGTATTATTTAGCTTTCAATTACTTTTTTTTAATACAATAAGCTCATTGATATTTCTAATTCAACTCTGCCACTCTCGCGAATTATAACAAACTAAGAACATTTTAATTTAAAAATTATATTTATAACATTTTATTTCAGGTGGAAAAGCCTGAACCAATTTACAAAGCACAAAAAAAGAAAAAGAACAAGCTTTAGGGGGACCTTTTTATCTCCAGGAAAACCAAAAGATATGCGTTCTATTCACATTGGGTGCTTTTCTTCATATCCTGACCATCAAAGTGATCCTTATCTTACCCAAAATCAAGTAAGCTAATTCAAAACTTTTGAAATTTAATATCAGACCTATATCGATCTTCAATTAATAATTAAGTTAACTAAATGTTTTGATACTACTTTAATTATTATATTAAGAAAAAGTTTTATTAGTATTATTATCTTACTAATAAAAATACATACTTTCCCAAAGAGAAACAAAGAGGTTGTCTGTCCTCTGCTTGATGCATCATGACTTATATTCCAAGTTTCGAAGACTTCTTGATTTTATGCATTTGGGAAAGAACTAATTATTCCTCCCCCCCCCCCCGCCACTCAAAAATTAAAGAGGCGAAACTTTTAAGAGGCGATGTATTTTCGGTAGTTTACGGGTATACATTTGGAGTGTGGTTTTTTAAGAGGAATAAAATTTTTGGACCGAGACGCTGCCCGCCAGGGCCTAGCTCGGAGGGCCGAATTTCGAGGGCGTGCCGAAGGATCGTGTGTATATAGGTATATAAATAAATACGGTATAATTATTTTTTTTAATTAATTTTTTTTTTTTTTTTTTAATTTTATTAAACCAATTATTTTACATTAATTAATGTATACATTGTATTTTTGCTTCGATTCCGGAGATTACTTCTCCACCATCGAGTGTCCTTATTCATCTTTAGTCCTTGTTTTTAATAAGAGGAAAAATCTAATTAGATAAAAAAAACCTCTTTTCCGATCATTACTTCAATTCCATTATTCCCCAATCAAGTCGATTGGTTCCCTCCAATTCTCCACCATCCTTTTTAATTAAATAACAATTTTTGAGTTCATCAATTAAATTGACAAATTAATATTTGTGGGATTTAAAACTCGATTTTTAGTCAATTAAATTGCCCAATTTTTAATATATAATAATAATTGTAATAATCTTATTGTGGGATATAAAATTAAAAAACCAATTATTTATTCAAAGAAAATTGAATAAAAATGTAAATAAACATTTTTATCGAAACAACCACCTGTGAATAATCATTTCAATTAACAAAAAACCCATCAAAAACAACTTAGCCGAAGATGAGACCGTGACAGATCGAATGTCCAACTCAAAACCCTCCTAGACAGTGAATTTCATCCAAATCGTTAGAGCCGTTTTCGAGAACCCGACCGGATATATACTATATATATACGTATATATATACAAACTTTGCTCGTTTAATATAATAAGAAAGATAGAATAATCCAGTCAAGTTCGAGTCGGGCTCTCACCATCCCTAAAGTGGCTCGAAAGTGTTCGTGTAAATAGCGTACAGCGTGTGTATAGCCAATGCCCGAACTTGCCCTGCGCACTCTGTGAACTATGATTATATATTTTTTAACCGCAATTAAGTTCAAAACTCTATCCGCAGCGATGGCTTGATGATGGCCGGAGCGGGTCGAAACGTTGGCAAAAAAATAAATTAAATTATTTTCAATATTATTTAGTTCTGACTGCAAATAAAAATCGACCTTTTTAAAAATTAAAAATAATATTAATATATCGCTTTTAACTAAAACAAAAACTACCGAACAACACGCTTGATCTACCAGGTACAACTTAAAATGACTCATATTATATGACCAGTGGCGCCGCCAGGTTTGGGTGAGGTGTGGCGACCGCCCAACCTGCTAAAATTACCAATTGAGCAAAAAAATATTGAAACACCCATTTGATAAAATTAAAAACAGGTAAACAATCGCTTCCAAAATTATAGGTCTTATGTAATAATAATAATTATACGTTATACTTAGATTATTGAAAAAGAACTCTGTTATTTTGTCCTTTACCTATAAAAACGAATAAACAAAATATCCATATTCTATTTTACTTATTTCTGTCCAACTCATTTATTGAATTTTCGATATACAATACCAATGTGGCGTCTTTTGTTATAAGTTGATTGTCGATCTTAATGTGGAAATCAAAACAAACACCGCACTTTCGCCACTACAATAAAGAATTAATAGGTGTGGGGTCAATCTTTTATGTTATTAATACATTTGTATCTCAAATGGGTTCCGAACTGCAGGGGAGTCGAAATCAGCTTGAAATATTCCGTATAAATATCGTACAGCGTGTACGGCCAAGCCAATGCTCGAACTTGGCCTGCGCACTCTGTGTGCTTTGATAGATATAGCTCTCTTCTGACTATATACAATAAACTAAAAGTTTTCTTTATCCAAATCAAAAATATATCCATTATTTTAGATAAATACAAAAAGATCTTAATTCTTACCTGCTTATTGGCATTTCTGGCAATTACGTATAAGGAATTTTAAAATGTTAAAAAATTACAATTTCAAATTTTTGAAAAATATCAAAAAGTCGCGCCGTGTATCGGCATATCCAAAAGCCGGGCAGGCCGCAAATGAAAATATTTTATCGGTCACGAGCGTAAAAAGCCAAACATGTCCGGGGTCTAAAAATCTTGAAATTCGTGTGACGGCCCCCAAGGTGCGTTTCTGTTATAAAAACTGTATATAAAATGTAAATTTGCATTAATACAAACAAACAAATAAATATTATATATAAAACATAAATTATTTGTATTATACATCGAATTTTAGCATTGACTCGCGGAATCCCTAAAACCTTTTAGTGGACCCCGGGGTTCCGCGGAACACAGGTTGAAGAACACTGCCCTAAATAATGCACATTTTTGCTACCCGTCTTATAATTCGATGGAGCCGGCTGCACGCTCGAAAAAACATGACTCATGCGGCGTTACCTCGCTCTGAGGCGTTCCATTTAAGGCTTGAAGTGCAAGCGAGAGCGCGGAACGAGCGACAAAGATTGAGGCGGGCTTTTTAAAAGCTACAGTTACAAAAATTTTAATGATGTTTCCAAATTTTAAATTTTAAATTTAAGATTTATGAACAATAATTTAATCACAGTTTATTCTTATAATAAATTATTCAAAATTATTACTTTTTACAACAAATTACAATTAAATTTGCAAAAATAATTAAGTAACTAATTGAACAACAACTTTTATTCAGTTTACTTGCTGAAAGAAATAATGTCAAGCCCTAAAATACAAAAACCGAACTCGGGCCTCTATTAGGCCGGACATTTTGCTCTAAAAGCCGGACATATATATATATATATATATATATATATATATACCCCTTTTTAAAGCTGGACATAGCTTTTATAATAAAAAAAAACTCGGTTACACTAATTAGTAGAGATTGTGGTGTTGGTGCAAGGTGAAACATCTTTAATAAAGATAAGAGTAAATAAATATTATATTTAATATTGATTTACTATGAGTTAAGGATTCTAGGTCACTTATTTCACATTAAATTTAAACAATATTAATGTGAAATAAGTGACCTAGTATCCTTAACTCTCGGTTACACTGTTAAAAATTTCCTATATAATTTTACTATGCAAAATGGGCAGTCCGGCCTCAAAACTTTTTAGTAATAACTGCACTATTGTGATGTTACAACATATTTTTTTCTAAAAATTCTAATAAATAAATTAATTTTTCTATTGAAAGATTAGACCGATTAGATTACTTAGGTTGTTCAGAATGGTTTATATGAGAAAATATTTGAACTTTTCCATATACTATTACGAAATTTTGATTAAATGATACAAAAATGAAATAGATATCAATAAATATGTTTATTTCTCATTCTTTTATATCACATTCTACTATCTAGTTTGAACGAGACGATGTCATTCATGATGGAAACCCAATCAAAGGTAATCTTGATAATTATGCTACCTACTCGGTAAGCTCATCAAGCTTAACCTGTCGGCTTTTAAATACACTAATTTGTTTTTGACCGTTTCTTTTTTAGAAATGTCTAAAAATCGGGCAAAATCAATTTCAGACATGAATAGCTACCTATCTGGCTTCCGATAATAGGTCTCGAGATGGGTCAAAAACAAAAGATCGTAGAAAATTTGTTCTGGTGACAAAAAGTTTGTATTTTCAATAGGAGACATTAGATTTTGGACTTGTTATCTACACAAATTCTAAAAAATGCTGAATTTTTAAAATTTTCACAAGTTGCCATGAGAAAAGCATAAAAAAACATATGGTGTGGTCACCACACAACTTTCACATTTTCATTTATTTGAAGTAATCGCGACACTCCTAATTTACACCCCGCATCATATATTTAAATCGGATTAAAATTTATACACGACTAATAACTCATCACACTTGATGAGTACACCAATTTTAAACAAAATCATTAAATTCCGTTTTTGAGAAAATCAAAAAAAAAACGAAAAATCTTTCATGTAAATGGCCACTTCCGGTTATCCGATTTCAATCAAAAGCTTGATGTACTACTTCTAGCCTATATTGAGCTTAAGTTTCGAATTTAGTAGCTCCTGAGACTTAGGATTGCGAAACGCAAGGAGGTACATTCTTACGTACGTAAACATCAACTTCCGGTTTTTCTATTTTAGCCAAAATCTTGTTATACTTATTGTAGCCTCTAGATAGCTTAAGATTCCAATTTCAAGGCTCTGCGACTTTCCGAAGACGAGATATGAACGATTAAAATATTTATTTTACGACACTCCTAATTTACACTCTCTTCCTTTATTTCAATCGGATTAAAAATTATACACAACTAATAACTCATGAGACTTGATAAGTACACCAATTTTTAGCGAAATCGTTATAGCCGTTTTTTAGAAAATCAAAAAAAAAATCTTTCGTGTAAATGTCTTCTTCCGGTGTTTCGATTTCACCCAACACCTTGTACTTCTTCTAGTCTTATTCTAGCTTATGTTTCGACTTTCGTAGCTCTAAGACTTATGGTTGCGAAATGCAGGGGGTATACATACATACACACTGACCAATGGATTTTTGGCCCCTTTTTGGCCTCTGGGGACCACAATATCTGGTTTTATATCCTAAATCCGATTTCCAACTATTAAGGATTTCAGCTAGAAGTTACAAAATGAAATTAACTTTTTTCACCTCTAAGATACAAGCTCTCAAAGAGTCAGGACCCAGGCAGGTGATCGCAATACTTCAAGATTACTATGAATATAAATCTGAAAGTAAAAATTATCTACATCCAATCGGGTTCTTGAACCCATGGGAAATAACAGATAGAATATTTCTATTTAAAAAGACTGATGATGAAAGTCAAATCTTAGAAACTATAGTCTCTAGTATATATAGGTTTATGTTTATTTGTACCAAGAAGAGGACAATCTCATTGATTTCTCCTTATAAAAATGTTTATAACCAGGTTATGCAGAAAAAATCGTCACTAAAAATTACATCGAAAATTCATCTCATCAAAACGTCACGAAATACTCACGCGAAACATACATTAATATCTATAATTAATATCTCTATTAATATTAGTAATCTACTGAAGGAATCGAGTTAAAAAAATAAACAAATAACCATCAATTCTCAACTAATACTGAAGGAATAACCATTCTACATTGAATTTTTGAAGTTTCGATTATTATAGGTAACCATGCTGAAGGCATAGAGGAATTGAGTTCAAATTACAAATCGATACTCTGTCAATTGCTTGTTTAGGTAAACAAGCCTTATCCACTGCCTTTCAGAATATTTTTATGCGAAATAAAATCCTAAAAAGAACTCATTATTTTTAGTCTTTACAAAACAGCGATTCAATCAACCATTTTAATTGAATATCATTGCACAGATTGACAAGATGAGCGTCAACAAACTAATTAAATAAAAAAGCGTTTAATAATAAAACAACAAGGTTCTTGGGGTGTATTTATCATACAATATCAGACCAATTTATAACTTCAAGTTTTGATACCAAAGGTTACCCCGTTTTACGGTACCTAATATAAATAAAGGGTTACAAATAGCCAAAACGTTAGAAACACATTTTATGAAAATTGACCTGTCTATTGAGAAGTTTACAGAATTTAAAAGAAAATTGAGTGTTTTTCTATTCCCATATTTTCAAACTAAAAATGATCTTGGGAAAGATCTGTTTTTAATCAACGATAACAATCAAGACGAATCTATGAACTATTCAAGCGCTGAATTGTTAACTTCTTTCTTTTTTGAAGTTGGCTAAAAAGGGGAGATAATAAGTGAAAGTCATGTGGTGCGAAGACCAATTTATTTAATCCTGTACTTAGTAATAAACTACTAGCTGCGACGCCCCCTGGACCCCACCTCCCCACCCTTGGACCCATACCCCCTGGACCCCCACCTCCTCTCCCCCTGAACCCTCTCCCCGATCCCGGAATTATGGTACCTAATCTTGGAGTCAATTTTAATTCGCTTTTTGAAAATGAATTTCATTTTTTTATTTTTATAGAGAAATGTTTGCGGAATTTAACAGAATTAAATGTCTTTTATTTTTATATAAAATATATATGGAGCCCAGACTTGGACCACTACAGCAAAAACTCTACTTACAAAGGAGAGAACACAGAGGGCCATGATAAGATCGATTTTGAAGATAAAGAGAATGGATCGCATAACAGAATCCATATATAAAAGAACAGGGATCGAGGACCTGAGAATGAGAATAATAATTAAAAGGTATAAATGGAGATGGGCGGGTCATCTGGCTAGGAGTCAAGACGATAGATCAGGGGTCGGCAACCTGAGGCCCGCGGGCTGCATGCGGCCCTTTGCAACTTTTGGCGCGGCCCGCCAAAGGACCAATATAATTTTAGGAAAAATCAATCAACTTTGAGCGTTTTCTTGTGGACATTACAATTTACCTCATTAAATTAAATATAACACTACAAGGGAAAGGAAAGTTAATCAACGAGCTATTTACAGAAATCAAAAGTTTCCAGCTTAAAATAAAATTAAATTGAAAGTTTTTGCCGAGAGTAGCAGAATTTTTACAGAAAATCATAGATCAAAGATGGTGTCATCTATTAAATCCGATGGAGTGGAATATTTTTAATTATATGTCAGAGGGGTTATTTTCACCCCCTGGGGGTGAAAAATAACCCTCTGCATATAATTAAAAATATTCCACTCCATCAGTTTAATGGATGACACCATCTTTGATCTATGATTTTCTAATGAAATTTCGAATCTATTACCATCGGCAAATTAATATCTTTCAGAATTTTTATATATTGAAGGAGACAATAAAAGAGTGTGTCTTCTGCTGGAATTATAAATTTTATTTATTTATAACGAGACTATAGTTTCGAGGCTTTGCCCTCTTCATCAGTCATTTCATAAATTAATTCCTGTGAATACATTGTAATAGACAGATGAAGAGGGCAAAGCCCTCGAAACTATAGTCTCGTTATAAATAAATAAAATTTATAATTCCAGCAGAAGACACACTCTTTTATTGTCTCCTTCAATAAAATAAAATTGTTTATTTCTCAACTTGAAAAGAATAATGATTGTCATTTTCCTACTTTGCAATCGTTTTTAACCAAAAACAACAAACAGTGTCCTTCGAATATTTTTATTGAGTCACTAAAAGTAGTGGATGAAAATTTTCGTCATCGGTTTCAAGATTTTTATGCAAAAGAAATGGACATATTAATATTTGAAAATCCTTTAAAATTTGATATTGTAAAACCACCAGAGAATTTACAACTAGAATTAATTGATTTGCAGTTTGACATTATTGTTATTATAGCATGTCAATAAAAATTAAATTTTTTCTATATTTATTTTTAATAATATTTATACTCGTATATCATATAAAAGCACTATTTAAGTTACATTTGAATGTGCGGCCCGCATAAAAAATTTTATTTTGAAAATGGCCCGCCGTCCTAAAAAGGTTGCCGACCCCTGCGATAGATGGTCCAAGATACTAACAGAATGGTGCCCAATAACTATGAAAAGGAAAAGAGGAAGACAAAAGGAGATGATGGGTAGGGATTGGTGTAGAACTGTGAGACAAACAAGAGCATGGCAATTCCTTGGAGAGGCCTATGCCCGGAGGGGCCTAGTTTCAAATAATTAATTGTAATTAAAGTTTTGTGTATAATTATGATAAATAAAAGGTTTATTATTATTATTATTATTATTATTATTATTATTATTATATAATTTCATTCATTAAATTGGTAACCATGACGACTGTTTTTGTTGGGGGTTGGACATACATACAAATATAGGTACAAACATACAGGGTCAGGCACAAATGCCCTTTAGTAGTATGTGATTATTAATCGAATTCATTTTTACTTTACCATACAGGGTATGGTCAAGTATTGTAATCGTGCATGAAAAAAGTGTTTTTTCTTCTTTTTTTTGGAAATATCTCAAAAACGGCTGAAACTATTTTGATTAAAATAATTGAGCAAAACCATCGCATTTCGCTCTACAAAAAAGCTTTAATAAGTGAACATCGCAAAAATTATATTTTTCGAGATAATAATTGTTTTGCCAAAATGTCTGTCAGTTTGTCTGTGCGTTACCAAATTTTTGTGGACGAGCTAGCTCAAAAACTAGAGTGAATATCAAAACCAAATTTCACACGTAGTTTTGGTCCATTGAGATTAAGAGTCGATTAGAATTTGGTGCACATCGATCCAAAATTAAGGGGGGTTGAGGGGGGATTAAAAATTAAAAATCTAGGCCATTTGAGCAAACTCAACCAAATTTTGTATACATAATCAGTGGGACCCCAGAAGTCTAAAAATTAAAAAACTAACCGCCCAAAATGGTTGAGAGGAGTGTATGGCCAAAAAATGAAAATCTTGGCTCTTGTACCAAACTCA
The DNA here is from genome assembly GCA_024734495.1 of Forficula auricularia. Taxonomy (NCBI): domain Eukaryota; kingdom Metazoa; phylum Arthropoda; class Insecta; order Dermaptera; family Forficulidae; genus Forficula; species Forficula auricularia. Next base: position 5,171,543 of record JALMQS010000075.1, read on the forward strand.
ACCAAATTTTGTATACATAATCAGTGGACCCACAGTAATCTAAAAATACAAAAACTAACCTCCTAAAATGGGGGGCGAGGTGTAGGGTCAAAAAATGAAAATCTTGGCTCTTGTACCAAACTCAACCAAATTTTGTATACATAATCAGTGGGCCCACAGTAATATAAAAATGCACAAACTAACCTCCTAAAATGGGAGGGGGGGGGGTCAAAAAATGAAAATATCGGCTCTTGTACTAAACTCAACCAAATTTTGTATACATAAACAGTGGGCCCCCAGGAGTCTAAAAATTAAAAAACTAACCCCCCTCCCTTACATGATTATAAATAATTTTATTAAATATAAGTGAGGGGCCAGGTTGATGGTAAAGCCAAGTGGATGGCCACATCAGAACACGTCAGCTTATTACTCATATTATAAAAGTTATAACATTTTCTTATCGCTCTTCATTTACCTAGTTACTTTTATTATGATAAATAGCGTAGTAGTCGTAGATTATAAATACGATATATATTATATATATACTCGTATATAGGTATATCTTTTTTAGTTGTTTATTAGACGTTCGAACGAATGTTAGCTTAGTTAATTATTTATTGGATTTTGAAGCACCATCGTTGGAGGACCAAGTTAATGGCTGTTGCTGCGACAGTGGCAACAGAATGGCGATGTCGTGGGGTCACCTGGCTCTTCTTTATCATCACCTTCACAGCGATCACCGTCTGTTATCTACTCATGGGACAGCAGATGGTGCTCACGCAAATGCAGCCCTTTCCTTCCTCATATATACAAGAAATTGGTAAGATTTTTAAAATCAAGCCCTACGGCAACCTCTCTTTATCTAAATATATATATGTTGCAGTAAAAACTTGTTTTTAGTAAGAACGGGTTCTTACTAATTAAAACGCGTTTCACTGAATATCTTTGTGGCAACTGGAGCTTACTGATGTTGGTTAAGTTTGGTCCAAAGGTCTAGAATCTTCATTTTTGTACTTCCGTCTCATTTTGGGTGTTTATTTTCAAAAAATTTTAAATGAAAATGTCCAAAATTAGGAACAAAGTTGTAGAGGATGTTATTTTTGACATTTTCTTTTAAAAAATTTGAAAATAAACACCCAAAATGAGGCGGATATACTTAAATAGTAGTGTAACCTATTTTGACCGACTATTTTTATTTTTAGAATCTCACAAGAAAATTTGTTTCCATTTCATGTTTTAAGGACCAAATTTTAGCTCGAAAAAAAATTTAGAGGACGCACATAAATTTTAAAAATTTCAAAAATGTAACAAAATCATTTTTTTTTTTTTTTTGTTTTTCAAAAATTTGTATTTTCTATACGAAAATTCTTTCTATATGTAATAAAAATAACCGCCTGATAATTTTAGCTTTTTTTTTCTGGAAAATTTCCCCAAAAGTTTTTTACGAATAAAGGCAGATTTTCGATTTTTTAATGTGAAAAAATAAATCAAGATTTTCAAAAAATAATGGCAATATTTTGAATTTATTTTTATTAGATATAAATATTTTAACTTTCTTTTGGAACTGCAATCAGACATTGAACTGAAAGAAAAATTTAAAAATGTCTCTTTATTAAAATTTTACAAAAATTATCTACCCACAGAAACCAATACTCCTGGCTTCACAATATTTATTCCCCTTTTAGAAATATATATTTATATATACGTACGTGAAGCTATTTTCAAGAATTAAATTCACTAAAAAAATTATAAGCTCAACCATCAGGTAAAAAAATAATGAAGTTTTGAATATTTAAAAATTATTCTTCATCTCATATTTCCATTTACTATTAGGTTGATGCATATAGTAATTATAGAACGTTTGTATTGGCTCGTTTTTCTTTAGCCAAAAATGGCGTTTTGTTTATTTTTTTTATAAAAACAATCTTCTCTATTTATAGTTAATAAAAATGCGTGTCGAAAACCATATTCATATTAGTCATATTATGCTCTACCACTACGAGAAAGGATGGAAGGCAGCACAGTCATTTCGTGATCTCAACGAACTTTTTGGCGAAGGAACAATTACTGATAGTGCAGTACGGAAGTGGTTTGCCCGTTTCAAATCAGGTGACACTAGTTTGGAGGATAAAGAAGGAAGAGGTCGGCCATTGGATTTTGATGATCAGGCACTTCTGACAGCCGTGGAAGAGGATGAAAGCCTTACAACACGAATGCTGGCTGCAGACTTCAATGTCGACCAATCAACGATCGTTCGACGCCTCAAAAAGCTTGGTAAGGTATGGAAATTGGCTGGACGTCTACCTGGCACAGCTTGACCGTCTTCACGGTGCAATCGAGGCGAAAAGACCGCGCAAAAAGAACCACATCTGTTCCATCACGATAACGCACGTCCACATGTTGAGCGCCGGGTCGTCGAATTCATCGCCAATAAGGGCTGGGATCTACTCCCACATCCGCCGTACTCACCGACCGAAGCACCGACGGACTATCACATCAACCGCTCTTTGAAAAACTGGCAAAAGACTAAGATCTACGACGATTTGGATGACTTGGTGGCCGATGTCAAAGCGTGGATTGCCTCCAAGAATCGTGACTTCTTCGCCCCTGGAATCGACCGACTGCCAAGCAAATGGGAAGCAGTTATTGAAGTAGATGGTGAATACGTTCCCGATATAATCATTTAAACATGATTTGCTTGCTGATAAATTTGTGGAATAGATTTAGTGAACTATTTTCCGTGAGGGGTGATCGTGATTGAAAATAGGTGTACACCTCTGTGGAAGTAGTCTGAAGCACTTGGAGATATTTGAGGTACTTTGAGATGATGGGGCAGCACACTGAGACATGGGGGACTGCTTGGAGATATCTTGGAAGCGCTTGGAGGGGGTTGGAAGAAAATGGGAAGGATTAGATCCAGATTAGAAATATTTCAACCAAGTAATTGGGGATATGGGATGCACAGACATTTAGAGTAGGTCAAACAGCATGGCGGGGGACAGATGTTCGCAGTGGAGTACTGGTGAATATGTTGCATCGAACCAGTCATTTAGGACATGTATACTCGATGAATGATGATGATTGTTTTTTCTGAATAAAAAATATTTTTAAAAAACGTTCCATAATTATGCATCAACCTAAGAAAATACTCTGTATTTATTAGTTCAGTAATTAAAACATTTTGAAGTGCTAATTTATTTAAAAACAAAATCCTGAAGGAAAACAACTCAAAGATTGTTATGCTATGCCATTTTTGCCTCTTTGTCATGGTGAATATCATTATTCTACATTATTAACTTTCTTTTTTGATTAACAAATACCAATAGAATTAGTATATATCTGCGGCCCGAGACAATTTTATTTTTTCAAATGTGGCCCGAGTAGGCCAAAAGGTTAGATAAACCCCTGAGTTAGGGTTTAAAAAAGACTTTAAAAAAATTATACATATTAAAAAAATATACAAATATGTGGCTGAAATGTTGTTATCTTAATTGATTGTATTTGAATTAAACAAAATTTGATAATTTCTTCTATATTTTTATAGAAGATGTTGACAATCCAACAAAAAAATTATCAAGACCAACAACGACAACAAACTCGCCAGTATCAACGACAACAGATCCCGCTCTTGTTAATGACCATGGGTATCTTGTGGATACGCCTGGGTGTCGGATTCCTGCCATGCATCCATTTGATCCGTCAATTTTGAAATATCTCTCAAAACCAAAAAACGTCGACTGTAATCATAGACCAGTAATAAAAGACAAAAATGTAAGTTATATTTATTTTATATTTTTATACCTTTCCCAGGTAACCCAGATCATATATATGTACTTATACATATCAGTGGCGTGCGGTCCATGGATGTTGTGGATGCGGCACATCCTAAAATTTCAAACATTTAGAGTATTTTCATAAATATATAAGGTCGACTTCAAGATTTCAGGAGGATCTTTAAATTTTCAAATTATTATCCGTTATTTCAAATATTTCTATAAAAAACATTTTTTGTTTTGAAAAGTATTATGGTTCTCGAAATGAAATAAAATTGTTGCATAGTTTCAAGGGGCAATGATTTTTCCGAAAAGCCCACTGATAGAATGTTTGAAGTCCCTGCCTGGTATATTTTCCAGTTCAAGCGCAGACCGGTTTTAGTCGAATAAAAATTGTTCTCCCTATTAAAATAGTAATGATACAAAAAAGGAATAAATAAAGATGATTCGGGAATTTTTGGAATAATCCATTTCTAAGAATTCTCAATATATAAGATCGGAAATAGCTAAGAGTGTTATAGACAGGTCATAGCTTGCTTTTTTTTATTTAATGTCACCGGGAACAAAGCCCATTTAGACAGCACATAAGTAAAGTGTTAGTAGCCGGTAGAAATTTTTATTTGCCAGCCAGGATCGAGACCCCGGCCTCCACTCCAACATCGTCATAATCGATCGATGCCGAAGCGAGGCCAGTGCTTTAGCCGACTGAGCCAACCCGACTCCCCTAGCTTGCTTTTAAAGCAAAAGAATTAGTAGAAATTGAAGATTTTCTTATAGGACAGGCTGATTCATTGTGCGAGATGGTCCATTTCCATCTCAGGGTCACAAGAATTAATTTCTGACTTTTACCCTCACTCACACAAAGCAGTGTCCGATGGTACCGCGACATTTCAGCCCCCGACAAAATATCCCCGACAAAACATCCCCCGACAAAATATCCCCGACAAAACATCCCCCGACAAAATATCCCAAGGACAAAATATCCCCCGACATAATATCTTCTGACAAAATATTCCCCAGTATAAGGGAGAATACAAAAGAGATTAAGTGAGAAGCTTATAATCATAGTTTTAAATAATATAAACAGACTTTCATATTTTGGCGGCTAATTAGCCGTTTGAAAGTGCTGCTGTCTGTCGTGTTTGATTAGGAAAAAATGGGAGCCCCAAACACACCCCGCCCGACGATTGGCTGGTTCGGTTTTCAATGTGTGTTTGATTAGAAAAAAAAATGGGAGCTCAAAACACACCCCGCCCGAACTAAACTTTCGGAGGTTCGGTTAATATATATTCAGTTCGGCTCGGTTGGGTTCGTATAGCTCCCTTTTCGGGCTGGTTTTTAGACGGTTGAACGGATTAGTAACCGCGAGTCGATTTGCATTACTCATAAGATTCACGAGGGAAGGGTTATTTTGTCATGAGATATTTTGTCTGAAGGATATTTTGTCGGGGGATGTTTTGTCGGGGATATTTTGTCGGGGGCTGAAATGTCGCGGAATCCTGTCCGATTAGGGCGAAGGTCCAAAAATATATTTTTAAAAATCTAATGTTAAATTGGAAAATCACGAAAATTATGACGTATTCGATGAAATTTGCAAAAAAAGCAAACATTAAAATAAAATTTAAAAAAAAATGAAGGGTTACTTTTTGGACATCCCCTGGTTGAAAAGTCACCAACTGCCACTGTATATATACATGTATTTAAAAATAAGAGAATAATAATAAAATGAAAAATTAGTTATCAAAAAAAAATTCTTTCTAATGATGTATCAATTATATTTTTTGAAAAAAAAATCAAAAATAATTTTTTTATTGATTAAAAAAAATTAGTTTATTTAAAATGAATTTTCTCAATTAGAATATTAAAATATTATAATATAATATATTTGAAGAAATTTTCTCTTTGGAGAGAGACGGACTGGTAGAATTTTTAGTTGAAAAGTAACATGGAAGGCAGCCCAAGGATAGTGAAGAAAAAATTATTATATTTCCAAATAAGATGTATTTGTTGAACTGTCATTCTTTTTTCCCCCTTTCCTTTAAAACCAACGTTTTGAAGGAATCTTCCCTCCTTCTTCAAGGTTTCAAAGGGTCAGTTCTTCTCTCCTCTAGCAGTGTTTGAAATTTGTCTTTTCTTAAAAGAAGCATTAAATATAACTTTTTTTAATTATTTGTAGCCCGAAATATATATCTAGATAAAATTTTAAATTTATATTTGTATTTCCACACTTATACATATTTTATGTCGAATTAAATTCAAAAAAATTTAGCCTAAGTATTTTACAAGGATATTAGGGTGTTTTTCCCTCCTTAATTAAGAGGGTGAGGGGGGAATTTATATTTAATGCTTCTGTTAAGAAAAAGGCAAATTCCAAACACTGCTGGAGGAGAGAAGAAGGATGCATCTTGTTTGATTCCTACACTGACCCTTTGAAACCCGGAAGAATCCTCCGAAACGTTTGTTTTAAATGAAAGGCGGGGGGGGGGGGGGGGGGGATGAATGACAGTCCAAAAAATAGATCTAATTTGTAAATGTAATAATTTGTTCTACGCTATCCTTGCGCTGCCTTTCATTACTTTTCAATTATAATATTTATATTGAAGTGAAAATTCTTTAACGACGTATCTGTTTGAATTTTTTTGTTACAATAAAGGGGAAATTACCTTATAGATGGGAAATAATAGTCAAGCCTTGATTTTAAAATAGTAATTTAAATTTTCCTAATTTTATTTGTCATAAACAATTAGTGGGTTTTAAAAGAATAATTTAAATTTCCTAATTTCAATAAATTTTATATGTCATAAGCTTCAAGGCCCGTCTTCGGCGGGCCTTTTGCTATATATTTGGTTTTAATCTTTAAAATATATTTTTAAAAAAATTCCAAAAGCTAATTAATAAATAAATAATATTGAAATGAATGAATGAGCTCGAATACAAAAGCCAAAAGGCTTAGTTCTTTTGAAATGGCTGAGGGTCTTAAATACAATAGAAAAAGAATGAGGTGAGATTCCCAAGGGTATTTTTAAGAAAAATGATTTTTAATTAACATATTTTATTTTAAATTAAATATTTTTCATCTATATATACTCGTATAATCAAAAGCTTGACTGAAACTTTTTTATTTTTTTCTACCCTATTAAAGACGGTTTTCAGAATTTTTTAAAAAAAATTTCACCCAACCCAAAAAGAAGTTAAAATTTTTTGAAAAAAATAGCTTTTTTTAAATAAACGATAACTTTTTCAAAAATTAAGTTATCATGACGTTTTTTTTTAAATTTTTGTTTTTAAATTTACTTTAAAAAAATAGATAGTTTTTTTAAGTCTTTGTTGCAGTATTAAATTCTTCTTCAACTATAATGTAGTTAGAACTATTGAGAATGAATGACACTCAAAAATCTTACAAACAGGGCCGCCAACACTTGTTTTTTTGCTAGTTTAGTTCTTTTATTGTTTGGCAAGCTACTATGTTGGCTAACCTGAATTTTTTTTTGGTTTTTCCTGAATTTTCCAATTTTCCGGGCAACTTTTCCAATTTTTTTTTTACGTATTAACCTGAATTGGACTATTACGAACATTTTAAAAAATTAGCCAAATCGGTCCAGGCATTTGAGAGATCTACGCTTACGAAGAAACAGAAATTCATTTTTATTATATAGATTACCTCATGACTGTCATCAGCTATTAGTGGGTTTTAAAATTAAAGTTTCACTTCTCCCGTGAGCTTATGTAGATGAGGCTCACCCATTTTTTTTATTCATTGATTTCTCCTTTTAATAAAAAAAGCCCTTTTCTGGGATTCCCTCTGTATTTATTCTCTTTAATTTTTATTTTTCGTTTTAAGGGAACAGCGTTGCCGTCAGTTCCTTTTATTAAAATTGAATCCAATTCAACTGCTCTATGGATTACGGGTGCAGATCGTGATAATCAAGATTTGAAATGTTGCTACCGTCCATTTTGGAGAAGTACAAATTATAAAAACCCTGGAAATATAGACAATAATGAAATGTAAGCTACCTAGGTAGACAACGATATTTTTTCTTTTAATTATGGGCCATTCCACACCCCATCGGACGGTTTGAAAAATTGTAATTTTTGATTTCCGTCATTTTTTGACATTTTTTAGTACCCATCAAAAAACTCTTCCTGGTATATTTTAAAAAAATTTTGATCACCGGCTTAAAAGATATCGAATTTCGGTTTTTTAGTTCATAACTTCTTCAAAAATAGTCCAAATTCGAAAAATCTTTTTTTTGAAATTTTTGTTGTTTTATATTCTTTTTAGAAAAAAAATACAAAAAATTATTTATAATAAATTCAAATTTAGGGAACGAAGAAAAGATTATTTTTATTACAGACAAAAGGATTAGCCGGGGCTCGAACCCGGGATCTTTGCATATGTACTGTGCTTTGTCATAAGAGGTTTACCTCCTATATCCACTAAGCTACTGATCCCCGAACCCAAACTAATACCTTTTGTCTATATGAATTATGGAATTTCTTTTTTAATCCTCTCCTCGTTCATTTTTCGCAGCGTAGGCCTCGATTCATTAATTAAACAATTAATTATTCCAGCGCCTCCCTAATCGATCGCAGACCCCAAAGATCGAAAATAATTTTTCTCTTCACCTCTATAATGTTTTTATATACGATTTTTGAGGTTTAAAAATTTTAATCTTGTTTTTGAAACTGTGTATGTACTCTTTGATTTTTATGATAATTTTTTATTTTAAGACCAGGTTGATAGTAGTCCTATGATAATTACTATTTTTTTCGATTTTCGATTTTTGATTTTGATTTTCTTTAAACAAACTAAAATACTTACTATTATTTATTTTAAACACCTGTTAACGATAAAAATCAATTCAAAATAACTAAAAAAAGTGAACTCAATACCAAAAAGTGGTTTTAATAATGGTTAATAGCAAATAAATTTTTTTCGAAATTTTCAAAAATCGAAAAAAAAATAGTAATTATCATAAGACCACTATCAACCCGGTCTTAAAATTTGTAGAATAAATAGAAGTTTAAAATAAAAAATTATCAAAAAAATCGAACATTACATAAGGTTTCGAAAACAAGATTAAAATTTTCAAACTCAAAAATTGCATCTAAAAACACTCGAAATAATTTTTTTGTATATTTTCTAAAAGTATAAAAAAATAAAAATTTGAATTTGGACCATTTTTAAAGAAGTTATTAGCGAAAAACCGAAATTTGATATCTTTTAAGCCGGTGATCAAAAAATTTCAAAATTTACCAGGAAGAGTTTTTTGGTGGGTTCTAAAAAATATTAAAAATCAAGAAAATCAAAAATTAAAAGTTTTCCAAACCGTCCGATTTGGCGTGGAATGCCCGATATATATTCATAAAAATTATATTATACTCAATTGCCAATAATAAATCGAATTGAAATGTTTTAATTAATTTCAGATTATCCAAGAAATGTATTCCATTTATTCAGGAAGTTTCTATTTCAAGTTATCCTTTCGTTCGTGTTGAATGTTTTATAAGAAATAACTCGAAATTAGAATTGCAAGATGTTGTCGGATTCTTCCCGGATGTTCCGAAAGCCGAGCAACGGAATGTCAACCAAATACTTGGTAAATTTTTATTACACAGTAAAACTAAAATTATCATAATTTCATTTTTTTAAGTCTGTTTTTACTTTACCATACAGGGTATGGTAAAGTATTGTAATCGTGCATGAAAAAAGTGATTTTTTTTCTTTCTTTTTTTCAAAATATCTCAAAAACGGGTGAAACTATTTTGGTTAAAAAAATTAAGCAAAACGATGGCATTTCGCTCTACAAAAAATCTCTAATAAGTGAACATCGAAAAAATTATATTTTTTGAGATAATAATTGTTTTATCAAAATGTCTGTTAGTCTGTCTAGATGTCTGATTGTTAGTCTGTGCGTTACCAAATTTTGTGGACGAGCTAGCTCAAAAACTAGCGTCAATATCGAAACCAAATTTCACACGTAGTTTTGGTCCATTGAGATTAAAAGCTGATTAGATTTTGGTGCATTCGACCCAAAATTAAGGCGGGTCGAGGGGGGGGGTTAAAAATTAAAAATCAGGGCCATTTAAGCAAACTCCACCAAATTTTGTATACATAATCTGTGAGATCCCAGAAGTCTAAAAATGCAAAAACTAACCGCCCAAAATGGGGGCGGGGTCAAAAAATGAAAATCTTGGCCATATACCAAATTCAACCAAACTTTGTATACATAATCATTGGGCCCCCAGGAGTCTAAAAATGAAAAAACTAACTTCTAACTTCATGATTATAAATAATTTTATTAAATATTAAATATAAGTTAGTGGCCAGGTTGTATGGTAAAGTCAAGTGGATGGCCACATCAGAACACGTCAGCTTATTTTGGATAATAAGTAAAAATGTTTCACCTAGAACCGACACCAAATTCTTTAAAGATTTATCAGCTTATTTTGTTTGTTTATTTATTTTCAAGGATTTTAGTTTATTTAGTAATTTTTTTGGTATATTTTAGTGTAATTATTAAAATATAACAAAGTAAAAATTCCATTTTTTCAACCCTTTCGAGTACCCCTTTTAAAGAGACTCGCTCCAGTTTGACAGACATTTAATTTCATTTTTATTAGGTATAATAATACAGTATTTTTACAAATTATTAAGTATGCTGATATACCTTAAATAATCGTAGAAGTGGGCTCTCGTGATGATAAAATGTAAACCACATTATTATTATCTTATCTTATCATAAAATAACTTAAAAATTTATTAGCCTGGAATTGATCATTGTTGAAATATGGCAATTTTCATTTTTTGCAGAATCACACACCTTCCCCTCCCAATTTTTCACCGTTAGACTTTAAAATTTGGAAATTTTTTATTTTTTGCGTAAGTTTGACGTCATTATCCTGGGGTCTTTAAAATTTCAACTCTCTAGTTTATCGGGAAGTGGGAAATCGTTTATATCGAACATCGCGTAACCGAGCCCTAGCCCTCTAAATTTTGGAGAAATCGGTTTATTCCCTATTTTTCATTTTGGTGCACACTAATATTAAACGGTCCCAGATTATATTTTATACAGGACATTAATATGAATCCAAAACATGTTTATTTATTGAAATCGGACTAAAATTGACGGAGTTATGAATTTTTTAGTTACATCATATTTGTATATTTCAAAATTTTGTACATTTTCTAGATATTAATTTATTAAAATTCGAATATTTCTCTTCAATGGTTAATAATAAAAACTCAGTCAATTTTAGTCTGATTTCAATAAACATGTTTTGGATTCCTCTATCGATATAATATACATACTAGGCAGATCAAAAAGTCTGGAATAATCCTAAGAAATGGGGCAAGTATTCACCAACCATTCATAACTAACTTCATTCTTCAGTACGTATGTCAAAATTTCAACCATTCCTTTTTTCGCATTTACAAGTAACAGCAGTGAGAAGCAACCAACCTCTGTGTTTTTTTATAAATGAAAAAATCTGAGTTTCGTGTTCTGATTAAACACTATTATTTACGTAATAAAACGATAACCAAGACCAAAACCAAGCTGGATAACTTATCATCCAGACTCTGAACCGTCGATGAGAATGATTCAAAAATGGTTTTCTGACTTTCGTTTCGGCCGAACGAGCACAGTAGATGCTGAACGATTTGGACGCCGAAAAGAGGTCTGACGCCTAAAAAATCCATGATATTATGTTGAATGACCCCAAAGTGAAATTGAGAGAGCTAGCTGAGACCACAAAGTTGTCGTATGGCAATGTGTTCAATATCATACATGATATTTTGGGTATGAAAAAGCTCTGCGCGTGATGGGTGCCGCATTTGCTCACAGTGGAGCAAAAACGAATTCGTGTTACGACTTTCCAGCAGAATTTGCCAATGTTTAAGCGAAATTCAAAGGAGTTTTTGTGCCGATTCATAACCATGGATGAAACATGGATCCATTTTTACACACCAGAATCGAAACAATGGGTTTCTTCTGGTGAAAGTGCTCCGAAGCGTCTAAAAACTCAGAAATGGACCGGAAAGGTTATGGCCTTCGTATTTTAGGATGCGCGTTGAAAAATATACATCGACTATCTTGAAAAAGGTAAAACCATAACTGGCGCATATTATTCATCATTAGTGGATCGTTTGAAAATTGAAATCACAGAAAAACGGCCGCATTTGAAAAAGAAAAAAAATCCTCTATCATCACGACAATGCGGCCACTCATTCATCGTTAGTTGCGTAAGCAAAATTGCACGAAATTTAAATTGAACTGGTCCCTCAGCTAGACCTGGCCCCCAGCGACTTTTACCTGTTTCCAAACTTAAAGAGATGGCTCACCGGTAAGCTATTTCACTCAAATGTTGAAGTCATAGCTGAAACTGAGGCCTATTTTGGAGAGCTTCCGAAAGATTACTTTTCGGACGGGATAAAAAAGTTAGAAAAACGTTGGACTCGATGTATTGACTTGAAAGGAATGTATTTTGAAAAACAAAACAGAATTTGTCCAAAAAAATGTTTTCTTCTTTCACTTATTCCAGACTTTGTGATGTGCCTAGTATAATTTGGTCATTTGGAAAGACCCTTTAATATTAGGGTGGATCAAATTAAAAAAAACCTACTTCTTCAAACTTTAGAGGGCGGTTACGCGATGTTCGATATTGCTCAAAATTTACAGTTATTAGTTTTTTATCTATATGAACAAGTTTCCGGGTTGTCTCGTAGATTGTATAATTTGAAATTCCCCATATACCCTAAAACCACTCTATTCTACAGGTACCCTGTATAATGTAATAATGATTAAATTACTTTAATTATTACCATTTGTGATGTTTTCAATTTTTTCCTCATATTTTACTATTTAATTCTCTATTTTATTTTTTAGAATCGACTCCATCTTCTCGTCCACCAATGAGTGTTCTTCTAATCGGCATCGATGCCGTATCCCGATTGAATCTTTTGCGTTACATGCCTAAAACTGTACATATTCTCAATGAAATGGGCACTATTAATATGTTGGGCTACAACAAAGTAGCCGACAACACTTTTCCCAATCTTGTTCCCATTCTGTCCGGTCTTTTTGAAGAGGAATTGACCAAAAAGTGCTGGCCTAATTCGAAATCTTATTTTGACGATTGTCCCTGGATTTGGAACAATTATTCGACGCAGGGTTACCGCACGCTGTTCGCCGAGGACGCTGTTTGGATGGGGATTTTCAATTATATCAAAAAAGGCTTCCTACGACCGCCGACAGACTACTATTTAAGGCCTCTTGTCAACCACGCCGAAAACGAACTCGGCTCGAATAAATTAATGAACGCCGCGTTATGTGTCGGCCCAAAATGGACAATGCAATTCTTTATGGATTTAATACATAAATTTGCTTATACAATGGGCGACCGATCTTATTTCGGTCTGTTTTGGGGCGTGAGCTTAACCCACGATATGCTAGAAATGGCTCAACCAGCGGATAAAATTGTCGCAGACCTTTTAAAAAAAATGTTTATGGATGATTTATTTAAAAATACAATGTTGATCATGTTGAGCGATCATGGAATGAGATGGGGAAGCATTCGGCAGACATATCAGGTAATTTTAAATAAAACTAGTTATATTGGAGAAATTTTATTGATTGTTTTGATTAAACAAATAAGTACAAATCGTTTATATAAAAAATCTTCAAACAATTCGGTAAAGATCCTCCCATTATCAAGGAAATTTTTAAAAAATTTGAAAAAATAGTTGATAAGGATAAGAGTAAATAAATATTATATTTAATATTGATTTACTATGAGTTAAGGATTCTAGGTCAAAATTAAAAAATTAAAAGATATAATTTTTTTTTACTTTATCCAATGCGAAGCATGGGTGAAAGTATTGGAATCGCTCTCGCGGCAAGCGCGACTTCAAAGGGTCCTCAGGTAAAGACTACGGAACCCATAGACTCAATTAAGGTCACAAATTGAAGTATTCAATGAGATTGAATTTTAGCACGTGACGGTTTTGCCAAAAATTACCTGGAATCTCGTCGAGAGGCCAAAAAGTGCCATTTTTTTTGGAAGTGCGTGGGGATGTATGTATGTATGTGTGTGTGTGTGTGTGTGTTATCGTTTTTTTCGTCCACGATTTTTTCCACACCTTTGCGCTGATTGAAATGAAATTGAAAACCTACCATTAGTTTAGCAAAATGAAGCGCTGATTAGTTTTTGGTACATATCGGTCCACAAACATTAGTACTTTATTTCAGTACTTTTTTAGTTTTTTCTAAATATCTTGAAAATGACTTAACCAATTTTGATGAAATTTAATATCCTAATTAAGTGCCTTGGGGACCACAAAAAAGGTTAAATAAAGTTTTTAGTAAAATTATATTTTAAAGTACTTTACTCAAGAACATATAAATATTTCAAATGAATTTGGATAAAGTTTAGCAACGATCCGTTGCAGTTTATTTTCTTTTTCAATATATATATATTTCGGGCTATCAACCCATCTTCCGGAAGTACAGAAAGTAACTAATTCAACTTATTGAATAACAGGTTATATATATATGCTTATTGAACAGAGGTAAAGAATGTTTGAATTATTTTAAAGGACACTTTCTCTTAGGCTATTGTTAAGTGAAAATATCAGGTTGGGTAGGGTTGACATAGGTGTTGATTGATTTAAGAAAAAAATCTAAAGCAACTATAAACAAATATAATTATTTTGAGATGGGTCTGTAATATTTGAGTTAATAAGTTTATCTAATATTAATATTATTTTTAAGTCCAAAAGAGGGGAGGTCGGGTAGGCTAGGGGTTAGTATGTCAGCCTGCTAACCAAATGGACCTGGGTTCGAATCCGGCTAAAACCTGACTCACGGGAGAGGGGGGGGGGGGGGTAGAGACAAATTAAAAAAATAAAATAATAATTGGTATCGTAAATTGGCTTATAACTAGAAAGGCCGAAAAGCCAAAAAAAAGTCCAAAAGAGGGATCGAACGGAAAGGAATTTTAACGTCGAAAGAAATGAGTTTATAAGAATTTTGAATATTTCAATGCTGTAAAACATGAGTAAGTTGTAGGGAATTTTTAATAGAAAATAGTGAAGTAAATATACCTTGCAAGAGATTATTTGCATATATTGTAAGCCGGGGCATTAATATAAGATACTTCGGGTCTAATAGGGTGCTATATTCATATTCGTCAATTACTAGACCTATTAAAATAATTGGATAAAAATACTTGGTAGGTTTCACATTAAGATATAAAAAAATAAAACGAATTTATTTTTGGAGAATCTTTAATCTCGATATATATATTTCGGGTGACTAACCCATCTTCAGGAGAAACAGAAAGTAACTGACCTGGATAAGTCGAAATTGAATACAAGTCAATGGTAAAATTTATTTTTTAAAGATAACAAAAGGGTAAATATTTAAAATTAGTG
This sequence comes from Forficula auricularia, assembly GCA_024734495.1. Taxonomy (NCBI): domain Eukaryota; kingdom Metazoa; phylum Arthropoda; class Insecta; order Dermaptera; family Forficulidae; genus Forficula; species Forficula auricularia. The sequence continues at coordinate 5,186,729 of JALMQS010000075.1, forward strand.
GAGGGAGAAAAGGTAGGGAGTCTACTTTTGTTTAATTTTGAATGGCCTTTTGAGAAATGAGGATTTCGAATTTGAATACAACTCAATGGTAAAATTTATTTTTAAGATAACAAAAGGGTAAATATTTAAAATTAGTGGAGAGAGAAGTCTATTTTGTTTAATTTTGAATGGTCTTCTGAGAAATGAGAATTTACACACAAAACAAATTTGCAAATATTTAAAGAATATAATCAATGATTGTACTTTTCTTGACTTCTAATTGATTATTTAGTATATTCGTTTTATTCGAGAGAGCTAATTTTATTTCCGTTGACTCTAAAAAATCTAAACGTAAGCCCTTTCTTTCGAAATGTAACGGAACTAGGTGGCTAATAGAAGAGGTGTGTTTATTCAAATGTAAATGATTGGCGAAGGTAGAAGTAGATTCCATATTAATATCATCTGATCTGCTGAGACTACCAAGTATTTTTATCCAATAATTTTAAAAAATGTTTCACCAAGTACCAACACCAAATTCCTTAAAAACTATACTAGACCTATGCCTAAACCAAAATTATTTTATTTTTAACAACTATAAACAAATAAATATATTGATAATAGATAATGATACAATGATTATCTAGGAGATAAAAAATAAAAAATATATCAAAACGAATTTTCTATATCTAATCGGGTAATTGAACCGATGAGAAATAACATATTTGATATTTCTGATAAAAAAAAGACTACTCTATTAATTAAAAAAAAGACTGCTTGTGAAGGTCAAACTTTCAAAACTATAGCCTCTAACAAATAAATTATTTATATATACTAATTTATATAGCTCGAATTTGTCCTGGGCTTGCTGTCCACTATGATAAATTAAATTGGCTTAACGCCTGCAATTTATGCAACCATCTCATCTTAGAGAAAAATAATAGAATAGTCAAGGCGCTCTTGTATAGTGCTGCCCTCCTTTCCTTAGAGGTTAGATTTTGAACTATTAAACACTATAGATCAGGGGGTCTCAATCCGTGGCCTGTGGGCCGCATGCGGCCCAGGGACATAGAGATATATTTATTCCCTTTTTCGAAATATGAATGTAGGTACATTTGTAGGTACAATACCTGAAGCTTTTTTAAAGAATAAAATTAACTAAAAGCAAAATTATAAGCTCAACTATATAAGATAAAAAAAATAATGAAGTTTCGAATATTTAAAAATTCTTCTTCTTCTCATATTTTCATTTTCTAAAATATTTATTATTTCAGTAATTTATATGATACGACACTAACCAAGTCTATAGATTATCATTCTAGTACAAGGAGACAAGGAATTGGGGTTTTCTAGAACAATCACAATTAATTGATAATTTCTTTCCCTGCACTAAAACTTGTCGGACTTGTCTTTTAAATCTTTGCACGTTCTTACATGTCAATAGATAAATAATGGATAGTCAGGGATTATTATATCTAAATAAATTATCATTCCTCATATCCTTCTTTAATCCCATTCGATTTAAACCAGGGCTGTCCAACCCTTGGCACAATATAAAGTCATAAAATTCTTTAAAACATAACATTAATATTTATATGTAAATACTGGAAAAGACCCAACGATTTGGCCTGATATTTTTTTCTCTAAAATAAGAAATCTGAAAATCTTTACTGTGAAGTTTTCGAAAAATAAATGTGCTAATTTTAAATTTTGAATCTGGAACTAGATTTCAAGATTTCCAAAAAATTAATCATCATTTTGTTCTATTTTCGACTCCATTTTCATTAGAAATAAATTTTCTACTTGCAAACTTTCTGATTGAATGATCTAGAACAACAATTAGATACTGGTCTGAAAGAAAAATTGAATATTATCTCTTTATTAGAATTTTAAATTAATAAAAGCTCACTATGAGCTAAAAAAAATAATAAAGCTCTTATTTCTACATTATTAATTATCTTTTTTGAATATTGTTAGAGTTCGTGGCTGTGATGAAACTGTACTAGATGAAGGAGGAGGTATCAGCCAAAGATGGAATCACTGGGTTCAATAAAACACCTTTAATAAGACGTTAGGGCCTGAATTTCATTTGACCATCTTCAGTCAATTAGGAGTTATACAAAAATGGGGTACACATATGTGATCGAACCAAGCCTTGTCAAAAATAAAAAAATTTTAGCTTCATGTGAATTTATAACATGATTCTTCATTCTGAATCTTTTGGGTACATTATAAATTCACATGAAGCTAAAAAATTTTATTTTTGACAAGGCTTGGTTCGATCACATATGTGTACCGCATTTTGTGTATAACTCCTAATTGACTGAAGATGGCCACATAAAATTCAGGCCAAAACGTCTTATTAAAGGTGTTTTATTGAACCCAGTGATTCCATCTTTGGCTGATACCTCCTCCTTCATCTAGTATCTTTTTTGAATGAAAAATATCAATAGAATTTTAATATTTTATACCGCCGTCCGAAACACTTGTTTTTTCTTCAAATGTGGCCCGTGTAAGCCAAAAGTTGGACACCCCAGCTTTAGCTAATATTTTGTCAGTATCGGGTAATGAAATGAATTATATTAAATTAAATAAACTGCAACGGATCGTTGCAAACTTTATCCAAATTCATTTGAAATATTGATATGTTCTTGAGTAAAGTACTTTAAAATATAATTTTACTAAAAACTTTATTTAACCTTTTTTGTGGTCCCCAAGGTACTTAATTAGGATATTAAATTTCATCAAAATTGGTTAGTCATTTTCAAGATATTTAGAAAAAACTAAAAAAGTACTGAAATAAAGTACTAATGTTTGTGGACCGATATGTACCAAAAACTAATCAGCGCTTCATTTTGTTAAACTAATGGTAGGTTTTCAATTTCATTTCAATCAGCGCAAAGGTGTGGAAAAAATCGTGGACGAAAAAAACGATAACACACATCCATCCATCCGCACGCACTTCCAAAAAATGGCACTTTTTGGCCTCTCGACGAGATTTCAGGTAATTTTTGGCAAAACCGTCACGTGCTAAAATTCAATCTCATTGAATACTTCAATTTGTGACCTTGATTGAGTCTATGGGTTCCGTAGTCTTTACCTGAGGACCCTTTGAAGTCGCGCTTGCCGCGAGAGCGATTCCAATACTTTCTCCCATGCTTCGCATTGGATAAAGTAAAAAAGAGATAAACTTACCAGGACGCTGGTAATCTCCTCCGATGGACCTGCTGGTCTCCAATATGCGCTTAACCTCGACGGTGTCTACGCACAGGCAAAATTTTAATTTCTTGAATAAATCCCCGTTAGGTTCTTTTTCTTATCCTTATCGATGCTAGCCCGCTCAAGTCGAAATAAATATTAATATAAAAAAAGTTCCCTAATCATTTTCAATGAATTGGCTCCTTCTAGAGGAATACTAGCCATTCCCTAATCAAAGACAGGCTATTAAAAAAACAATTATAATTATTTAGGAATTCATTTACTATAGATAAGTATTTACTTTCATATTAAGTTCTTTAATCTATTATTTGTTTCCTACACTATTCATGTGAAATAATATTTAATCAAATTCCTGCTTCCTTAATTATTTTATAGCAATTAGCAAAAGTCTATGAAACGAAAATTAAGCAAATTTAAAAACTATAAAGGATAAATAGGTAAAAAAAATCACTAGATGTTGTCATCTATTAGATCCGAGATGGAATAGATTATTTTTAATTATATGTCATAAAGGTTGTTTTCGCCTCCTCGAGAATCGAACCCGAGTGCCAAAATTCGCCCCCTTCCTTTATTTCAATCGGATTAAAATTTATACACCACTAATAACTCATGACAATTGATAAGTACACCAATTTTAAACAAAATCGTTGTTGCCGTTTTTGAGAAAATAAAAAAAAAAAAAAAACTTTCATGTAAATCTCCATTTACGGTTTTCCGATTTCAACCAAAAGCTTGCTGTTTCTACCCTATATCGAGCTTAAGTTTTTTTCATAGCTCTGAGACTTATGGTTGCGAAACGCAGGGGGAACATACATACATACACGCTGACTAATGGATTTTTGGCCCCTTTTTGGCCTCTGGGGACCACAATATCTGGTTTTCCAAAATTTCATATGTCAACAGATATAATTGATAATTGATTTTAATTTTTAGGGTAGACTTGAAGAACGTTTGCCATTTTTATATTTCCGTGCACCCAAATGGTTCCGCAAAGAATACCCTCTGGCAATGGCTAATTTAAGACGAAATTCCAAACGATTGACCACGCCATTCGATCTTCATGCTACATTAGAAGACCTCCTTAATCCTCAGGTAATTATTATTATTATTATTCGGTACGCCCAGAATACAGACTGACACCTGCCTGCCGGGTGAGCCTAGTAGATATTGAATTCAGGCAATAATTTTTATTTTTGTTTTTCTCATTGTTTTGAAAAATTACTGGCACGTAGAGAAAAATCATTTTCAAACATGATTTATTCGCGTTCACCCCAAAATCCCGACAGCCCAAAATCACGACAATCCGAAATTCCGACAGCCCAAAATCCCTATAGCTCAATTAGATATTAAACAGTAATTAATATTTAAAATCAAAATATTTTGATAACTTAATAGAAAACAGATTCCTCTTCGATTTTCAAATTACCACTTGAATTTAGCTCACTTAGAACTCGAATTATAACTAAAAAAAACTAAGAGCATATGTTTTTGTCTATGTTTTTTTATATGTAGTTGTAGCGGCCCGCTGTCGCTATGGCGACGAGCCTTGAGACACGGCCGCTAGATGACTCAGTCGGATCGTTGCGACGCTTTTGCATGACTGAAATGTTTTCAGCCATGCTATAATTGGAGCGACTCGATTTCGACTGAGCATCGAATCGGATTCGAGCATTCGGATCTGGAGGGGCCAACCGCCAACTAGCAGCCCCTCCCCGCTTGGGCGCCCAGCCCGGCTTTCCATCAGGGCAAAAACAACGCCCTGCACACATGCAACATTGTTAGGACCCCATCGACTTGGTGGCGGGCGCGGACACGCACCACACAGCACTCAGCATTCACGAGCGCCCTAACAATAGTAGTTTTAGTTTTTTAGTTTTAACTCGAATTCTAATTGAGCTAAAAACAAGTGGTAATTTGAAAATCAAAGAGCAAGCTATTTTCTATTCCGTCAACAAATATTTTGATTTCAAATACGTATTGATGTTTAATATCCAATGGGACTCGAAAATAGGTCAAATGGCCTTTTTCATCGTTTTTGACCGATATCTAAAAACTCTGACCTGTTGTAAAAAATCGAGAAATTGCATGATATCAGAGTATAAAACTCTACTGGAATCCATTGTTAGGTTTACGGTTAGAAATTTTTGTTTAATTTTTGCCGAGCAGTGTCATTTGAGTTAAATAATAATTATTTCTAGGATAACTTAAATGCTGGTACTCTCTCCAACCGGAGTCTCGTGTTGAATCGCCAGAGTGAAGGGAATCCCTCGCAGCTGCCCCGGGGGATTAGCCTGTTCCTGCCTGTGCCAATGAGCCGCACCTGCACCCAGGCTGAGATCAAACCCCACTGGTGCACCTGCCAGGACAGCCGTCTTGTCAACACTACAGACGAAACTGTCGTCGAGGCCGTCACATATCTTATGCAAAACCTCAACAACAAATTGAGATCTTATAAACAGGTAGGTGTAAAATTACAATGTCAAAAATTACAAGAGAGTGTCATCTATTAGATCCTAGATGGAATGGATTATTGTTAATTAAATTTCAAAAGGGTTGCGTTCACCCATTTGGGTGAGCTCTACTGAAAACGTGGAAGAATCGACTTAAAATCAAAAAGACTAAATTCAAGCTTGAGTTGTTTATCAAAAAAGAATTTGGTCTTTTTAATTTTAATTCGATTCTTCCACGTTTTCAGTAGAGGTTGCCATTAATAGTCAAAACATCAAAATTGGAATGCAATAAGGCTATTCCTCTAGTATTAGAAAAGAATCGATTGTTATTTTTGATTTTAAGTCGATTCCTCCAATGTCTTCAGCAATGGTTACCAATAATAATCAAAGCGTCAAAAATCCAATGTAGAATTGTTATTCCTCAAGTAATAGATGGGGCCAAAATTAGCAATCCGGGCCAATTGACTACACTGTGAGGTGTATTGTATCGTGCGTCATATTTTATTCAAAGATTTAAAAATTTGAATTTTTAGTGAAATCACACATAATTAATTATAATTATTTATTGTTGAACAAGAACAAATAATACAATTCAACTACGACGTTTCGATCGACTTATTCTGCTATCGTTCTCAAGTATGAGCTTGACCACCCACTCCGATTTTAGCTTAACTAAGCCGATCAAGTGTTTAACTATTTAATTATTAATTACTTAATTAATTATGTTTGATTTAACTAAAAATTTTAATTTTAATCAAATTAATCACAAAAATAAAATCTTCAATAGTTTAATTACTATTTAAATTTTCATTTGTGAAATTATGCGGTTGAAACACTTTTTTAAACTACGAGTATATGGCATGTTTTGTGTTTAAATTTACAAATAAAGATTTTATTCGTGGTGTAAGTAAAACTCGAACTCGCGTCTTCTCGGTTTATGTTAGATGTTAGCAGAGATGTGAATTATTTTAGATACAATTATTTAAAATACAGATACAAGACACAAAATACGTATTTTCATCTTGTACTTTTTTTCATTTTCATTTTAAATCTATATTTCGATACATTCTTTTGGTATCTTAGTATTTTGTAAATACTTTTTACTAATTACCTATGCATTTTTTTATCCTGACTGAAACAAGTAAAATTAATCGATCTGAAAAACAAAAATCGGAGGCTTTAACCAGCAATGAAGAAGAGATAAAAAAAGATAAAAGACGAATCTTATTGCATGTTTTTCGAGAACTCTGATTCCTCTATTTCAAGTAGCGACAACACAGGATCTACTGGCAGCACCGCTAACTTAGAAACACTTCAATACCTAAATAATAAACCAGACTAATTTTTATCCTACAATAAAAAAATATTTTAAAAATATAACACCTGTTTGCCGAGTTCCGCCCCTGTGGAGCGACCCTTCTCTTTTGGGAGGATGATAATGAGACCTCATCCAAGAAAAATTAGTGATGAAATGTTTAAAGAACTGGTTTTAATTAAGTCTCAATTAAAGCCTTAAAAATACAATATTTTCTCACATTTACGCTATTATCGCGATCACTGTTCATAATTAATGTAATAAGCTAAATAAACCTTATGTTAAGATTAACAAAAATATGTTTTCTTTCAAAAAGTATTTAGAAAATACGTATTTTGTATCTAGTATTTCAAATCCCATTTACAAAGTATCTTGTATCTGATATCTCAAATACTTTACTTAAAAGAATTTGGTAACTTGTATTTCAGATACTTTTTATGAGGTATTTTGTACATCTCTGGATATTAGGATGTCTTTCTCTCTCCACATTTAGGCAATTACTCGTCCATCATCCATTCCTATACTCGACCATCGAGGGACATCGCAGCTCCGCTTTTTTTATTATCGAAATGATAATCAAAAAGGCTTAAAAATAAATTATTTTATTAAATATAAGAGAAAGGGCGGGTGCATGGTAAAGTTATGTGGATCATGGCCGTAGCCAGCCCACGAAATGTTGAGGGAGACAATTTTACAGGATAAATAAATAAATTTGTAATAAAAAAAAAACTACGCTGTGCATCAGGGAGGTCATGTCTCCTACTCCTAGGAGTGTATCCATATTCTCCTAACCCCTCAGTGTGTAGCTAACTCCCCCCCCCCCAGAAAATTAACCAACCCCCCTCCGAAACACTAGACATTGTGCCTAATCAATATGGCCTTAGTCAGTTATATTCGAACTATAGCTCGAAGTTATATAGTAGTAATAAATTATTTCAATTAAAACGATTATTTTTGAAACTATAGGATAATAAATTTAAACAGGTGAATTTCTTTGAATTTTTCAACAATGAAATGTCTAAATCTCTAACATTTTGTTGTTTCAATTGCAGTGCGCTATTCTGACTCTGAATTTGATTCATGAAGCCCGGGTTCTTCTCCCGACCGAGACTGTCCAGGAGGAGGCTCAAAGGACCATCGTGGATTACCAACTACTGGTGGAGACCACTCCGGGCGGGGCAATGTTCGAGGCGACAGTGAGACATCGATTAGACGCCATTGACACCCACACACACTCACCCGACCAGCAAAATACGAAATTATTCTTATCGAAATTCGAACTGGTCGGCAGTGTCAGTCGGATCAACGCTTATGGCCACCAGAGTCACTGTGTACTCGATTTCCATATGAAACTCTACTGCTACTGCCAATAAATAAATAAATACATACAACATATGTAGCATTATTAATATGGAAATCCAGTCACAGATGTATACAGGGTGAGTCACGGGAAACGGATGTTTTTCAGGAGAGCATAACTCTGCAGATTTTTCAAAACAAAATATTTTATTTTCATAGAAACAATCACTAAACTATACCATTATTGAATGTTTATGAGCGGAAGGTTATGTCTTACAAATGATACCCATTTTCACAAACACAAATTCGAAGACGGTCTCGAAAGTTTGCGTCCACTCTTGCCTAAGTTTCTTCAAAGCACTGTGCAGAGAATTTTGCACAAAGACCTAGGGCTTCACCCGTATAAAATTACGATAGTCCAACAGTTGAATGAGTGAGATTACCAACAACGTCTCACTTTTTGTCAAACAATGCTTGAAATGTTTGAAGAAAATGAGAATTTGACCATCTTAATGAGCGATGAAGCTCATTTTTATCGAGAGCGCCTTCGAATTTGTCTTCGTGAAAATGCCCATCATTTTTCAGACATAATTTTTCGCTCATAAGCATTCAATAATGGTATAGTTTAGTGATTGTTTCTATTAAAAAAATATTTTGTTTTGAAAAATCTGCAGAGTTGTGCTATCCTGAAAAACATCCGTTTCCTGTGACTTACCCTTATATATTTCAAGACTCTACCGAAAGACCAGGTTAAGTCACATTTGGTAAATTTATCAGATGAGCACTTTCACTATTAAAAAAACAAACTTCAAACACCCCAATAGAGTTTAAGCAATATAATTATGATGCTAAATTTATTTCTTATAAAGAAGTATATTTCAAAAAATAACAACTAAAATTAAATTAAGAAAAAGACAAGGACTTGTGGAACGCACTTTCCGTTTCCACTAAAAATAAAAACCCCTATATCTCGGTGACTTAGCAACTTAGGGGCCGTCCATAAATTACGTCACAGAGTAAGGGGGGAGAGGGCATCTCAAATTTGTGACAAAATCTGATCGGGGAACCTGGGGATCTTAAAAATTGTGATGTCAAAAATTTTCAAAATATATATTTTAGATTACAGGTTATTATTATTCCAGCCTCAAAATGGTAAAATAAATCTAGACAAAAAATTGTAAACAAGCAATTTTTAGCAAAAACAGGTAAATTTTTTTTTGAAGTGAAACTTCTTTAGCGACGTATCTGTTTGATTTTTTGTTACAATAAAGGGGAAATAACTCAATAGAGGGGAAATAATTTTTTTAAAACCCTCTAATATTTAATTGCAAATAAAATTTATTAAAATTAGGAACTTTAAATTATTATTTTAAAACCCACTAATATTTAATGACAAATAAAATTTATTAAAATTAGGAAATTTAAATTATTTCAATAACATCTACACGACTAAAGTTTTTCTTATAATTAAAGATTAATTCCCTGAAGATATTTGTTTGCTTAATAATATTTGATTATGATTTTTTCAACAAAGACTAATTTGATAGTGTCCCAATACAGGGGGGGGGCTCAATGAAAATCTAACAGAATGTGACCCAGAGGGAGGGGGGGGTCTAAAAATCTTGAAATTCGTTAGACGTAATTTATGGACGGCCCTTTATGTGAAATTAAAATTAATTTCACTTGACCTATAGTGATAATGGCTGGCCACCAGAATGCTCCATAAACACATTTCCGAAAAAATGGACTTAACCCGTTCTTTCCGTGGAGTCTTTATTTATTTATTTTTTTATTTAGATATTAAATTTGTAACAAAAAACAAAATTGTAATTGAATTGTGTGTTTTTTTTTAAATTTATTTATATAGGGTGGAGGCGGATAAACCAACCTACTCTCTTGGCTCCAATATTAGGGGGGGGGGGCTACTTGCAATCTATTAGGCTCTGAGCCTGCAATCTACCCTCGTTATTCTTTTTTTTCATATACTCAAAAATATTTCATCAAAATAATCCGTCAAGCAGAAATAACGAAATTTTATGAAATTCTAATTAATTCGACGATATTTATTTTCTATAAGTATTAGATTTTGTGATTTCAATCTATATTACTAATATTACTAATATTTCTATCTATATTTCTAATATTTACAATTTTTTTTTAAACATGACTTTCTTATTTAATACTGACAATGTTTTAAACAAAATCAGATTATCAGTTAAGCGGTTTTTGAGTTATTAATAATATTGCTCAAAATTAAAAAAAAAAAAAAATTGCCAGATTTATTTAGAGCTGATTATAAAACAGGCTCAATCATTTATTCATTTGAGTTTTAATTTTTTGTTATAATACCATATATTAATAAAAACAACGAAAATCATATTTTACAGGAAGCTACAGAGGTCATGTATATAACAGAAAAGTAGGTTCTTCAGTTTTTTGATTTTTGGAAAATATACAGAGTGTAATAAAAATATATGCCTTTACTTTAGAAGCATATTCTACTCATTCAAATGTGCCTAAAAGCTTATATTTTCAAATTTCCTATCTTGCTTGTATTAAATTTTTTTAATCCTTTCTCGATATAGGAATATTTTTTTAATTAAAAACACACTCTAACAGACTAAACAGATGGGTCACGATACGAAATGCCTGATTTGTTAATAGAAACTTTAAAAATCATTTTGATGAGTCGAATACGATTCTGAAAAAGAGATTTTTCTGTTGTCCTTTGTATATTAAAAGATACAATGGGAACATATTATCAAATACCTACTATAGCCATAATAACAAAACTGGACAAAACCTATGAATTATTTTAATATAGGTACTATACCAATTCTGTAAAAAATATATATTTGTTATTTTTTTGTCTTCCTTTTACTCTATCTTACATTTAAAAGACATTTTGAGATTTTATATAAATTCATTTCTCAAAAATGAAGTAAAAAGTAAAAAAAAAAAAAAAGTAAAGGTATCGCTCCACCTGTTTTGAATGATAAAAAATAATTCGGGGGATTAACGATAAAAAATATCACAACATTATGAGCTTCTGTTTATTTCGAAAGTGGTCTAAGTCCAATTTTGAAAAAAAAACGATACGAAATACATTTAGTTAGGTATGGATGTCTTCTTTTCATAATTATAATATCACAGTCATTGGAATACAAAAAATATTCTTATGAATTCGTCAAAAGAAATATATAAATATTATTAGGGTGATATATTTTAGCCAACTTATTTTTATTTATTTTTTTTTTTTTTGAGTCTTCTATGAAAATTTATTAGTACTTATTTCATATTTTAAGAATCGTCTCCAAATTTTAGCTTGTGGCTTAATCCTCTCAAGAATTTAGAAAATCTCAAAAATGCACATTTTCTTTCTGAAAATTATTATTTCCTATTCAGAAATTGTTTCTCTATGTAAAAAAAAAAATAATTATACTTATATGCGATAATCCTCGCGAATATTTAAGTATTTTTAAAATAAGTGTTTTTTGTTTCAGTTTGGGTAGATCCAATTCGGCTTGGTTCTTACTATATCCAGTTCGGGGCCCGAACCCTAGTCACCCAAAATTCGACCCGAACTAGACATGCGCGGATCCAGAGGGGGGCGATGAGGGTGATAAAGAAAGAAATTTTTTATATGTTTATTTAAAACTATTAAGCTAGTTATTTGGAGCGGGGGAAGCTGGCAATTAATGAAATGAAAATTCACAATGAAATAAAAAAAAAAAATTTAGAGTAGTATTTTCTTCAATTTACATTAATTAAAATATATGGTAAAACTTGGTCTTTGCCGGACCCCCTCCAAATCAGAGGTCTGGATCCTCGCCTGGAACTAGATATATCCTATTCGTATATATGTAGAACCGAGGGGTTAACTGCGATTGGAATTAGGTGTACACCGTCTTTGGAATTAATTAGATAATCTATTGTCTTTTACTTGGAAATGGAAGTGGAAGTAGCTGTACACGATTTTAGGTCACGGTTCACCCCTCGTGTAGAGCCGAGCCGAACTAAATATATCTAAACCGAACCGATATGATCGCTAATCTGCCGAATAATACTATAATTTAAAAAAAAAGTCATGCTGATATCTCTCTATTAGATCAGTGTTTCTCAAAGTGTGTTCCGCGAAACCCTGGGGTTCCATGAAAACTCGCCAAGTGTTCCACAAAAAATTCACAGCAGGTGAAAAAATTCTAGTGTTCAAAAGGAAAGTGGAGTTTTGGATTAGTTGTGTGAATCCCATTCCCATAACAACGCTTTAACTCAAATCACAAAATTGTCTGGTTCCACGCTTACCCCCCCAAACGGAAAAGGTTTGAGAAACACTGTATTAGATTATTATTTTTTATCAAAGAAATTAAGTGGAGATACTCATCGAATTACCCCCTAAAAAAATATTGAAAATAATTTTTCTTAATTTTTGCGATATTTTTTTTTTCTTTTTTTTTTTATTAATACACCTAAAAATAAGATCTTAAAAAAGTCGATATATCAACTAGTTTATTTTTTATCATTGAAAACAGCTGAAGCCACTCTTCGATACCTTTACCAAAGAATATATACGATCGTATATATAAAGTTTGCGTTTAGAGTGTTTAGTTTGGAAGTAAATTTTTTTAAATTTTTTAGTATAATATATTAAAAAAATATCCAAGTATAAAATGTTTGAAGATCGCTTTTCTGCATTAGAAATGTTCTCAATTGTGATTACTCTCACTTTTTTCACGGTAATACTAGTACGTTTGTAAAATCGATACCATTGTATTAGAGTAATGAAGCTGTTGAAGCTTTTATTTTTGTGATTAATTTGATTAAAATTTGAATTTTGATACCATTGTATGTTCAAAAATAAGACCAATACGATAATAGATCAGATTTTAAATGCTTATAGATCAGAAATTATACGATATAGATGGAAATTAATACTATCAATGCATTGAGAACTGAGACAGATTTCTTTAGAATGCATCAGCCACGATAATATCGAAGTATTTGACCAATTATACTAATACAAACGGAAAGTGATAAAAGTGAGTTTGGATAGATCTCATCGAGATGAACCCAATTATATATTACCATTTTCACTCACTGCCATAAAAAGGGCTTGGAATACAGACAAAGAATTCATGTCGACAAAAGAAAAAAAATGTAATCCTTTTTTTGTCCATTTGAAAATTCCCATTGTACATTTTCAAATGGGGGGGGGGGGAATAATTGAACAATATAACTTTACATATTCAATATTTTTAATTCAAATGATATTAGAAATAAAAATTTTATACACACTCTAAATTAAATTATCTTAAAATTATAGTGCATAATGAAATTTATGTAGAACTGCAGCTCAAACAATTTTAAAATTAAAAAGCTTGAAATTCAATTTAAGTTGATTGATTTTTTCGTAAGAGTCAAAAAAAAAATAATGTTACTTCCAAACGAAACATGTATATTGTAAATGTGTTATTGATTGTTTTTTTTATAAATATATATAAATAAATACAAATCTTTTGTGGACTTTCACTAAACGTTTGAAGATTGTTTTTGGTGTTACAATATTTGTTCGAAGATTTTTTTTCGAGGAGTTTATAAACGCTTGAAATTTTTTTTTTTTTTATAAAAGATTTGTATTTATTTATATTAAACTATATACTAGGTCTGTAGATATGAAACCGGAATTTGCTCATAAATAGCTCTAAGTAGTTGTCAATGTAGTGACTGTGAAATCGCTTCGTTGGTGGCATTTTCTACAACTTGACGACAGCATGGATGTTCTGTTACCATGTGAAGAAAACTGCTGCTGAATCGAAACGAATGCTTGTCGAATCATACGGTAAGCATGATCTTGGTAAATCACGTTGCTTTGAAATTCAAAAGTAGCGATTTTGACGTGAGAAAAGAAGAACGTGGAAGACCATCGAAAAAGTTTGAATTGCAAACATTGTTGGATGAGGATGATGGTCAAACGCTAAAACCGTTAATACTGAACTCTACCGACAACAAATGATGGATTTGAACCAAGTATCTCGGGTGAAAAACGACCAGAATATCAAAAGAGGCAACACAAAGGGATTTTGCTTCATGATAATGCACCATCCTAAACAGCAAAACCGCTCAAGAAAACGATTTAGGCGTTTTGTTTGCAAATACTTTGGCATGTGGCTTACTCCCCAGACTTGGCTCCATCCGATTACTACTTATTTGCATTGATGGGAAACCCATTTGCTGAGCAGCCCTTTACTTCTTACGAAAATGGCTCGATGATTGGTTTACCTCAAAAGAGCAATTGTTTTTTGGCTAGAGATCCTCAAATTGGCAGAGTGATGAGAAAAATTTATAACTAGCGATGGGAAACACTTTGAATAAAATAATTTTTACCATTTTCATACGATAAATGGGTATTTTTTATAAAAAAATTCCCGGTTTCATATTTACAGACCTGATATTATGTATCAGTTTCATATTTACAGACCTGATATTATGTATCAGGTCTAAATTAATATACTGAATTACTGATATTAAAACGTTTAGCTGTGCTAAACTATTAATTTATTATTATTATCAATGATAAAAATATAAAATTAAAAATAAAATATTTAAAAAAAATCAAGATCTGTGATCATTTTTGTAAATAAAATATTTTTCTTGTTTCATATATATACATATAATATAATTATAAATATAAGATTTTTTCCTTCTTTTTTAAATATTAATAACAAATTATTTTCATCCTATTTTTTTATTATTATATATTCTATTGTATATTTATATATTTATAATAATTATTATAAGTTTTAATTATAATTTATGTATATGAATGTACATATAATTGTATTTTATATGATATCCCATTTTGTCAATTCTCTATTCGATTTGAAATTAAAGTTGCTGTTTTTTTTTGAAAAATATTGGGTATTTTATTTACTCTTAATGGAAACTTTTCCCAAGACTAGCTGTTTGCAATTTTGGTGAATTAATAATTTTAAATGATAAATATTTAAATCTGATATTCATTTTGATTTAATTACTTTCTAACTTAGAGTCAAAAAAGGCCGTATCTAGAATAAAAGAAATTAAAAAATTAATCTTTACTCGTCTGAAACGGGTCTGAACTTGTATCCCTTAAGCTATAAAGAGAGACAGATTATTCTATCCACGCCCCTTTTAGTCATTTTCCCCGATCAGATTCTAATGAAAGAAACCCATGTTAATAGGGTTCGGATCGATATGCACTAAAAAACAGCAAAATATGCATTTAAAAAGGCCGAAATATGAACTAAAAATATCCAGTTTAAAAGGAAATATGCACTTAAAATATTCATTATAAATCCCATAATATTTAACGTGAAACGAAAATTAAACTCAGGAAAAGTAAAAAAAATAACTACACTATTTATGGGTTAAGATCACATAGAAATATTTGATAAAGACCTACCTCTTTTTCGCATTTTTGGCAAAATATTATTTTACCATCAGTCGTGAATGATGCATCGTCCATAACCCACTTACGAAACGTAGTACTTTTAGAGGAATTATTTTTTGGCATTTTCAGTTGCAATAAAAACAATTTAAATGTAATGTTAACTAAAATAAATATAAAGAAATTCGGTTTTTTTTTATATTTTTTAGCAAAATAGAACAACTACGTGATTTATTTCTCTTTAAAAATTTAAGAAAATTTTAAGAAACAAATGCAAATTATTTATTATATAAAATTAATGTTTTCAAAGTTTATTTTTAAAAGAAATTTAATATTTTTTTTTAAATAATTTTCATAAAAAATATTATTTTAATTTAAATATATTTTAATTATTTGAGGGAGTGGGGGTTGGGGGTCAAAAAAAGCTTGAAACCTGTGGCCTACTCTTTCTGACTCTAAAATTTTCTTCAATTATTTTTCTGATTTGTCAACAAACGAGGGACAAAAATCACACAAATATATAAAATATAGCTTATGGTAAATGCAAAATAAGCCCTTAAACTCCAAAATATGCTTTTATATGCAAAATAAGATTTCTCTGGGTGGATCCTGATACCCTAAAACGCCCAGATACAAAAGATTAGAAGGATAGGAATCAAGGAAAAAAACATGCATTATATCCAAAATCCGAACCCTACTTATTAAATAACAAAAAATTGAAAACTTATTTACGCTAGAACTACCTTTGCTTTATTGGTAATTTTAATTAATAATTCACTTAAATAAAAAATAAATGGTTCGTTTATGGCTATATTATAAATACATCACCTTAAAATCTCATTAAAATCACTCACAAAATGATGCATTTTTGCACCAAAATTGCTAAAACTAGAAATAAAGATAAGAGTAAATAAATATTATATTTAATATTCATTTACTGTGAGTTAAAATTCTTGGTCACTTGTTTCACATTAAAATTAAAAAATTATTAAAAGATTTAAAATTTTTTCCAATACCTATATATATTTCGGGCTATCAACGTGAAACAAGTGACCAAGAATCCTCAACTCATAGTAAATGAAAATTAAAATATAATATTCTATTAAAGATGTTTCACCTTGCACCAACACCACAATCTCTACTAATTATTAAATCTAGAAATCCGAAAATCCAAACACTTCTCCGCGTTGGAAACAGGGCCAGATTTAAGCATAGGCTGCAGCCTATGGTCCCGCACCACAAAGGGTCTACTTTTTTTTAATATAATATGTTTAACAAGATTTCACTAAAGAGCCATTCACGTTTATTTTTAAGTTTTTAATTGGATAATTGCTGAAAATGCTGTTTTTTAGGTTAATTAAAAAAATATATTTTCCCCGGTAGTGTCAGGTTTAGTCTAGGAGCTAGGCTGCTGCTCCTTATTTTGGATATTTTCAAAAATTTACGCTGACAGGGCTCATATGGTTAGAAATAAATAAAAAAAATATATCCCTCAAGTTTCAAGTCTCTATCTCAATTTTAAACCTAGTGCTACACAGCGATTAAGTTTCCCATCTAAATAACATAGGGTTTTTGCTATTGAACGATCAATTTTTTATTCCGCCCAAATTAATGATTCAAAAAATTTGAAACTCGGTAGACTCTATCCTTATAATAGTAGCTATCCTTGAAAATTTTTACAGATTTTTAGCTATTACAATTTTGGAGTTACATCTAGATCAAATACTGCTATATCTTAGTATTAGTAAGTTATAGACTCCAAAATTATAATAGCTAAAAATCTCTAAAAATTCTGAGCAATAGCTACTATTATAAGGATAAAGTCTACAGAGTTTCAAATTTTTTGAACAATTACTTTTGCCGGAATAAAAAATTGATCGTACAAAGTCAAAAACCCCATGTTATTTAGATGCGAAACTTAATCGCTGTGTAGCACTAGGTTAAAATTGAGATAGAGACTTGAAACTTGGGAAATATTCTTTTTTATTTATTTCGAACCAGAATCAGAATCAAGGTAAATATTCGAATATATATAAAATGGGCATATTCCCCAAAAGCTGGAAAATAGCCAGAGTAACACCTATTCCTAAAAAAGGAGACACATCACAAATCTCTAATTACAGGCCTATCTCGATCACCTCTGTTCTTTCCAAATTAATGGAATTAGTCATAAACCAACACGTCCTTCATCACTTAGAAAACAATAAATTAATTCACGATAGGCAATATGGATTCAGACAAAATCGTTCCACAGGCGACATCTTAACCTATGTCACCCACACCTTGAACAATACTCTAGAGGCCGGAAAAGAAACCCTCACTGTAGCCCTTGATATCTCCAAAGCTTTTGACCAGGTTTGGCACAAAAATCTTCTTGCCAAACTACCAGCCTTTGGATTCACACCAACACTTCGCAAATGGATTGAAAGCTTTCTGACAAACCGAAGTATAAAAGTTGTGGTGGATGGAACATCTTCCGAATCGTTCTCCACAAACTCTGGTGTTCCCCAAGGCTCTGTAATCTCCTCCACACTCTTCCTTATTTATATAAACGACCTTATTGTAGGAATCGATTTTCTGCTTTTTTTTCAATTAGAAATGTAATTTATTTTTCGATGTTAATCGATTCGTGGCTTATGAAAGACTAATTAGCGAAGAAGAAGACCACGCCTTTTTATAATTAATCGAGCGCGATCTAGGGAAAATTATCAACCAATCACCTTAATTACCAATTAAATCGACGGCTATAAAAGAAGCGAAGCCGTAATTAGCGAGTCAGTTGCAATTCAGCCCTCACTGTGTGAAGAGCTGTTTTACGCTCTCCAAGAGTTCGCCTGTCGACTTTGGAACGATTGAAGAACAAAGCTGTACGAAATCTTGTAACCACGAAGAAGTAATAAATTTCGGGCCTTGTGCCATTTATTTTGTTGAAAGCATTTTTCACGGCCTCCGGCCAAGTTCTTATTTTGAAGAAAGCATATTTCACTGCCCCCGGGCAATTTCTTATTTTAAAAAAGCATTTTTCACAAGCCTCCGGGCCAATTCTTATTTTGGGAAAGCAAATTTCACGGCTTTACGCCACCAAGAGAGGTTTTCACCTCTGAAGAAAATCGACGACATCGGCGCTCCTCCGATATCTTTCCATCAAGCCTTTCGAGTCAAAAACTCATCTTCATCCATCATCGGGATTATTTCCTATAAATTTGGGGGCTCGGCCGCGGATTCGTTAAAGGCTTTATCGGACGGAGCTGGACCATCTCGGTTCGGACCCGAGGAGGTTTGTCTCGACTCGCCTCGAGGCACCGACCGTTTTTGCGCGGGCAAACACATTTACCGCGCGCCCGGCAGCCAAGCGACGAGCGAAGGCAGGCGACGTAGCAGGCAGCAGCAGCGGCCATCGAATGAAGTGATTGAACGAAGGCCAACCAACACGACGACGGCAGCGCCACTCGCGGATAACAGCTGAACCAGCCACCCATAGGAGTAGCAGCAGGAATACGACAGAAGAATTAACTAACGAGGTAAGAGCCGACAATCCCACTGCACACCTACACACCTATCCCTCTTATCAGTTATAAGACCACTATACAGTCATGGAACACAGTCCAATCAATTTTAGGGACGTAGAACCACTAATAAAAAAATTCAACGGAACAGACAGTTATTCAATAGAAAGATGGGTGCAGGACATAGAATCCGAAGCAAGTATTCAAAGTTGGAGTAACTTGCAACTATTTACCTTTGGCAGACGGCTAATAACTGGACTAGCTAGGCTATTCGTAGAAAGTGAAAGAAACATTAATACGTGGGATAAGTTAAAAGAGGCCTTGTTGGAAGAATTCTCATTGCAAGTTAGCAGCGCGGATATTCATAAACAGCTAGCCAGAAGAAAATTGCAAAAGGGTGAGCATGTTTATGAATACTTTCTTGTTATGAAAGAGATAGCCAATAGGGGCAACCTAGAAGACAAGGCAGTAATAGAGTATATACTGGACGGCATACAAGACATTAGTCCTAATAAAGTAATACTTTACGGGGCAAAAACATTAAAAGAATTTAAAGAAAAGTTAAAATTGTATTCAGAAATCACCTTCAAGTCAACAAACATAGCAAATCATGCATGCAATAGACAGCCAGTTAGCAGTAAGGGTGGAAACGAAAACCTAATCACCAAAGAAGACCCACCCATGAACATAGTTACAGTAAATAGTCAAAAAACGAAATCCAATCACAAGATCATTTCAATAAGCAACCACAAGATTAACGCCTTAGTAGATACCGGTGCAGGCTTATCGCTCATGAGCGAAGACATCCACAAACAGCTAGGTTCACCACAATTAACAGATTCAAATATTATTCTGAATGGGTTTGCATTTTCACGAACCGGAAGTAAAGGATATTTTAAAACGACCATACGAATTGACAACGAAGATTTTAATATTAAATTTTATGTAGTTCCAAACGAAACAATAGACGAACAAGTAATTTTAGGAATCGATCTGATAGACCAGGCCGAAATTAAAATAGGACAAGATGGCATCCAAATTATTAAAAGCATAGACGTTAATACAATTGACAAAACAAGAACGGAAACAGAATCTCATTTAATAGATGAACTACGAAGGGAAAACAATTCAATGAAACATGACATTCAGTCAATGAAAGAGGAATTGAACAGTTTAAATAGAAGTCTCAACGAAGAAAGGAAAATCCGAGAAAACGAAATTAACCATTTAAAATTAAGAAATAACGAACTGATAGAACAAAATGATTCATTAAACGAAATTATAAATTCAATTAAACATGAAAACAGGGAATTACACAAGAAATTATCAGATCAAGACAGGCATTTTGCAAAAACAGATAACGCTTTGAAAGAAGAAAATAAAGATATCTCAAGTAAAGAAAGTCATTTAGAAGATGGTCAAGGGACAAATTCACCTATGAACAAAGACAAGATTAAGGGGTTTCAAGCAAGAAGAATTGGGGGACTTACGAAGAAAATTAGAATCAAAAGCAAAAATGATTACGCAGCCTATGACGTTACAAAGTTTAGTGGTCTTAAATCTGATAAAATTAATTTCAATTACCCCTCAATACCAGTTAAAACCCATGTCGGTCCCTTACCTCAGACTATATTAAGTGTTCAAGAAGATACCCAAGTGAAGTGTTGTGTTAATTATAAAAGTGTAAAAAAAAAATAATATGAAAGTGTTTTTTTTAGTGTCATGTGCAAAAGTGAGAAAAAAGTGAAAATTAGTGTGTGAAAGTGTTAGTTTTTAAGTTAAAATCAAAGAAATAGACAATTAAAAAACACTAAGTTTAAGCATAAAATTTTTTTTGTTTTGTTCAAGTAATTTTCAAGATCAATTTGTTTTGTAAAAAATAACAATAGTTAAGTTTAGTTTTAAGTGCTATTTCATTGTAAAAAAAAAATATAATAATTCTGTATTTTATGATTAAGTTAAAAATACCTAAACGGTTTTAAAGAAGAAAAGACAATAACTAAATTAATTTTAAGTTGAAATATTTAACTATGTAAAAGATGATTGGTTATAAGTTCCGGGTCGTAACTTGATTGAGAAAGGGGAGAATGTAGGAATCGATTTTCTGCTTTTTTTCAATTAGAAATGTAATTTATTTTTCGATGTTAATCGATTCGTGGCTTATGAAAGACTAATTAGCGAAGAAGAAGACCACGCCTTTTTATAATTAATCGAGCGCGATCTAGGGAAAATTATCAACCAATCACCTTAATTACCAATTAAATCGACGGCTATAAAAGAAGCGAAGCCGTAATTAGCGAGTCAGTTGCAATTCAGCCCTCACTGTGTGAAGAGCTGTTTTACGCTCTCAAGAGTTCGCCTGTCGACTTTGGAACGATTGAAGAACAAAGCTGTACGAAATCTTGTAACCACGAAGAAGTAATAAATTTCGGGCCTTGTGCCATTTATTTTGTTGAAAGCATTTTTCACGGCCTCCGGCCAAGTTCTTATTTTGAAGAAAGCATATTTCACTGCCCCCGGGCAATTTCTTATTTTAAAAAAGCATTTTTCACAAGCCTCCGGGCCAATTCTTATTTTGGGAAAGCAAATTTCACGGCTTTACGCCACCAAGAGAGGTTTTCACCTCTGAAGAAAATCGACGACATCGGCGCTCCTCCGATATCTTTCCATCAAGCCTTTCGAGTCAAAAACTCATCTTCATCCATCATCAGGATTATTTCCTACTATTATTGACCAAACGGCAAACCCCACTCATTGTTACGCCGACGATAGCACTCTACACGGCAAACCCTCTCTCCCGAATAATCGAATCAATATTGCCTCCTCAATTACTCTCGACCTAGACAAACTGAATAAATGGGGCTCTCAAAATTTAGTTAACTTCAATTCAAACAAGACTCAATGTTGTCTAATTTCTAGGCGCGAAAATAGAGATTTCCTGATATTCACTTCGATTCGAATACCCTGAAAATGTGTGACAGCCTATCCATGTTGGGCGTCTCTGTCGCATCTGACCTGTCTTGGAATGAACACATCTCCTCTGTGGCGAAATCTGCAGCAAGGAAGATTGGCTTCTTATTCAGGTCCAAGCGATTTTACAAACCCCCACAACTTCTCACCATCTACAAGGCCCAAATCCGCCCCTATCTCGAATACGGCTCTCATCTGTGGAGAGGAGCCTCAAAATATTCTCTTGCTACCCTTGATGCAATTCAGAAACGAGCCGTCAGGCTAATTGACGATTCTACCCTCACCGACTCCCTCGACTCGCTGGCTCATCGAAGAGATGTCTCCGCCCTTTCCCTTTTCTATAGATACTATCACGGCAGGTGCTCTGATGAGATAAAATCAATAATTCCCCCAAAGCATGCTTTGCACGCAGCACACGTTTTGCCGACTCCCAACACTCTTTCGCGGTCAAATTAGAAAAGTGCCGGACCACTTCATTCGCGAATTCATATATCCCCATGACTTCAAGGAACTGGAACTCTCTCCCAGCCTCTATCTTTCCCAGCACCTATGATCTTCAAACCTTCAAAACCAGGGTGCATAGACACCTACGTCTACACCCTCTCACTTAAACAACTTTCCCTTCTCTTCGGTAATGCAAGGGTCTTTCGAGATCCATAGGGGCTACATCTTTACTGGTGCACCCCTTCTTGCATTCGATTGCATTAAAAAAAAAAAAAAAAAAAAGGAGCACCCTACTAAGTGCCCATAGATCGTAAATCCGGCCCTGATTGGAAATACATATATTTTACAACACAAGAACGAATTTTCTTCGACTTTTCTTTCTTAAGTTACTGTGGGTATCTGAATTCAGACACACAGGCAAAAAAAAACATGGTTGAAACTGATTTTCCTCCACCTTCCAGATATTTTTCAAAACAATTAGCAAACATTTTTTTTTTAATTTTTGCGTGAATTCTTTACCGGGACCGCCCGGCAGGCAGATTATCCGCCTGGCAGCCGGGATTACCTTTTAATATGATATCTACGTTATTTTTAAGAGGTGATTGTTTTGAGCAGCGGTGGGATTCAGAGAGTGGAGCCCTCAGGATAGCTAAAGACTCGCCAAATGCGGGCTTTACATCTAGTACAAATATATATACAAATTATTAAATATTTACAAAGTCTAAAATTAATTTATTTCATCATATTTTAATGTATAGATATATGTAGGATTTTCAGAAATTTTGATTCATTTGTGGGTGATATTTTAAAAACAATAACTGTTGACGATAGTTGGCCTTTCTCGTCATACTCATGGGCTGTGATCCACATTTTATTGAACGTTGACAATTCACAGACAACGCTTCCACCAAACCAGGCTCCATATTCACGATTGTCCCTTCTATGGAATTTTATGCCACATGGCGGCAACAGACGAGTCATTTCATTTTCCAAACGAGCCTAGAATAAAAATAAATAAATAAAAACAAAATTTAGTAACATACTAACTAATTAACAGACATTTTGACAAAATAATTAATTTCTCTAAAAATATAATTTTTTCGATGTTCACTATTAAGAACTTTTTTGTAGAGCAAAACGCAATAATTTCAAGTATTCTAATCGTGCATGGAAAAAGTGTTGTTGTTTTCTTTGCTTCGTTTTTTCGAAATATCTCAAAAACGGCTGAAACTATTTTGATTAAAAAAATTAGGCGAAACCATGGCATTTCGGTCTACAAAAAAGTCATAATAAGTGAACATCAAAAAAATTATATTTTTCGATATAATAACTGTTTTGTCAAAAGGTCTGTTAGTACGTTAGTCTGTGCGTTACCAAATTTTTGAGGACGCACTATCCCCAAAACTAGTGTGAATATTAATGCAGTTTAATAAAGGTAATTATAATCGAGCGATATAATAATAGGCGACTGTGGGTCAGTGGCTAGAGTGTTGGGTCGCTGGTTCGAGACCAAGTCTCGGCAGATAGATATTTGCAGCCGCCTCCTCTTGGAAAGTAATGGCAACCTACCAAGAGTATAATTGCCTAGTAACCTCTCCAAATTAGCCGTTCGGAACCGGAGTTAAAAAGTAGGTCCCATATATCTGTGTAAAACAACTAAACACACTCAGCACAGGTATATGTGCAGAGGAGCCGACACCCGTTTCGGGTATGGCACTAGAAGAAGAAGAAGAATTATAATCAGGGGCACTGTTTATAAAAATAAAAAGTAAACTTGTGTAAAAATTATAAAATTATTCTGAAGATGAAATACAATCTTTGCAAACATTTTTAGAAAGTTGTAAGCAAATAAACTGTTTACATATTTCACATTTGAAACGGGTGATTACAAATCTGACAACAAATCATATAAAATAAAAGATTTAAAAAACTTAGATGGATGGGTGTGCGTATTTCTGGAGTACAAAACACGTGTTTCTTGTTCTTATGGTCACCGAAGAAAGAAACTCCCTCGACTCGCTGGCTCATCGAAGAGATGTCTCTGCCCTTTCCCTTTTCTATAGATACTATCACGGCAGGTGCTCTGATGAGATAAAATCAATAATTCCCCCCAAAGCATGCTTTGCACGCAGCACACGTTTTGCCGACTCCCAACACTCTTTTGCGGTCAAATTGGAAAAGTGCCGGACCACTTCATTCGCGAATACATATATCCCCATGACTTCAAGGAACTGGAACTCTCTCCCAGCCTCTATCTTTCCCAGCACCTATGATCTTCAAACCTTCAAAACCAGGGTGCATAGACACCTACGTCTACACCCTCTCACTTAATCAACTCTCCCTTCTCTTCGGTAATGCAAGGGTCTTTCGAGATCCATAGGGGCTACATCTTTACTGGTGCACCCCTTCTTGCATTCGATTGCATTAAAAAAAAAAAAAAAAAAAAAGCCGCGGTTAGGACTCAGGTATGGTGGGCTCGAGAAAAGAGGGGGGCTTCTAAGAACAACTAAGTTTCAAGATAAGGAAACAAAAACTTTAGTTGCGTATTTGATAGATACGCGCGCCTATCGGAAGGTTAATTTCGAGTATAAGACGCACCTGAATTTTGGAGGCAATTTTTCCAAGAAAAAAGTGCGTCTTGTAGTCGGTAAAATACGGTACTACTCTGATCAAAAAGTACTCGGAAATTGTTAATAAAACGAATCGCCATTGAAATATTGTCAAAATCACATCTTGAAATTATCGTCCTATCAGTTTCAGGGCCCACCTAATTAATATCCGCTCACGAGCCACCAGTGGGTTGCGACCCACAGTTTGGGAACCACTGATATAGGCTTCAGAGGAAAATTGCGGAACTCTATTACCTGTGTTCTTTTTAAAGTAATGCTCTAATTATTTTTGATTTTTACTTGAAGAATGAAATTGAAAAATATATGTATCCCCCGCAAGGGAAGAATACTCACTGAAAATCCCCTCATCATTGTTGTTCCTCCTGTAATTACAATATTACTCGAAATCACTTCACGAAGAGATGGGTCCGCTTTCGCAATGCAGTTTGCTATTAGTTGTGGAACACTTGGATGCTGTGAGTAGCCGCATTCATTTGGCCTGCAATTCAAACAGAAAATGAGGATTTTATATAAATATACAACGAGAGTGAAAAAAGACAAATGTAGACAAAATATATCGTCGGGATACTGCCAAAACAAGCTAACTCCATAATTTAAACTTTTGAGTAAACGTCG
Source organism: Forficula auricularia (assembly GCA_024734495.1). NCBI lineage: Eukaryota > Metazoa > Arthropoda > Insecta > Dermaptera > Forficulidae > Forficula > Forficula auricularia. The sequence goes on from JALMQS010000075.1 coordinate 5,212,579, forward strand.
TTTGAAAATTTAAATTGAAATGAAAAATCGTCACATCTTCAAAATGGTTTATTGATTGAAAACAATCAAAGTAAGTAAGTTGTCTGGTTTTTTGTCAGTATGTTTTAATCTAATGGAGTACTTAACTCCGAATTGAGTAAAAGTGGAGTTAGCTTGTTTTGGCAGTAACCCGACGATATATAGGAAGGTATTTTCTAATTAATAAATAAAAAACAGTCTATTTATTAATTAAGGAGAGCTTATTAAAAAAATATAAAAGTTTACAAAGTACTGCCAAAGAGGTTTTTCTACTTAGTTTGGCCCTAAAAACTTTAAATTATCATTAACGTCGTTCGTCGTAAAATAATATAACTTCGTCAATCATCCCCTTATGTTAAATTGAAAGTTTCTTTTTGCCGAGAGTATCAGAATTTTTATAAATTGAATGAGACAATAAAAGAGTGTGTCTTTTGTTGGAATTATAAATTTTTAATTTATTTATAACGAGACTATAGTTTCGAGAGCTTTGTCCTTTTCATCAGTAGGTATATATTACAATCTCACTTACATACTTAATTCCTGTGAATCAATTGTAATAGACTGATGAAGAGGGCAAATTATTGGATCTTTTGAGATGGTATTTTTTAACTACATATCGTTTCAATTATTAAATAAATTACGAGTGAATGATGATGCATTCGATTCAGCTATTGCTTCGATGTTTTTGAAAGTATCTTGTTCTGTATTAAATTTTTTTTAATTATTATTTTGAAAAAAAAACACGGGCGAAAACTGGTTAAAAATTACTAAACCCGTAATTTAAAAAATGTTATTTTGTCTAATTTATTTATTTTAATGAAAAAAAAACGATCTTAAAAATTAAATTATCTCTAATAAAAACAATCTTTACTAGAATAATATAATTAAAAATTTTACCGAAACAATAACTCAGGAGCTTGAATTACTTCTGATGTTAATCTAATTTCAGTATGATCCGGTAAAAAGTATTGCACACCCAGACACGGGTCACATGAAGAGAGATGCGTATATTCGGCGATATAATTCTAACAAATCAAATATAATTTAATATTTTTATTAATACTAGTACCTATAGATAATTTAAAAAAATAAAATAACAAAGGTAATATTACTGCTACATATTGAGAGGTTACGAAAATTGTAATAATAAAATCAATAGTAATAATAGTAATACACATTTAAAAAGATTCATAAAGTCTGTATCAAAGGATAATTTTAATCTGTTCAAAGTTTCTTTGCAGAATGGGGCCTAAAATATTCATTTTTTGACCCTTGCCCCATTTTGGGTTGTTTGTTTTTGAGCTTCTCGTTCCCTCGAGACCCACAGATTATGTATTTATTTATTTTAGTTAAGTTTGGTTCAAAGGCCTAGGATTTCCATTATTTGACCCTCCCTTCCATTTTGGATGGTTATTTTTTGGCTTCGAGAAATAAATGTAGTTCTGGTAAAAACACTTTTATACATGAATCATTGAAAAGTTTTTATTCTGCCTAGAGTAGCAGAGTTGTTGAATCATAAAGAGAAACAAAGAGGTTGTCTTCTGCTTTCACACATATATTATTATATTAAATATAGATATGTATAGATATTATTTATTTGTTTGAGACTACTTATAGTTTCAAAAGCTTGGCCTTCATCGTAAGTATTTTATAAATATTATATTTCATGGAGTCAGTATCACGCGGATATTGAAAATTTTGTAGTGGCGGTTGATGACTTTTCAACCAGGGGATGAATGATGATGATGTCAAAAAAGTATCCTTCATTTTTTGAAATTTTATTTTCATCTTCGCTTTTTTTTGCAAATTTAATCGAATATCTGCGGCATCATTTTCGTAATTTTTTAAAATTTAACATTAGATTTTTTTTAATATCTTTTGTGACCTTCGCTTCAAACGGATAATGCTTTGTGTGAGTGAGGGCAGGAGTCAGAAATTAAATCTTGAGACTTAAACTCCACAAACCCTGAGATGGAAATGGACCATCAGCCTGTCCTATTATAAAAAATCTTCAATTTCTCCTAATTCTATTGCTATAAACAAGCTATGACTTGTCTAGAGCCCTCTTATAGTTATTTCCGATCTTTTATATTGAGAGTTATTAGAAATGGATTAGTAGTTCCCGAATCATCTTTATTTATTCCTTTTTTGTATTATTACTATTTTAATAGCGAGAACAATTTTTACTCGACTAAAACTCGTCTGGACTTGTGTTTGACATGGTTGAACTGGAAGATATACCAGGCAGGGACTTCAAACCTTCTACGATATACGCGCATCCTTTTCGAAAAATTTTAATTGCCCATTGAAACTATGGAACAATTTTATTTCATTTCGAGAACCAATATATTTTTCAAAACAAAAAATGATTTGTATAGATATATTTGAAATAACGAATGATAATTTAAAAATTTAAAGATCCTTCTGAAATTTTGAAGTCGATTTTATGAAAATACTTTAAATGTTTGAAATTTTAGGGATGCGCCGCTATGAACACATTTATTTGCATCAAGCAGAAGACAACCTCTTTTTTCTCTTTATGATATGACCTTACGTTTGAGCGTTTATAGTGAACACAATTTTTTTGCATTTAAACAGAAAACAGAAATTCCAGGCCTTTCAAAATCTGGACCGGTCCGCTGAGCTCCCCCTTTTCAAAACTATATAGCTTTTAAATTGAAAGTTTTTGCCGAGAGTAGCAGAATTTTTATATATTGAAGGAGACAATAAAAGAGTGTGTCTTCTGCTGGAATTATAAATTTTATTTATTTATAACGAGACTATAGTTTCGAGGGCTTTGCCCTCTTCATCAGTCTATTACAATGTATTCACAGGAATTAATTTATGAATGAAAGGTTAACATTTTTCATGTGGTAAGGTTATTAACCTTAAATAAATAATACATTGTAATAGACTGATGAAGAGGGCAAAGCCCTCGAAACTATAGTCTCGTTATAAATAAATAAAATTTATAATTCCAGCAGAAGACACACTCTTTTATTGTCTCCTTCACTATATAGCTTTTCTCAACATGAAATCAAACATATATTTAATTAGATCTTTGACAAAGCCATTTATCAAATCTTTTCAACTTTAATCATACAGCAATTACAGACTCACTCTGATGCCTTGAGTTTTGAATCTTATTTTCCAACTCTTGTTACTCGATATAGACTAGTCAAAATCTAATAAAATAACAGATTAAAAAACACAAATGCTCACTTGTGAAACATAGCATGTCTTCTCTTTCATGTCCCGAACGATATCCAGTTGGCCAGAACTTGTTAAATTTATTCCTTGAGTCTAAAACAAATAAAATACATATATTATAAGCAAAATTATAAAAAATTTAAACTATTTTAGAGAAGAAAAGTATTATTTTTTCTTTATTGATTGATCGTTATTTATAGAGATCGTGCGTTTAGCATACTCACTCACTCTATTGTTTACTCTAATGTGATAGCATAAGGAGCCCACGGCTCATCACTACCCCAATTCGTTGTTAAGTTAAAAGTTTTCTATCTAATATGAATCTTTTTGCTACCTCTGCAGGATTTTAACTTGCAGAAGCAGTGCCCGTGTCAAACCGCGGGGAGGTAGATTCATTTTATCTCCACCGACCCATTCGAATGGACCTTTTTGGGAAATCTGAAGGATTCTTAATTTATTATACATTTCTTAGTGAGTGGCCCGGCTCTATTAGCCGGGGTTTTTCTAGGGATGCGCAGCATAACCGTAGAGCACGGTAATGCCACGCATTTACATATCTTAGGTTCTATGTTTTTACAATGCTTGAGAGCAGATGCAGAGCCCTACAGGAGTAGTTGGGCGGTGCATTTGCATATTCCTAGGGTTGACTGTGCGCTGCTGTGTAACGAGGATTCCTCGCAGAGCCTTACACAGTCAGCAGGGTACTAGTTGAATATGAGCGTCTTTGTGAATTGGGTTGTCACAAAGGCCTTCATTTACAAAGGTTTTTTTTCTTTTATCATCATGGCGGGAAATAGGTATGAGCGTCTTTGCGAATGGGGTTTTCGCAAAGGCCTTCATTTACAGGGTTTTAAATCTCTTCTCAATAGGACAAGAAATAGATATGAGCGTCTTTGCGATTGGAGTTTTCGCAAAGGCCTTCATTTACAGACATTTTATATCTAGTTTACATATGCGTGGCTGTGCGGTGACAGTTCCTAAGTAATAGGTATGAGCGCCTTTGTGATTTGAGTTATCACAGAGGCCTTCATTATAAGACATTTTATATCTAGTTTACATATGAGTAGCTGAGCGAGGGTATTTCCTCGCGGAGCAATTCGTTAACAGGATGAGAGGTGGGTATAAGCGTCTTTGCGATTGGAGTTTACGCAAAGGCCTTCATTTACAAGGTTTTATCTCTTGTCAATTGATAGCATAGAGACAGCACTACTGCCGAATTTCTCTTGTGTTTATTTATTCAAATAATTTAGGGGAATTGGGGCAAATATTCTATTATAATACATATATATCAGAGATAAAATAGTGAAGTGAGACTAGGGGGTACTGAGTGAGTCTCTTTGTCTTGGACGTTTAATAAATCATCCCCCAAATCTTACATTTTCGTCGCCAGGTGGCGCTAAAGTCGTGACGCACGGTCCCCCATTATAACTTATTAGTTTCTTTTTTTCAAACTTGTATATTTATATAAAATCAGATTTTCACTTTTTTACAAATTTAACTATTCAAACATATGTTTCGAGTTCTTGTTTACTCAACTTCTTGTGATCTTCACCTTTCTTCTTCATTGACATAATTATGGTACATAATGGAAAATTGACTTATTTTAAATAATAATTCACCAAATGATTTCTCTAATTTTGACAACGAATTTTAACAAGTTTTCGTAAAAATATTTTGTGTGTAGTATTTTAAATACCTAAATTTTCCTTCATGTAACACAATTTTATCAATGAAGAAGAGAAATGAAGATTGGAAGCAGATATATACTAAATTTCATTAAAATATCCTAATCCATTCTGAGATATGTTGTTAGTTAACAAAAACACAAACAAACGCACATATGGACAACAAATCGAGACGAAAGTAGATATGTTGAAAAATGTTATTAGGCTTATTTTGATGAGTAGAATACGTTCATGAAGTAGCAGCCGATATTTTATATACACCCTATATGCCTATATATATTGAGTATTAAGCTTTAAAATGTATATTATTAATCTAACTATATCTATTTAGTTAATCTGATTGAACGAGCAAAAATTATGTGATTTTTAACTATCTAACTACATATTGTAATGAAACTAAGTTTATTAACTAATTTTAAGAACAAAAAATACGTTTCAACCAGGTCTCACATCTTTGGGAAAAATAATTTTGGCATGCCTTTTATTATTTAAATTAATTATAGTCCAGTCAAATTGTGTTTTTATCAGGAAAGTTTTGAAGTAGTTCTGATTTTTTGCAAATATCAGGCGGTCAACGCCTCAGATATTGCTCTTCGCAAAATACCAACAGACCACATTCGTGCAGCGTGTGAAGCCTTCCCGGACTCGTTGCTATTATCCGCGCTAAAGGAGGTTACATAGAACAATTTAACATATTTTTCTTAAAATTTGAAATATTTTCACGATATACTGAAGTTTTTAAATAAAAAAAAAATTACAAAATTACAGCATTTTTAATTGGTAACCTTCGAGAACCGATCCCTGTATACTTGAATATATACCATATGGTAGAAGATTTACTTTAACTAACACGAAAAATTTCGCACTCTTCTATATATTTTCTATATAGAATCGTATATCAAGAAGAAACCGCTAATCTACACATATTTCAAAGAAAGTCACTTTTTATTCGTATTAAAACTATTGAAAAATTATCATTCAAAAAAAATATTATAAATTTGACTGAAATTAGACTCACCTGTAAGAGCCGACTAAGCTGATCTGTAATATCCCTTCCAGAAATAGGGATTTGCATTGAAGCATAGGGAAGTGCGTGTCCTTCATATATCGGTGTAGCGACGGTCAATCCTTCTCCAGAATCCAAAGTCACTCCAGTACTAAAGCCATTGTTAAAGAGACCGCATGCGGCATCCGAAATGCAAAAGAAATGCTGCACATTCCAATATTCAAACGCAAGCTGGCACATTTTCTCTCGCTGCGCCGGAGACACCCCAATCTAGACAAATAAATAAATAAATAAATAATAATAATATTTGTATATAAATTCTTTTTTTTTAAAGGGAGAAGGTTTTTCCCCCTTCCTGGCTTTTGGTCAGAGCCATTTAGCCAATCACATTCTTTGTATTATTTTATAATTTTAAATATTTACACTAGCCGTATATAAATTCAAATTGCCGTTAAAACTAGAGTTGAAATTTCAGAAGAATCACAAGAGGTTAATTTATTAAATGTCAGAAGGGTTGTTTTCACCCTCCCAGGATTCGAACTTGAGTGCTCTCCCAGGGCCGGTGTGAGGTGAACGAACTCCTCTGAGTTCTGACATACCGCCCTATAAAATCGAGATAAATATTTCACTCAAAGAATAAAATCTTCATTTGTAAAATTTCGCGGTCTAGTTATTCTAAATTTAAAATTTAAACACATATAGGTTAAAAAAAATGGTTGAGTGTTCGGAATTTTAAATTTCTTCAAAAGTCGAAGGGCAATGGAATAACCTTTCCCAAATTGAATATATAGGTTTTTAACTTCTAATTCAGACTTTTCGGTATCAAATAAAGGATTTTAAAAATCAAGTGCGGACTTTTCCATATCAAATTCAGAATTTATTAATAAACAGTTGAAAAAATAGAAAAAAGTTATAGTTAGAAAAAGTTTTAATTTAATTTAACTCTCAGGAAAAGTTTTCAGGTAAAAAGCTAAAATTTTGTGCATTGTAAGATATATGAAGGGGAGTCGGGTAGCTCAGTCCGCAAACGCACTGGCTTCGCTTCGGCATCGATCGATTATGACGATGTTGAGGTGGAGGTCCGGGGTTCGATCCTAGCTGGCAAATAAAAATTTCTACCGGCTGAAAACTCGGCTCCCTCACTAACCCTACTAACACTCTACTTATGTGCTGTCTAAATGGGCTTTGTTCCCGGTGACATTAAATAAATTAAAAAAAAAGATATATGAATATAGTAGTATATTTTCAGCATATTAACTAAAACCTTTCAGGATTAGCATTTTGTAATTTCAAGAAATATCTTCAGGTAAAAAGCTAAAATTTGGTACATTCTAATATATTTGCGTACTAATTTTCAGTTCATCTACTAAAACCTTTCAAGATTGCCATTTTGTAAGTACTCTCAGGAAACATTTTCAGGTAAAAAACTAAAATTTGGTGGATTGTAAGATATTTGCGTTGTTAACCAAATTAAACCTCACAAATTAAACCTCGTAAATTAAATCTCATTAACTAAAACCTCTCAAGATTGGCATTTTGTACTCTCAGGATTCTCAGGAAACTTTTTTAGGAAAAAAGCTATAATTTAATATGTAAAATATGCATGCTTTTATAGAAATTTTGAATTTGATTTGAAAAAGTCTGATTTTGATTTTTAAAATCCTGAATTGTTGTATGGACGAGGTGAACGAGACTATGCGCTCCAGAAACCTAAAATAACAAGATAGTCAGAATCGAGAAAGATGGAGACTGGGTGCGGAGAAGCGTCGAGTCGGCGATAAGTAAGTAAGTAAGTAAAATCCTGAATTTGGTTTGAAACATCTTGAATTTGATATGGAAAAGTCCGAATTTGAAGGTAAAAACCTATAAGAGTTCAAATTTGAACTCTTATAATAAATCTTTTAACATAGTGAGATAATCAATTTCAAAATGGAATTAAATCAAGGAGATTGCCTTTTGCTTGATGCTAAAGCCCGAGGTTGGTCCCTACATTGTAAAAAGAAGGAGAAGATGAGATTTTATGGACTGGGAAGGATTCGAAGTGTGTGGGTCTTAACCGGCCTCTACACGATCATTCTGACTGTCAGTCTTGTCTAGGATTGACATTCCGATTGAGCGTGTAGGGATAGGACTGATGGACTGATGAACAAGATTGACGGATTTCCAGAAATCCAGAAATCAGAGCTTCAATCATGTTAAAAGGATGGGAGATTGACAGTCTGAATGAAGCGGGTAATAGCACTGCCCGCCATTCTTTACATCAGTCGAGAACATATACAATTTTAAGAATTGAAATATTTAATGAATTTGATAATTATGTAATATGATCATTATTAATTGTATGTTTCCTGTATTTGATTCGATAGAGAATCGAAAGCAGGTGATTTTTGTCAAATATTAAGTGAAAATAATATCCGAATTTATATGTTTCTAACTTGAAATAATGAAGTTAAATATATTTATAATTTTCTCATTAATATATTAAAGAATAATTAACACATTAACGAGAATTGTTTTGATCGCGCTATTTAAACAAGATATATATCGCGAGACAACTGCTGGTTGAAACTATTGGAGTCTGCTGAATCTTAATTCTGGACCAAGAGAGAATGAAAAAGATATGATCCATTTAGCTATAATCCAGCATCATTTTCGCGTTTAGCCCGCATGACACTTTTTATATCAAACATTGATATGGACCACCAAATGAATTTGAAATCTGAGATGTTATATATTCAATCTCCCGGTCCAGCGCGCTAGATCTGTTAACACGTATGTTAGGGGCTTGTCATTAATTAAAAAGCTCGATCAAAACAATTCTCGTTAATGTGTTAATTATTCTTTAATATATTAATGAGAAAATTATAAATATATGATCATTATTAGTTTGATTTTTATTTTATTATTTGAAAATGGAATCAAATTTCATCAAAAAATCAATAATAATCTAAAATTAATTATTTACTTGAATTACTTGAATATATTAAAGTGTGAAGAGGACCTTATTTGAGTTTATATTATCATTTTAGCCATGGAAGAACATTTAGATGAAGATATCATAGATGTATGTTTGTTAATACCGGCGACCAATTAAGTGCTAAGGGCTTGATTTTAAAACGTTTGTCACTGTAAAATGAGCCAAAAAACTTCAATCTGACTGACAGTCAGAATAATTGTGTAGGGGCCGCTTTAAATAGCTAAAGGTTCTATGTCCGGGGAATATTTCCATTAAGCGGAGGATAACATCATTGTGTTGTGGGCGGCACTCAGAGTATTTTTTCCTTAATATAAATATAATTATTCTTAAGGGTAATATTTTTAGCCGGCTCCCTTTGATGCTCGAAAGTCCCTTTTTGACAATAGGAAAGTGGACTTTACAATTCTACTTCCTGGACCTCAATAAATTTAAAGTAAGTTCTCATATTTGGGTTAATAAATAAGTCCTGTCGAATAGATTTTAACACCAGATGTTGATTGTAAATTCATTGGGGTTTTTCGTCATTGCGTGGGAATTTTTCGAGAGACTTATTTCTAAAAGAAGGCGGGCTAAAATATTTTAAAACGCCCTCCTGATTACGAATTTAGCCAATAAGAAGCTTTTGGGAAATTTCCATTCAAAAGTAAGGCAATTTTCAGATACAAGCAGGCAGACTTTGAGTTGGGCAGTTCTCAGTTGTCAATTAGAGCTGAGAGTTGGGAGATGAGAATGTCAACCAACAGAGACAAATTTGAAGTTCTCTAAGCCATCAGCGAAGAGAAATGTATGTTTTTAAGCCAGTAATAAAAAATACCAATATTAATTAAATATTCTCTTATTTAAAACGAAACATCTCCACCTTCAATTACCATCAAATCAGCACCAAGACTGAAAACAGGTCAACTCGCTTGGGCTACATTACCAAGACCGTTCTGCGAGGAACATTCTTCGAGATAAAACTACAAATCGTCAACCTTTCTCTGGTCAAGAAGGGTTGCAAACAAAAATCAAATGTCGTAACAATTGCTTTCTCCTTATAAAGTCAACATAATAATTATTCTTAATTACTTTATCGACTATTAAGAGTGGGTACAATGCCGGCTCAATGCGCAGTATATTTTCAAAGGCGTGATCCATCAGAATCTCCATATCATCCCACCGTACGACAACGCCTCTTTCGACGGGCGAGAGCAGCCGAAGAACTCCCCGTTTCGAGGTGGCACGTTCTCCTATATATACATCCTAAATGTTAAAATTATATTTAGAAAAACAATTTCGTTTATAATATAAATTTTTATTAAGAAATTGAATATATTTTACTTTTTGTTCGCTAGCTTCAGCACAACTTGTGGGTCTGTAATTTCGGGGTCTTCCAACTACAGTCGGCATCATCGAACGGGGCATGGGGTCGCTTGAGAACCCCAATTTGGATAAACTCGAGCCAAAGTCCATCACACAAGACATGGCTAAAGAAAATAAATACAAGAATGAATTTAATTTCGATACTAACCGTGATGTAAATTGACAAGTGCGAGTCTACATCGCATATTGAGAATCCATTCTTAATATAGGTTATAACACACTGGTCGACAAAAATTAAACAAAAATTTGTTGCCGTAAATCGAACAATGGATTCCAGTATAGTTTTATATGCTGATTATCATGAACTTTCCCGATTTTTTACAACAGGTCAGAGTTTTGAGATATTATCGGTCAAAACGACGAAAAAGGCCATTTTGACCTATGTTCGAGTCCCATCAGATATTAAACAGGAATATTTGAAATCAAAATATTTTGTTGACGTAATAGAAAACAGCTTCCTCTTTGATTTTCAAATTACTAGATAATGGTAACCAGTGCCACAATTAGGTTTGAAGTTTTGCGAAAAATTGCAGTTTTTCCTTCATAAAATGAAAACAACTCATCCTAGAAACTTGATTCCTATCTCATTCTCTAGGAAATTTTATTGATTGAACATTTATTTGAACCACTTTTTTTGTTAAAAGTCTTTTTCATGAGAGGAAGTGATCCATTTTTTCAAAAAATGGCAGTTTTTTCTTCATAAAATGAAAGCCACTCATCCTAGAATGTTGATTTTTATCTCATTCTCTAGGAAATTTTATTTACTTGAACGTTTACTTGGACGACTTTTTTGATAAAACTATTAGATTTTAGATTATTCAGCATTTTCCGGACAGGATATGATCCGAATCCTCAAAAATGGCATAGAAAATCCTGGATATCTATAAATCTAAGAGTTTAATCGAAAAAATGGTCCAAGTAAATGTTCAATCAACAAAATTTCCTGGAGAATGAGATAAGAATCAAGTTTCTAGGATGGAGGGGTTTTCATTTTATGAAGGAAAAACTGCCATTTTTTAAAAGTTGCAGTTTTTCAAAATTTCAACCTCATTGCGGCTCAAGTTACCATTATCTAATTAAGATAAAACTTTGTTTCAATTGTAGCAAATTTAATCTAGTTTAAAAATGTTTAGAAAGGTCTTTGACGAAAACGTGCTCTTTCATGGTCAAAATAGGGAAAAATCGAAAAAAGTGCGAGTTTTTGGGATATTCAAAAGTGACCCGGAGGCTGTTTTTTGGATCCCCATAAAAAAAAGAACTACTGGACCATTTTTTTTTTAATCGACGCGAGATTTTGTGCTTTTTAATTTACTATAGGACGGTTATTTACAAAATATGAACAGTTTTCGAGTTATAAGCGAAAAACTGGAAAAAGTTCGATGTTTTTCGGCCACCAAAAGTTGTCCCCCACACTTTCGAGGTAGCAAACTTAGATTTGGCATACCCATACCATAACAAACGATCCTAGAAAAAAAAATATTTTCCCGAATTTAATGTAAGCTGAAACCCTCCTATATACTGGGCTAATGATAATCAGCGTATAAAACTTTACTGGAATCCATTGTTAGATTTACGGCAACAAATTTTTGTCGACCATTGTAATAATAGGTATATTAGGGTCAGCCATTTTTAACGACTTATTTTATTTTCATGTTTTTTTAAGCCTAGTATGAAAATTTGTTAATATTTCATGTTTTACGAACCCTCTCCAAATTTTAGCCCTATAAAAATATATTTATGATTTTAAGTCGCTCAAGAATTTAGAAAATCTAAAAAATCCACAAAAATCATTATTTTTATTTTTACTTGTTAACTCACTTTACAACATAATGAACAAAAATACAAAAATAGAGTTAAATTTTTTTTTGAAATTATAGCCTCATTTGGTCCAAACTTGACCAAAATTTGTATACATCATCTGTGGGCCCTAGAAGGGTAAAAATACAAAAATTAACCAGGGAGGGGGGGGGTGAAATTGGGAAAAATATACTAGACCATTGTCAAATTTAATTTTAGTTTAGCGAGAGCGTAGAATTCTACCCAATTTGAGACTAAATAGAAAAAAAATTATAAATAGTTTAAAAAAACTAAAAAACACGCTTTTGTCAATAAGAAGTCAAAAAGCTTTGGGTACTTTACCCAAATTAATTAAAAGTACATGCTTCTCAAAGAAGCTCCCCACGCTTTTTGACTTAGTTATTGGACATAAAAAAGTTTATTACATAATTTTGTACTTTTTAGTGCATTACTGACAAAAGTATGTTTTTTAGTTTTTTTTAAACTATAATTTTGTTCAATATATCGTAAATTAATAGTAGAAAAAATAATCAAGCCTTAAAATTATTAGAGTTACAGCTAAAAATCGGCTCAAATTTGCGAGCCGCAAGTAGTCTGTTATGATTTTTTTTACAATTTTCTTAATAACAGAGCTGTAAATATGATTTCAAAGAAAGGTAGTAAAGTAAATATTGATTGAAAATACTTATGATTAGTAATTTCGGAAATAAAAGAGCTTTTATTGTACTTATCTTGATCTCATGATTGCCTTAGGACACCCACCCACACCTTCTTACAACCTTACTACTTATATATTACGAGCTGCTCCAGGCGTGCGCCTTCGGCACGCCCTCTACAGCTCGGCCCTCCGGGCAGGTGGCCCTGGCGGGCGGCGTCTAAGCATGTGATTATTAGGTCTGTAATATATATTTGTAATATTTTGCCCCCTCTTTCGCCCCCACGCACTCATTTTGGCTATTGATTTTTACAGCATACATTTTATATAGTCTTAAAAACTAACATTACAAAATTTGATCTATATCGGAGAGAGTATTAATTTTTTGCCCCCACTCACATTTTGGGAGATTGAAATTATTTTTTAGATATTTGCAAATAAATAACTCTCAGTTTTCTAAAGAGTAAATGTACAAAAAAGCTAAAAATTTCTATATTTTGCCCCCCCCCCTTCGCCCCACATACAGTCAATTTTGATAGTTGATTTTTATAGGAATAGTTTCTTAAAGTAATAAATAATAACTCTACAAAATTTGATCAAGATAGGAGAGAGTTTTAATTTTTGCCCCCACTCACATTTTGGATAGTTGGGAGTCGAATTTCAAAAAAACCTGAAATCACTTTTTAGATATTTGTATTTAAAATTTTATTAAGTAAAAATCAAGTAGATATCTTATCGTTCTTAATTGAAAATGCATAATTAGTGTAAACACAATGCAAAGATATTTTGCTCCTTTTGACCCCTTTAGGGGTCGAATTTCAAAAAATCCTGAAATTTTTCTTTAGATATTTTAATTTAGTATTTTTATAAGTAAAAAGCAAGTAGATATTTTATCGTCCTTAAGAGATATCGCATAATCAGTAAAAACACACTTTGCCCCATTTGACCCCCTTAGGGGTCGAATTTCGAAAAACCCTTTCTTAGTGAGCCCCTATGTCATAGATGTAATATCCTCTCCAAATTTCATGTTTCTATGTCCAGTGATTCTGGCTGTTTTTATGAAGAGTGAGTGAGTGAGTGTATCGGGCAAAGAATTTTATATAATAGAGATATACTTGATTGTATTGAGGATTATTCTATATTTACTCTAATATACGCTATTGATATATAGTATATACGTAATAAGTAAATTACAAAACTAATATCCAAACCTGAATTTTTGATTCGTCACTTCAGATTTTAGAGACAATTTAATTTGTTTCATATCATAATTTTCATTTTACAAAGACGAAAATTTCGAAAAATTGCCGAAATCCATATAAATTTAGATGGTAAATAAATTTAAATTTTGTAAATAGAAAACAATAACAAATTGTTAATGAAATATTCAATCAGACAAATGATAAAATATGAAATTTATTGAGAAATTGTAATTTTGTTTTTTTAAATAAATACATTTATTAATCTATATATACCAGGTAATAAAATGTAGGTGAGTATTTTATTTGTATACTCGAAATTGGGGAGAGGGGATGCTTGTAAAAAATTAAAAATTATTTATAAATCTGAATATAAGAGTTCAATCTGCCGATAGAAATAGATTTTAAATTTCTAAGAAAATCTCAAGAAATTGTATCATCTATTAGATTCGAAATGGAATGAATTATATTAATTGTTAGAAGTGCTGTTTTTACCTACTCGGAAATCTAACCCAAGTGCCAAAATTAGTAATCCGGGCCAATCGACAACCCTTTTCTGACATATAATTAACTCTTTATAAAATACACTATTAAAAATGAGTTTATTTTTTTGAAAATTGATATTTTTTTCCCCCTAAAATTCTCACAATCTTCCATTCCATTCGAAGAGAGTAAAAAAAGTAATTTTTTCGAAATATTCCAACGAAAGTATACTCTTTTTACTCTTTATAAAAAATACTATTATAAATGAGTTTAGTTTTTTGAAAATTAATATTTTTTTCCCTTGAAATTCTCAAAAAACTTGATAAGGGTCCCCCTTTGTAAGATCTTCCCTTCGAAGAGACAGTAAAAAAAGTAATTTTTTCTAGATATTCCAACGAAAGTATACTCTTTTTACTCTTTATAAAAAATACTATTATAAATGAGTTTAGTTTTTGAAAATTAATATTTTTTCCCTTGAAATTCTCAAAAAACTTGATAAGGGTCCCCCCTTTGTAAGATCTTCCCTTCGAAGAGACAGTAAAAAAAGTAATTTTTTTCTAGATATTCCAACGAAAGTATACTCTTTTTACTCTTTATAAAAAAATACTATTATATGCCTATGTTACCTCATATCTCCGCCTATTGTGAACCAATTTTGAAAAAAAATTGCATTCGGTTCGGTCTAGCTTCCGATTGGTCCCATTTTTTTCATTGGTATTAGACCTTTTTTGTTAGGTTTGTTCAGGCCTAACTTCTTTGTTTATTAACCGATTTCGATGATTCTTTTTTATTGGAAAGGGGTATCTTAGGGATGATGCCATATTAATTTGGTCAAGTTTTGATGATATGATCACTATTAATTACATCACTAAAAAGAGAAAAATAAAAATAATTTTTAAGAAAAAAATAAAACCGACTTCAAAAAAATTAAATGCAACAAATAAAATACACTAAAAGGTATAAAATAATTATTATCTTATTTAGTTACAACTAAACGATGAAATATTAACATGAAATTACTTTTTGAAGTCGGTGCCAAACAAACTATGCCTATATAAGCGAGCGTACCCGCCAAACGTACTAAAAGTAAGATCCGTCGAGTGCGATTCATAAAAGGTATATGTTTGGCACCGACTTCAAAAAGTAATTTCATGTTAATATTTCGTCGTTTAGTTGTAACTAAATAAGATAGTAATTATTTTATACCTTTTAGTGTATTTTATTTGTTGCATTTAATTTTTTTGAAATCGGTTTTATTTTTTCTTAAAAATTTTTTTTCACGTAATTGGCCTGGTCTATTTCTAAAACTAATATTTTTTTTTTTTTGACTTTTTGGCTTTTCGGCCTTTCTAGCCATAAGCCAATTTACGATACTATTTATTTTATTTAAATTTGTCTCTACCCAGGGGGTCAGATTTTATCCGGATGCCTCGAGTCGGATTCTAACCCGGGTCCACTTGGTTAGCAGGGTGATACGCTACCACCTAGCCTATCCGACCCCCCTAAAACTAACATTAAATTGTTCTAAAGTGAAAAAGAGCGGGTTCTTGTTCGGCTAACTCCGTATCTCCCCGGGCGTTTCCGGATTAAGACCACGTGCTCTGATCCTCTTCTCTGCTGCCATCTGTATTTGTACTTTTGCATTAGCAAACACCTTGCGCTTTATTAAAAAACATTTAAAGGACATGGATACATTCAAATGAAATAATATTATATAATCCCCTGGTAATTGTTTTGTTTTATAAAAATACGTTAGGAATTTGACATGAGATTTTTCTATTTATGAATTGATATTCAAATATAAATAATAAAATGAATTATTCTTATTCTCCAAATGTTAACAAGAATTCTTCATGGAATGGTTCATATTTAAGATCAGATTATGAATATAATGTCCAGCAATTGGATATATACTATGGAATCGGTATGTTCATTATTTTTTTATGTTTTTTTTTTATTTTTATTTTATAATGTTGAATTTCTTATTTTTAGTTAAAAGACAACTGCTCCGGTTCCAAAGCCCGACAACTGGATTATTTCCAGTTGTATCGACTGAAAAAGAAATTGGAAGTGTAAGGGAAAGTATTTATTGTGCGGTTGCTGTCTGGAGTCTCTACCAAGCGTATCGGTAAAATTAAAAATAATTAGAAATTCATAATCATAACATTTGACATATACCAAGATTGCTTTTGACATTTCACTTCTATCATACTTGAAAGTTTTAATTTTTCTTTCATTTATAATTGTTAATTTTTAATAATCATTAAGTATATCATTTTGAATAAACATAATCAAGTAGACGGGGATTGGGATTTGTTTACAAAACAAAATTATTTATAAATATTTTTCAAAAATATCCCCTGAATAACTAATTTAAAAAGTAAGTAAGAAATAAGCTGTCGTGTTCTGATGTGGCCATCCACTTGACTTTACCATACAACCTGGCACCTCACTTACATTAATATTTAATAAAATTATTTATAATCATATAGGGGAGAGGGTTAGTTTTTGCATTTTTAGACTCCTAGGGGCACACTGATTATGTATATAAAATTTGGTTGAGTTTGGTAAATGGTCAAGATTTTCATTTTTTGACCCTCCACCCCCCTCCCCCATTTTGGGCGGTTAGTTTTTGCATTTTTAGACTTCTGGGGACCCACTGATTATGTATACAAAATTTGGTTGAGTTTGGTAAATGGCTAAGATTTTCATTTTTGACCTCCCCCCCCCCCATTTTGGGTGGTTAGTTTTTGCATTTTTAGACTTCTGGGGGCCAACTGATTAAGTATACAAAATTTGGTTGAGTTTGGTAAATGGCCAAGATTTTCATTTTTTGACCCCCCACCCCCATTTTAGGCGCCTAGATTTTGCATTTTTAGACTTCTGGGGGTCCACTGATTATGTATACAAAATTTGGTTGAGTTTGCTCAAACGACCAAGATTTTTAATTTTTAACCCCCGTTCACCCCCTTAATTTTGGGCCGATATGCACCAAAATCTAATCAGCTCTTAATCTCAATGGACCAAAACTACGTGTGAAATTTGGTTTCGATATTCACACTAGTTTTTGAGCTAGCCCAGTCCACAAAAATTTGGTAACGCACAGACCAACTAACTGACAACCAGACTAACAGACATTTTGACAAAACAATTATTATCTCGAAAAATATAATTTTTTCGATGTTCACTTATTAGAGCTTTTTTGTAGAGCGAAATGCCATGGTTTCGCTCAATTTTTTTAATCGAAATAGTTTCAGCCGTTTTTTAGATATTTTGAAAAAAAGAAGGAAAAAAACCACTTTTTTCATGCACGATTACAATACTTGACCATACCCCTGTATGGTAAAGTAAAAAATATCATATGAGAATTTAGTTTCACGATATTCGTCATACTTTCTAAATATGATATATGATAAATCTCTTTATGGATTTTTGCTTTCAATAAAATCCTGGAAAGCCCACCCTTGGGGCTGATTTTTTTTAATGCAATCTAATGCTCTTGTTGATGTGACCAAAATCTCATATCAAATTTATTATTTATCAAAACGCACAGCGTGCGCAGGCCAAGTTCGAGCATTAGCTTGGCCCTACAGGCTGTACGCTATTTACACGAACCAATTTCGACCCCTTGCAGCTCGGAATCTATTTGAGATACAAAGCTGAAATTATACACATATAATTATGTAATCTATCACGAAGAGAGTACCAAATTTCAATAATATAGCTTAAATAGATTCTGAGATATGGACCTGAGAAAATAGCTAATTTTGACACTCACTCACTGACAGGTCATCAAAACCTCTAGGGTACTTTCAATCATTCCAGCATCATGAAATATCGCCTGCTAGTAGAGTTTGGGACACAAACAAAGGAAAAATTCCAAAAATCCAAACTTTCTATCTTTCAACCCCTTCAAAATGGGGGGGGGGGTCAAAAATGAAAATTCAAGCCCGTTGGACCAAACTCAACCAAATTTTGTATACATATTCTGTTGGCCCCCTGAAGGCTAGAAATGCAAAAACTAACCACCCAAAATGGGGAGGAGGGTCATAAATGAAAATTCTAGTCCGTTGGACTAAACTCAACCAAATTTTGTATACATATTCTGTCAGCCCCCTGAAGGCTAGAAATGCAAAAACTAACCACCCAAAATGGGGGGGGGGGTCAAAAATAAAAATTCTAGCCATTTGGACCAAAGGGCTTCCTCATAGCTTACAAAAAGCGCAGAGAAATTCCAACAAAAACATTCTTGAAAAAACAGGCCATGTTCGAAAAGTGGTGAAATCTAGTGAGTAGCCAAGTTATATTCGCCAAGAATAATTAGGTTGAGAAAATAGTAGATCTCTCAATTTAATCATTCTTGGTGAATTTAACTTGGCTAGACACTAGATTTCACCCCTTGGATAGAGTTTACAGAATGTGACGAGTTTCGTTAGATTATTATCTCAAGAAGAAAATTTTTAAAAGATATTTTTCTCACAGTGTGAGCTTGAATTAAAAATCCGAGACTGAAGATGGTTGTGAGTTAGTGAGTTAGTTCCAACTAAAAGAAAAAATATTTGTTTTATTTCACTTCGAGAGTGTTATACTGTATAACCGTCTCTCCTGGACTTTCATCACCTTATTTGTAGAAGAACGCTGCTTTATATAACTTTTTTACCGTATACCGAGTTTCCCCCACCCCTAAAATTTCGATTGAATCTATTTTGATATGAAGGAAAATTTTTAATTAGTAAACTTATTTACTTAAAGTTCATTTTATTATAATTTTTTAATTTACTGTAAATAATATTTTCATTTTTTTGTTTTTTTAGACGTATTGATGATGATCGTGGCAAATCTTATGAACTTGGCCAATGTTCTGTTAAATGTATGCGTGGAATTCTTGAATGCTGGATTAAACAATCATCGAGAATTGAATTATTTAAAACCAATCAGTGTAACAAACACGCATTGCATTGTAAATTTAATATGCAAACTGGAAATGAAGTTTATTCTGATGATGAATATTCACACCTTCAGGTAAATTTATATTATGGATCATTATATATTATGACTGTCGTAGATGCAATGTGGATAAACCACGTCTTGGACCCTAATCAAGAGAGCAAGGCCACATGTGGCCTCGAAATGAATTTGAAATAAAGAAAAACTGAATTTAAAATAAAAAAAAAATTTAATTTGAACAGCAATAACTTTACAAAAGTTACATTTATCGGTATTAAAACTTATGTGGCCTCCTTTGTTACTGCTGTTTTAAATGTGGCCTCTCAGGGTAAAAAGGTTCCCCACCTCTGGTATATACATTACTTTTATGTATATCACTAATATATTATTTCTAATATCATTATAAATAGTTAATTAAGGTAGTTGATTCACCATATAGGTTTTCTTAGGATTTTTAGAAATTTAGATTATTATTATTATTTTTTTTAATAATAAATTATTAAAAACAAAAAACTGAGCCTTGGACTTAATAAAAATAATATATTAGAGATATATCTATATTTATATGTATATACCAGAGGTGGGGAACCTGTGGCCTTTTTGAATTTCTTATATGGCCTCGAAATGAATTTAAAATAAAGAAAAACTGAATTTAAAATAAAAAAAAAAAAATTTAATTTGAACAGCAATAACTTTACAAAAGTTACATTTATCGGTATTGAAACTTATGTGGCCTCCTTTGTTACTAATATTTTAAATGTGGCCTCTCAGGGTAAAAAGGTTCCCCGCCTCTGCTGTATACCAATGCATATGGTACGTAGATAGACAATAATATATCATATAAATTATATTTGAAGAGTTTTTCTTTCTGACTTAAAATAAAAGAGTTATAAAGAGAGGACAGGCAGATGAATCACCCTGTATACTTATTCGAGACACTGATTAAATCCATTTTAATGTAAGTATAGAGTAGAGATTTGGGGATGGGAGGAGAAGAAGAAGATAGAGAAAATTGAAGGTGAATTCTTCAAATTAATAATGGCTGTAAAGAGGAACACACCTTATTACATATGGAGAAGAGAGATTGGAAGGTTTAAATTAAGATCATACCAGGCGAAAAGATTAGGCAATTATTTATAAAACATAAAAAGACATGGAAGTCAGTAGATAGCCAAAAAAAAGTATGCACAAAATAAATACTTAATTAGAAATAAAAACATTAAGACTATCTTGTCCGAGGTTTGGTACGATAGTATGTAGAGGGATTTAACAGTGCTTGTTTGGTGTTATACTTTCCCATTAATATTAAAAGAATTATTTTCATTATACTTGGGTTGTTCCTTCGTCTAATCTACCATCCAAGAAAATATTTCAAATAAAGTAAATTAAAATTTTCAAAAGATCCCATTTTTTCCAAATGTATAATATTATATTCAACTTTTCTGTCTGATCAGATGATCTTCCCTAATCTTGAGGGTGTATTTATTAGTGTACAACCGAAGCTTCTGCTTGGATCAAAATGGGCCGAAATTTTGGCCGAAGCCTAAGGTTTCTAAAATTTCCAAAACTGTACATTTAATTGACCAAAGTTTATTAAGAAAGAGAGTATTTATTTGTTAGTCTATTTTCGTACTAGTCGAGAAAAACTAAGACTGATTTGTAATTGTTAAATTACTTTTAATTAAGTAAATAAATGTTATAATTCACATTATTTCGAAATGTTATTATTTTTGACAAGTTTCAGGGTAATTTTAATCATCTTTAGAAGTTGTTAATACACAGTCAACATAAACCTTTAATTTAAAAGTTTTTAAAATCATTATATTATTCACTTTTAGCCAATCTTGAACTGAATTTCTTAAGGTTTTTAAGTCTTCGGACGAAGGTTGTGAGGATAGACGATTAAATCGGCTTCGGCCAGAAATCGGTCGGACACTAGTATTTATCTTTGGATTATTATTTTAATACCCACTACCTTGTCATATTGAATATATTATATACTATGTATTTAAATTAAATTAGGTTGGAGTTGGTCGTGTTTCACAAGGAGAAAAAAATTAAAATACAAAGATTTTTTTAGTTTACTCTATATTTCGAGCTCTTAACTCATCGTCAGGAGAACATTGACTGAAGATAACATAAAATAATGAACAGAATTTATTTTAATATGATGGACAGTTATTTATGACTTAGTGTAAATATAAAAGAATTATCAGAGGATGGGATGGCCTTAAAGAGGGAGAGCCGAATGAACAGATGGAGAGGACAGACTAAGTTGGGAATAAAGAAAAGATATTTATACTTGGAAGGTGCCGAAAATTATGTATGTACCATAAAGGGGGCAATAAACAATAGAATGTGCTGGGGATGGAATAGTGAAAAAAAATTTATTTTTTATTTTTTATTTTTAAAATTCAAATTAAATATTATTGATTAAAATGTCAATTATTGGTGAAGTTTTGATGTCTGTTTGATTGTTCAGGATGTTTTGATTAAGGTGTATGGCCTTTTTAATTTCAGCTGACTCAAACAAATCCAATTTCCTGCTTTTTGAAATGAAATGTAAAGGGAGGGGTTTGGTCGATGAAGGTGAATGGTTGTGGTCAAACAAATGATCTGCAAAGGCCGAGTTATAACTAGGAGGGGGGCATTTGGGTTCAAACTATTCACCTGTAGATTGCGAAGAGATCTCACATGTTCAACATGACGTTGATTGAAAGATCTACCTGTTTACCCGATATAAAACGATTGACAGTCATCACATTGCAATTTATATACACCACTTTTTGTTATGGGTTTAATTATATCGATTTTATTGTTAACCAATATGGATGAAAGGTTATTCCTTTTATTTCTTTATTCCCAACTGTCTGTCCTCCCCATCTGTTCATTCGGCTCTCCCTCTTTAAGGCCATCCCATCCTCTGATAATTCTTTTATATTTACACTAAGTCATAAATAACTGTCCATCATATTAAAATAAATTCTGTTCATTCTTTTATGTTATCTTCAGTCAATGTTCTCCTGACGATGAGTTAAGAGCTCGAAATACATAGAGTAAACTAAAAAAAAATCTTTGTATTTTAATTTTTTTCTCCTTGTGAAACACCACCAACTCCAACCGAATTTAATTTTAACAATGTTTCACTATAAACCAGCACCGCGTTCCCTAAATTTACTATGTATTTGTATATTGTCTAATCCCAAAATTATAATCATAATAAATTATAATCACCCAGGTTTTCACAATTCTTTTCACTTTTTTTCTAGATTGATGTTGTTTCTCTGTATTTATTATTTTTGGTTCAAATGATAACGTCAGGTCTGCAAATAATTTATACTCAAGTGGAAGTGGCTTTTATACAAAATTTGGTTTATTATGTAGAGCGAGCCTATAGGACACCTGACTTTGGCATTTGGGAGAGGGGAAGCAAATATAATGACTGTACACCAGAAATTCATGCAAGGTATTGTTTTTTCAATTTTTATTTTACGTAATTAAAATCAATTAAACATAAATTCTTTTATAGTGAATGCAAAGATTTAAGTATCTTTTTGAGTGTCTTTTTTTTTGGAAAAAGATGGAAATTATTTCAAAAATCAATCCAGACCTATAATATTAATAAATGAATTTAACTTTTAAGGACCAATCATAGATTTTAGAGAAAATATTTTTACATTGCATATCAGAGAGGTTCGTCCCCTTAGGAATCGAACCCAAGCGCTAACTAGCTTGCCGGGTCGTTAGCCAAACCTTTAAGACAAACATCTCTCTGACATGCAACATATATAAGAATTATAGCTAAAGATTTTTCACTCCCTTCAACTCAAAGGGAAAGCAAAAAATCAGGTTAAACTGAAAAAAGTTTTCAGTGAGGGGCCCTTTAATTTTATAGTGAATGCAAAGATTTAAGTATCTTTTTGAGTGTATTTTTTACTTTACCATACAGGGTATGGTAAAGTATTGTAATCGTGCATGAAAAAAGTGGTTTTTTCCTTCTTTTTTTCAAAATATCTCAAAAACGGCTGAAACTATTTCGATTAAAAAAATTGAGCGAAAGCATTTCGGTCTATAAAAAAAGCCCAAATAAGTGAACATCGAAAAAATTATATTTTTCGAGATAATAATAGTTTTGTCAAAATGTCTGTTAGTCTGTCCGTCTGGTTATCTGGTTGTCCGTTAGTCTGTCTGTTAGTTAGTAAGTTAGTCTGTCTGTGCGTTACCAAATTTTTGTGGACGAGCTAGCTCAAAAACTAGTGGGAATATCGAAACCAAATTTCACACGTAGTTTTGGTCCATTGAGATTAAGAGCTGATTAGATTTTGGTGCATATTGACCCAAAAGGGGTGGAGGGGGGGGGGGTTAAAAATTAAAAATCTAAATCGTTTGAGCAAACTCAACCAAATTTTGTATACATAATCAGTGGGTCCCCAGGAGTCTAAAAATGCAAAAACTAACCGCCCGAAATGGGGGGGAGGGTACAAAAAAATGAAAATCTTTGCCATTTACCAAACTCAACTAAATTTTGTATACATAATCAGTGGGTCCCATGAGTCTAAAAATGTAAAAACTAACTCCCCTACATGATTATAAATAATTTTATTGAAAATTAAATATAAGTGAGGGGCCAGGTTGTATGGTAAAGTCAAGTGGATGGGCACATCAGAACACGTCAGCTTATTTGAAAAAAGATTGAAATTATTTCAAAAATAAACCCAGACCTATAATATTAATAAATGAATTTGCTTTTAATAAAATTAAAGGGCCCCTCACTGAAAACTTTTTCAGTTTAGCCTGATTTTTTGCTTTTCCCTTTGAGTTAAAGGAAGTGAAAAATCTTTAGCTATAATTTTTATATCTGTTGCATGTCAGAGAGATGTTTGTCTTAAAGGTTTGGCTAACGGCCCGGCAAGCTAGTTAGCGCTTGGGTTCGATTCCTAAGATATACAATGTAAATATATATTTTCTCTAAAATCTATGATTGGTCCTTAAAAGTTAAATTCATTTATTAATAAATTCTTTTGTTATCTTTTATAATAATTTTTTGCGTTCACTTATAAAAAATCGGCCACCATCAGCTACGAAAGCTAGTTGTATGAGAATCCACACATAATCATTATTAGGGCCCCCTGAGAAAGTAACTATTTCCCTGCCATTTGGAGCCCAGAGACTTATATTGAACTGATCAAAGAAGAATATATTTCTTCATTGCCAAAGATGCCAGTTTTCATAGTCTGGCAAAATTAACCAAGCTCTCATGTTGTGACCCTGAGACTGGTATGCGAGCTCCTAATCTTTCTTATTAATTAATCACCTCTATACAGGGACCTACCCATAGGGCCCGACCCCTCCACCCGAATCTTCTTTGTTTATTTATTTATTATTTAAGACACAGAGAAAATTACCCTTGGACCCCCACATCCCTGACTCTCCACGCCCTGGACTCCAACCCCCGCCACCTGGGGGACGGACAAACATAGGTATATATTCAGGTACAAATGCCCTTTAGTAGGCCCCTGGATATAGGTACAGACACAGAAAGAAATACCCTTTATTACCAGCCAAACCCCCCCCCTGGACTCCACCACCTCTGGGGGGGGGTCATAGGTACATAGGTAGGTACAGAGGCAGGCACAAATATCGCGCGGAGAATTTACCACTGCTCGAAGCCCCTAAAACCTTAGTAAATTGGATATTGGATTGTATCTAAGTTTCTGAGATTGGCCCGTGATCCCGGCTTCTTTTCCTTCTACTCTGTTCTTTTCACGATGGAGGGGCTAGCCCATACAGGCCTTTAGGGGATGGACCTTCTGGTGTATCTCCTTCTCACATCAATATCATAAAAATAAACTGCAACGGATCGTTGCTAAACTTTATCCAAATTCATTTGAAATATTAATATGTTTCTTATTAGTTGAATAAAAGATTTCACTGTCGATGGTAACAGAATTGTTTTTATTTTAGGTTAAAAATAAAATAAAATGAGAGAGTCTTTTATCTCTTTAGATATCATAAGTTTATTTACAAACGTCCCCCCTTCAGAAACAAAAGACCTAGTTGACCAGATAATTTATACATGTCCAAATTTGAACATAAAAGAAAAAACAGACCTAAGTGATTTAATGGAGTTATGTCTAAATCACAATTTTTTCCAATACAACGATAAATTTTATGAACAAAAAAATGGTTTAGCAATCGGAAACCCTCTGTCACCATTATTTGCCGAAATTTTCCTAAAACATTTCGAAAAACAATTTTTAAATATAAAGTGCGAATTCTCTCAATATATCAAATATTATTATAGATATGTTGACGATGTGATTGTCTTATGGACAGGGACTGAAAGAATTCTCAATAAATTCATAAAACATATAAATTCATTACATGAAAAAATCAAATTTACCGTGGAAAAGGAAAAAGAAAAAACATTAAATTATTTAGACCTTAAAATTAAAATTGAAGAAAATAAACACACATTCGAAATTTATAGGAAAGATACATCTACAGATACCGTAATTCACAACATGGCTTGTCGACCAATGTCACATAAATTAGCAGCATTCCATTCAATGATCCACCGTTTAAATAGTATCCCATTAAAGAAAGAGCATTTTTTAACAGAACTAGAGATAATCAAAGAAATAGCTATAAATAATGGTTATGAAAGCAATTTAATAGATCAAATATTAAAAGGTAAAATTCAAAAATCAAATTTAAATTTAATCTATTCACAAAATTCACAAATTAAAGATCTGCCAAAACTAATATTACCATATTATGGTAAGATGTCCGAAAGAATAAAGCATAAATTAAAATCTTTAGGGTACGCAACAATCTTTAGATCACCATATACATTAG
Source organism: Forficula auricularia (assembly GCA_024734495.1). NCBI lineage: Eukaryota > Metazoa > Arthropoda > Insecta > Dermaptera > Forficulidae > Forficula > Forficula auricularia. The sequence goes on from JALMQS010000075.1 coordinate 5,238,776, forward strand.
GAAGTGAATTAAGTCAAATTAAAGATAAAATTCCGGAAAATGAAAAATCCGGTGTATATAAATTGACATGCCAAGATTGCAATGCAACTTATATAGGAAAAACGGAAAGAAATTTATCTATTAGGATCAATGAACACAAGAGAGCCTACAAATTAAAATATGAAAATTATGCATTTGCAGAGCATTTAAATGCTCACAATCATAGTTTTCCAGATCAATCAAAATTAAATTGATCAAAGAAGTCAATGACCCCTTAATTCTTTCTTTAAAAGAATCCATTGAAATTTTAAAATCCTTGGAAAAAAGCCCAATTGAATCTTTAAATGAAAAACTAGAAATTATCAATGACCCTTTTTTAAAAACATTCCATTCATTCAGGTAAAACTCATTAGAAAATGCCTAAACACCCTTTTTTACCCTTTGACCCCTTTTTTAAAAACATTCCATTCATTCAGGTAAAACTCATTAGAAAATGCCTAAACAAAAGAGCAACCCAGATATTGAGCCAGTTATATTCTAATCTCCCAAGAAGAAACATGAAGAAAAAGACATTATATATTTTTCAAAATTTTCTATGTATAAATCTTAATTTGTAACTAATTTGAAATATTTGTGATAGACTGATGATGAAGGCAATGCCTTCGAAACTATAGTCTCTAGAAATAATTAAAAATTATTTTATTTAAAAAACAGAAGACTCTCTCATTTTATTTTATTTTTAACCTAAAATTAATATGTTTGTTCCTTTATTATTAATCAGATATCACTTGCAATTTGTAGTTCATATTGACATTAATTCAAAAATAATTCTCATTTAATAGTTGAGGAATAACCATTCTACATTTGATTTTTGACATTTCGGTTATTATTGTAACCATTGCTGAAGACATGGAGGAATCGACTTAAAATCAAAAATAGCCATCGATTCTCATCTAATACTTCGAGGAATAACAATTCTACATTAGGTTTTTGACGTTTCGATTATTATTGGTAACCATTGCTGAAGACATGGAGGAATCGACTTAAAATCAAAAATAACGATCGATTCTTATCTAATACTAGAGGAATAACCTTATTGCATTCCATTTTTGATGTTTTGACTATTAATGGCAACCTCTACTGAAAACGTGGAAGAATAGACTTAAAATCAAAAAGACTAAATTCTTTTATGGCAAACAACTCAAGCTTGAGCTGTTTACCAAAAAAGATTTTAGTCTTTTTGATTTTAAGTCTATTCTTCCACGTTTTCAGTAGAGGTTGCCATTAATAGTCAAAACATCAAAATTGGAATGCAATAAGTTATTCCTCTAGTATTAGATAAGAATCGATCGTTATTTTTGATTTTAAGTCGATTCCTCCATGTCTTCAGCAATGGTTACCAATAATAATCTAAACGTCAAAAACCTAATGTAGAATTGTTATTCCTCAAGTATTAGATGAGAATCGATGACTATTTTTGATTTTAAGTCGATTCCTCCATGTCTTCAGCAATGGTTACCAATAAAAACCGAAACGTCAAAAATCCAATATAGAATGGTTATTCCTCAAGTACTAGATGAGAATCAATCGCTATTTTTGGTTTAAAGTCGATTTCTCTATGTCTTCAGCAATGGTTACTAATAAAAACCGAAACGTCAAAAATCCAATATAGAATGGTTATTCCTCAAGTATTTGATGAGAATCAATCGCTATTTTTGGTTTAAAGTCGATTCCTCTATGTCTTCAGAAATGGTCACCAATAAAAACCGAAACGTCAAAAATCCAATATAGAATGGTTATTCCTCAAGTACTAGATGAGAATCAATCGCTATTTTTGGTTTAAAGTCGATTCCTCTATGTCTTCAGCAATGGTCACCAATAAAAACCGAAACGTCAAAAATCCAATATAGAATGGTTATTCCTCAAGTATTTGATGAGAATCAATCGCTATTTTTGGTTTAAAGTCGATTCCTCTATGTCTTCTGCAAAGGTAAGGGAAAGAAAACAACGCAGTTGCTATGGTTACTTATAAAATTTCCTCCCAAATTTTTAGAATTTCACAGAGAGAAGCCTATTCATTCTTATTTAAGCAAGGCTAAATGAGCTATATTAAAAGGTTCAAATGAATAAATTTTAAAGAATTTAAAAAATTAAAAAGTACTCTCTTACTCTAGAGTAAAGTACTTTAAAATATAATTTTACTAAAAACTTTATTTAACCTTTTTTGTGGTCCCCAAGGTACTTAATTAGGATATTAAATTTCATCAAAATTGGTTAAGTCATTTTCAAGATATTTAGAAAAAACTAAAAAAGTACTGAAATAAAGTACTAATGTTTGTGGGTCGATATGTACCAAAAACTAATCAGCGCTTCATTTGGTTAAACTAATGGTAGGTTTTCAATTTCATTTCAATCGGTGCAACGGTGTGGAAAAAATCGTGGGCCAAAAAAACGATAACATACATCCATACATCCATCCATACATCCATCCATCCATCCGCACGCACTAAATGAAAAAATGGCACTTTTTGGCCTCTCGACGAGACCCCATGTAATTTTTGGCAAAACCGTCACGTGCTAAAATTCAACCTAATTGAATACTACAATTTGTGACTTTAATTGAGACCATGGGTTCCGTAGTCTTTACCTGAGGACCCTTTGAAGCCACGCTTGCCCCGAGAGCGATTGCAATACTTTACCCATGCTTTGCATTGGATAAAGTAAAAAAAAATGCGCCTTAGTAGTATAGGATTATTACTAGTCATATATTAATAGATATAGATTTAAGGTGGCTGATATTTTTGTCACTGAGTGTATTTTATTTTTTGGCCTATATAATAAAATCTTATATAATATAAAAATAATTTTAAATATTTTACTCAATCTTGTATTTTTATACTCAAAAATGTTGTTGTTTTTTTAGTTCCATTGGAATGGCCAAAAGTGCTCTGGAAGCTATCAATGGTTGTAATTTATTTGGCGAAAAGGGAGCCTCCTGGTCTGTTATCTATGTAGATATCGATGCACATAATCGAAATCGAAGTATTTTCGAAACTATGCTTCCCAGAGAGTCTAGTTCAAAGGTAAAAAAATATATATATATATTATTTCTTTGTTTTTTATAATATCTAATTTTTTAATATTTAGGAGATTGATGCGTCACTGATTCCGACAATCTCATTTCCTGCTTTTGCTACTCATGAAGAATTATTAGTAAAAGACACGAAAAATAAAATAATTCAACAGTTAAAAGGCCCAAAAGGGTTTAAACGATTCACAAGAGACGGATATAAATGTGTCTTAGAAGATGAGTCCAGGCGATTTTATAAAGATGGAGAGACAAAAGTATTGATTAAAAAAAAAACTTGTATAATGAATTCCAATTATCTTTTTCTCAACAACATAATAATTATTTTATTTATAGAAATTTGAAAACGTAGAATGTGAATGGCCCATTTTTTTAATTTTCATGATAATAGATGGCGTTTTTAAATCGAATACAGAACAAATTGAAGAATATCAGAATATACTCAAAGTATTATTAACAAAAGATAAAAATGGAGGTATGTGTTTATTTGTTTTTTTTTTCTTATTAATTGACTATTTTTTACCTTACTTAATTAAATTAGTACACCTCCGGGCTATTGGCGACATCTCCTATAGATACTTCCACAGGCTCTGTTCTGAGGAGGTTTCCTCATGTTTCCAAATCCAATTACAATCTTCCTGAATCCCTTCACTTTACACCTCCAAAGACCTAAAACATCTCACTCCACAAGATCTTGTATTCCCATAATCTCTATGTTATAGAAATCACTACTTTCTGAAACCTTCCATCAGTGCAATGAAAGTGATATTCTGAAATATTTTACTTACGTTATATTGAGGTAACTTGCAATTGAACCACTAGACATTCATCTACATTAGACTTTAGAATCATAAAAAAAAACCTATATCTGCACAGCATCAACTTTATCAAACTATCTTCTTCATTCTATTTAATTTTACAACCTAAAACTGCCTATTTTTTTCTTTGTTTTTTGCTAATTGTTTTATATTTTTATAAGGAATATAAATAAAATACTTGATAACCATTCATAACATCTCAATGATATATATTTTTAAATTTTTCATTTGGGTGATTCTATATGTTTAGCTTTTTTAAACATTGGAGTACTTATATGTTTTATACAGAGTGGGCCATAAAGATCTACCACATTTTGAAGAGGTATTAAAAAATTAAAAAATTTAACTAGAAAAAAACTGAATATATTTTTGAAAGGAATATACAATAATTTTTTTTAAATGTGTTTTAAACATGATCAGACTAAAAAAGGGGGGGGGGGGGGGGCAAATTGAAAATTCTAACCCTTTCGACCAAACTCAACCCAATTTTGTATACATATTCTGTGGACCCCCAGAAGGTTAGAAATACAAAAACTAACCAAATGTTGTATACATAGTTTGGTCGAGAGGGCTTTTTTTTATCGTGGGGAAATGCTTTTACGCACGCACTTGGCGAGAGGGGCTAACCCCCTCTAGGATGGACTACCCAATAAAACCCCACACTTTCAACCTTCCTCCCCCCCCCCCGGAAACCGCCAAAAAGCATTACCTCGGGGAGGATGGTCGATGATGGTCGAGAGGGCTAGAATTTTCATTTTTACCCTCCCCCCATTTTGGGTGTTTGGTTAGTTTTTGCATTTCTAGCCTTCTGGGGGTCCACAGAATATGTATACAAAATTTGGTTGAGTTTTGTAGAAAGGGCTAAAATTTTCATTTTTGCCCCCTCTCCCTTTTTTTTCCTCTTATATGATGCTTAAAACATATTTAGAAAAAAAATTATTTTATGTTCTTTTCAACAATATATTCAGTTTTTTTCTAGTTAAATTTTTTCATTTTTTTTATGCCTCTTCAAAATGTGGTAAATCTTTATGCCCCATGTATAAAACATTCATGGTTTTTATGTTACCCTTTTTTTTCTCAATTTACTTGTAAACTTGCTTACCATTCTCGATTGAACCTTAGCGTCTAATAAAAAAATATCTTTCATCCGAAGCGAGAAAATTTCATTTGTAGTTGAGTCCATCTATTTGCTATCAATCCTATGATAATCGTATATTAGAAAAATGTTGAAAATTAAATTCATTGTTTTATGATCTGGTCCGAGATTGGAGTCCATATTTTACATTACCATCTATTAGTATTTTGAGCATCTACCATAAAGGCTTACATTTTGATTCCTCTAGTAGGATTCAGTATGATTTCGCACATTATCTGCTAAGGCAGAGGTAAATAAGGAAAAATTTGCGAATAATTTAGTCATGTTAGTAATCGATTTGTTGGGATTAGTGGTTTAAACACAAAAAAATGCTATAAAAACTAAATTTAATACTCAATTGAATGTTTTCAGATCCTATAATTCCAATGTATTATATGGTACCTGAGGATGCTTTGGATTTTGAAAGAAATGAGCCCGGTTCACAAACAAAAATTGCCAGCAAAATTGGCTTTGAAGAAGGTCTCTATTTATGGAATCAAGCAATGTTCGTAATAGCGCAATTACTTACAGCTAATTTATTGCATATCAATGAATTAGATCCTATTCGTCGATATTTGCCGTCTTTTAATCGACCTCGTAAAGGAGGTCGCTATTCTGCTTTCCAGGCATGTATTTTATCTCGTACATTCAAGCATTGTTCAAAGCTACAAAAGAAATTATTTACAATTCATAACAATTTCTATTAAATAATCACATAATTGTAATTTTTATTATTATAAATAAAATAAAAAACAATACACAACTAAATTTCTTATATTTATCAAGGCATTCGGTATTTTCATCGGCGTTAAATAAACAATCAAATCATTTTAGCATTAATTCTCAAAAAATAAGTAATAATAAATAAAATTTTAAAAAAGTGGCATACCATAAAATTATTTATTTATTTCTTAATTATTTTTGATGTTATACAATTTTTTTCAGATTCATTTTTATATTATATATTTTATGTAAATTAAATCAAAATTGAAATCATTATTTATTTAACGCCAATTATGGCCAAACAAAGTGCCGAAATGCTTAGGCAAATAGACATAAAACATTTAATTAATTCACGACAAATCCGCTATTTTCTCACATATATATATATAGGGTGGGCCATCTAGCTTTTAGAATTTGAATCGGCTATAAAAAAAAAACTAATGAATATTTTTTCAAAATTATGAGTTTATTAGAAAGATTAGACATTTTCATTTAAGAATGAAACACATCATTATTCGATTTCCAAAAATAGTGTCCAAAAGATCGATGGTTACTTTGGCTGTGTGGCAAGTAGACCCCATCCTGTTGAAACCTAATGTCATCCTCTTCAATTTTTGGAAACAAAAATATTGTGTTTCATTCCTGAATGAAAATGTCCAATCTTTCTGATAAACTCATAATTTTGAAAAAATATTCATTAGTTTTTTTTTATAGCCGATTCAAATTCCAAAAGTTAGATGGCCCACCCTATATATTCCAGAATGGTCGGAATTTTACATAATAATATAAAAGGTTTCAATCACTTGTTCACTGATCTTTATTAAGTAATGAGAAAAGTTTGAAAGAGCATACACATCTGACCTTCATTATTCTTTAATAACGTCGTAGAAATAATGATTTTTTTTATTTTATTAATAATAGAAATTAAAAATTACATTTATGTATTTTTTTTTTGATTCTCGAAAATCAAAAAACACCAAAGTTATAATAATTTCTTAAAAATAAATCTATTTAGTATAGCGTTAAAGCACACATGATATCATAGAACGGCGTAATTCTAATGGTCGGCAAAGAAATTCAGATATTATTCAAATTCACCGAGCTCATTTAATAAAATTTTTAAGTAAAAAATAAATTTTGTTTAAGGTATATTATTATATGTAAAATAAAACAAGAATTGCGAATTGATTTGTTACAAAATACTACTGTGACTTGATTAACTTGTACCTCAAAGGCGTTTAATTAACCCCCTACTTTGGTCACGGGTGTAGAAAAAGTAACAAAACGTCAAATAAATCAATTCAAATTATTCATATATAAATAAATATTTACTTATATGCTCGTAAATAATTCGTGCCTTTAAAAATTAAATTAGTGTCCGCGAAATTTTAATATTAATTAATCAATTTAATTATGAATTTGGTGGTCCGCAATATCTAAAAGATTGCCGACCGCTGTATTAGAAGCGAAGAAATTATTATTTTTTATTTTTTTTTATTTTATTTAATGTCACCGGGAACAAAGCTCATTTAGACAGCACATGAGTAAAGTGTTAGTAGGGTTAGTGAGGGAGCCGAGCTTCCAGCCGGTAGAAATTTTTATTTACCAGCCAGGATCGAACCCCGGCCTCCCACTCCAACATCGTCATAATCGATCGATGCCGAAGCGAGGCCAGTGCGTTAGCCGACCGAGCCAACCCGACTCCCCAAGAAATTATTTATTTATTACTCTTTTATTTTATTTATTTATTTTGATTCGTGAATTTTGGTTCAGAATATACAATAAAAGAAAACAAAAAAATCTCATTTGTAACGTTATAATTTTTTTTTATTTATTTTTATAATATATTTTGAACAATGCTGAACAGGTCACTTGTTAAACATTGCATAATAAAATGAAATGTATTTTATTTTTATAATTTCTAGGCTAAACCTTCACATGTAAGAGCGACATTTCAGTCGTTTTTCATCCTTGATAAGTTATTGCATGACTGTGTAACTAATATTTATTATGTCTATTACTCTATTGGCGAAAATCAGGCGGGCCAGTTAACGTAAATTCATTGCTCTTATAGGAGAATAGAAATTATTTCCCCCGATAACTTTCTACCCCCAGATAGCAGGAAGGGTGAATTCGCTATCCCAAATGACGAAAAACGATTCAGAGTCGCAACAAAGCCTACATAAACCCTTTCGCAATTAATAAAGTATCAGAGACTGAATTATTGAATTCAGAAATTGAATCTATAATTGAACTGACTTGTGATACAGAGCTTAAAAACAGTTTCGGCAAAATATCATTGATGGATTTTTGGCTATTCTGTCGCCAAGACTATTTATTTTTTTCTCAAAAGACATTAAAAGTTTCTAACCCCTTTTGTCACAACTTACAAATGTGTTTGGCCAATAATAAATATTTCCGGATAAAGATAGAATTGAATCTTCTTTATTTATAAAAAGCCTAATATCTATCCTCTTACTTTGGCAAGTAAACTTTTTTAAAATCCCTGTATATTACAAATGTGAAACAGCCTTCTCGTCATTTTTTTTTAATAAATACATAAACCGATTAGGTGTCCAACTAGATTTAAGAATAAAGTTCTTGTCTTTTTTTGCAGACTAACAATTTCTAGTTAACGAGAAACAGCATAACACTTGTTTATTGTTTTATATGTATTTTCATTACTTAAATAATGAATGAAAAATCTTTGAACATCGAAATTTTTTTCATTTTACCAATAAGACATAAAAAATTTCACCAAGGAGTGAAAAAGAGAAAATATTAAAATAACTGGGTAACGAAAAAAAAATTGGTAAACGCTGTCCTTTTGCATTACATGTAATTATTAATTCCATATTATGCGAATAGATGCCTCTTATCGTGATTTTCGCCAATAGTAGTCTATCATTGTTGAGTCGCTTTTGTTATATTTTGACTTAGTAATACGTATATGTCTCAAAATCTAGAACTTTAATTAGTGTAAAATTGTGTCAAACCAGTCTTCGGACTGATTATTTTGAAGAGATTGCAATTTGTATTCTATCTTTTCTAGACAATTCAATGTTTATTTTTATAAAGTAATTTCTTAAGATTAGAGTTTGAGAGTGGCGATGATTTTGCGTATAACTTGTTAAAACTAACGTTGTGAACTCACTAAAGAGAAAATTGACTATCATCCACATTTTATAAAAGCCAATTCAATTCATCATTTTTTATAATTAATTAAAAAAAATAGAGAGAAAAATCTCAATCTTTTAAAAAAATGTTCATTCCCTAAGCTTTTCATTTATTAAATTTTTTTTATCGAAAAAAGCAAATTGCATTATCACTAAACATTCTATTAAATTAATAGTGATTTGAAATATTTTTATTACACTGAAGATAAAGACAAATAAACCTCTTGGAATTTTATCAACTTTCGAAAATCACGTGAATGTGATTTATTATGGATAATATCTATATATATAAAATTAAGGTTTTGTCTGTACATTGCTCCAAATCACGCCAAATTTTGGTTGCACACGTTTCAAGCAAAGTTATGAACGAAAACACCCTCAACAAAATTCCTATCTGTCTGTATGTCTGTCTGTTTCAGTGGTTTCTGCGGAAAGTTGCTCACGATTCACGTAAAAAAGGCTGAAGGGATTATTATGAAATTTCATATTTGCATCAGATGTCTTCTAACTTACGTTTATAGCTATATAACGTTTTGATATTTTGACCCCAAAAGGGCGTTGGGGAGGGGGGAAGGGGCGCACGAATGAAAATTATCAAATAACTCCTAAACTATTAACCCTAGGGCAAATTTTATTATAAACAAAGTTGTAGGAGGATGTGTTGTTTTCTGACAACTTTTGTTTAAAAAAATTTCCCCAAAAAGGGGGACAGGGTGAAAAAATGTTAATTCTTGCCCTTGGAGAAAACTCAACCAAATTTTGTATACATAATCTGTTAGTCACTAGAAGGCTAGAAATGCAAAAACTAACCACCTAAAATGGGGGAGGGGGGGGAGTAACAAAATGAAAATTCTTGCTCTTGGAACAAACTCAACCAAATTTTGTATACATAATCTGTGGGTCACTAGAAGGATAGAAATGCAAAAACTGAGTGCAGTGGTTAGGTTAGGGTATGGGGTGCGGGGGGTGGTGTGAGGGAGTAATGCGGAGTAGGGTGGGGTGCAGGGGGTGATGCGAGGTGGAGTCCAGGGGCGTATTGGGGATGCAGGGGTGTGGTGTGCGAGGGTGGAAGACACGGGGTGGGTGGGGTGCGGGGATGGTGTAGGGGGTTCGGTTGGGGGTCCAGAGGCGTAGTGGGGTGGTACGGGGGGGTGCATGGTGTGGTGGGTGGGAGTGGGGCTAGCAAGAGGCCTTGCAGCTAGTTTGCTATATAAATGTAAAACGTATCTTAGGGATTAACTGTGCGTGTTTTTATGACTTAGATGAGTTTACAAAACTTTTTCCAATAAAATTTTTTTAATAAAATATTAAGGCATGCTTTGTTGATTTTCCAGTTGGCTAAATGCGCTCGAAAAGTGTATATGTCGACTCTCTTCGGCTTAATACAATAGTTTAAATAAAAAATACAATTTTTCTTTTTATTATTTTCCTACGATACTGACCCCTTAGCCATTTTATTAAAATACATATATTAGGGCCAATAAACACATTTCTTTAAGTATTTGCTTTATGTCAGAAGGGTTGTATTTCACCCATTGAACCCAAGTCAAGTCCCAAAATGTAATCCGGACCATGCCTTTCGAGCTGAAACCAAGGAGGTAAATACAACTCTTTTGTCTTATACTAAAAATTATCCATAACAAATTGGATTCAAGAGAAGACACCCTTGTGATTTTCCAAAAAAAAAAAATATAATTCTACTATTATATAAACACTATTTGCAAAATGAACTTATAATTTTATCATCTAATTTATGACTAGTGGTTTAAAAAAAATTTTTACTGAAATATTAGCTACCAATATTAATTATTTTGCTCACTTTTAGGACTAAAATGTATTTCTATGTCTCCTTAACTGCCAGATCTTCAATTCCAAAAATATTATTCTAAAAAGTTATACACTTTATGAAATACTAAAAGCAAAATCATAGCCAGCTCTCTTTTAGTTTTTGCTTAAATGTTAGTAAATATAGTATACTTTATTTATTTTAATGATTACTCCTTATTTTGTTTAGGGGACTGCTTTGGATCTTGTAGTTCAAGTTGTATTAATTGCTGAATCAATGCGACTTCAAGCGATGATGGCCACGTATGGAATTCAAACGCAAACGCCTCACGAAGTCGAGCCTGTACAAATTTGGTCCTCAAATCAACTTGTTAAAGTCTATGAACAATTGGGCGTTAATAAAAAATTGAATGTGAAAGGCCGTCCTGTACGACCCTTTGGAGTACTAGGCACTAGTAAAGTAGGATTTTTAAAACTTTTATTTAACTATCTGATTTTTGAAGGTTTTATTTGTTTAGGAAATAATAGGAAAATTATTGGGTTTTTTTTTTATTCCGTTCTTCCCCTTTTCGGGGGTTAGTATTAAACAAATACTTATATTATTTATTAGTCGTTTCTATTTGATTCTTCTTCTTCTTTCGTGTCGATGGCAACAGTTAAATTTCAATTTGATAATAAGCTCATCTTTTTAAGATTGGATTGTATGGTAGTGAAGAGTGTTTTTGTGATGAAGTTTCATGGGAATGTCGCAATCTCCTGGGATTTTATTATCCAAATTTAAAATTAAGAGACTCATTAGAGAATGAAATCTTTTCTTATAACTGAAAGTAATGGAAGGCAGCCCAGGGGTAGTGAAGAAAGTAAAAAATTATCACATATCCAAATACCATAAAGTGTAATTTATTGGATTTTCAGGGAAGATCCCCGGAACCCCAGGTCACCCGGAATTTCAGCGTTCCCGTAGTGATAAATTTGCAATGACACCACTGTTTCAAAGGTTTTTAAGGGTTTAGCTTACTATTAAACTCATAATATTGTTTCATTTGTTATCTTTTTAGGTCTATTAGCTTAGGACAATACAAATTCAAGAATACAAATACAATTTAAATATTTAGTAAATCCTCCCTTTCGAGTAATCCCATTTTGTATGCGCTGCGACAATGCTGGCTGGCAATGCATTTTTTGGCTATTTCTTGAAGTGCAGGTGTATTGTACCATACATTAATAATATTTTTTATCAATTTCCTTTTCTTAGTAATTATTTTATCTTTGCGAATTTCTTTTTTTAGGGCCGCCCTTACATTTTCGATCTGGTTGAGGTCTGGCGAGTTGCCAGGGTTATTAGACTAGATTACTACTAGATTTTTTGAAAAGTTTGAATAAAATAAATTTACTACTTACTTACTCCGTAGCTCTACAACCCTGGGTGGGTCTCGGCTGCACGAACGATTCCTTTTTATTCTGTCCGGTCTTACGCAATATTTTTGATATTTGTGGAAACTCCGATGACTGATAAATCCCGAACGACTCTGTCCTTCCAACGGAGTCTAGGACGCCCGAGAGGGCTTCTTCCATTAGGTGTTCCCATCCAGACTTTTTTGATACAGCGATGTTCTGATCTCAACACATGCCCAGCCCATTGAAGTCGCCTGACTTTAATGAGCCGGACAATGTCTGGTTTGTTGTATAAGCCATAGAGCTCCAGATTGGACAGAATTTTGTATATGTCCGCCGCCATGTCGAAAGTTGGTCCAAATATTACTCTGAGTATTTTTCTCTCCAATCCCAAAAGAGATTCCTCGTCATGCTTTGCCACTGGTCAAGTCTCGCATCCATACATGGCAACGGGACGGATGATGGTTGTATATACAAGAATCTTGCACGTACGATTTAGCACTTTTGAACTGAGAAGATCGCGGAGGGAGTAAAAACATTTCCAGGCGTTTTGGATTCTGGCCCTAACATCAACTGACGTAGTATATTGTTTTGTTTATTTGATAAAAATCATTTGAGTATAATAATTTGGCCATCCACTGTATATATTTATTTATATAGAATCGGTTTCTCGTAAACCGAAAAAAGCCTTCAAAAATCATACCACTAAAGTTTTTTTTAACCATTTATTTATTTATCTAATGTTATTTACTTTGTAAGATTTACAGAATTTGCGGAATGTCTGTGCTTTGTTATCCACTAATTTTTGAGATTTCTGATTTTTATCTTTATCGTGATATGGCTCTTTTAATTGATGATATTAAAACTGAACTACAATTTGTTGGAAAATATTGGCGATTATCTGGTCGGCCAACAGTTTGTTTAATCATTCGAGAGGAGCATATGAGGTTTTGAATTTATTTAATTCTTCCAAATTTAATTATTATTTAAATAAAATGTGATGGAATTTTTTTAGAGATCCACATTTTAAAGCAATGCTTGATTTAATGGCAATGCTTAAGAAAGGATATTGTGACGGAGTTAAGGTTCGTGTTGGACGATTACAAAATTTAATATCGTCTTCTTGTATCGGTAAGATTATAATTTTTCTAATATCAAATTTAGCTAACAAAATTCATTTATTCCCTCATACGCTTAAGTTTCCATCTCAGGTGAAATTATCTGAAAAACGGCCCATCAAAAAAGTATTATAAATTATAATGGTATCATTCTTTTATCAAATCTTTAAATTTTTACAGCATTAAACGATGGGGTTGATAAAGAAAATTTTATAGCGCAAAAAAGAGTTTAAATAATGATTTTTCTTAAATGTCTAGTTATCTATTGGCTTATCAATAAAAATAACTATCATCAAATTTCACGATTATAAATCCTTTTAAAAAAGTAGCTATATGTTTTTTCATAGAAACAATCGTTTTAGGCCGGGCGCACACTGGAGACGCAGGGCATTTTTTGTGAACCACGTTTTCAAGTAGAGGCTCGCACCTTGAGACGCAGCGCAGGCAGGGCATTTTTTGTGAACCACGTTTTCAAGTAGAGCACCTTGAGACGCAGCACAGTCCTGCCCCACGTGCCGACTGTGTCCACTTGTGGAGAGGCCACAAAAACTGCTTCACGCATGGCGCAGTTTTTTATTTTTCAATTGTTTTTTTTATTTTAAAACCCACTAATACTTTACAACAAATATTATTATATTACTATTAAAATTAGGAAATTTTAGTATTTTTTTTTATTTTCATTATACAGGGTGGGGCATAAAAATCTACCACATAGGTATAAATAAAAAACACAATAGCAAAAACCAACCATACAAAATGGGGGGGTCAAGAAAATGAAATTCTTGGCCCTTTTTCCAAACTCAACCAAATTTTGTATACATAATCTGTGGGCCACTAGAAGGCTAGAATTGCCGTGGGTGTGGAATGGAGGGGAAGGGTGCGTAGTGGGGTGCAGGGTGGGTGCGGATATGGAATGGGGTTGGGCTGCGGAGCTGGAGGTCCAGGGGGTGTATTATCCCGGCTAGCGGAGACGCCCGCCAAAGGCAGGCTTCTCAGCTAGTGTTTTATATTTTTTTACAAAATAAATGTTTCGCGTAAGGCGGTCATTTTACTTAAGTGCTTTCGTCGACCTGCTGCCCGAAACTGCTTCTCAATGTGCGCCTACAACTGTGAGACGCAGTGTTTTTTCCTGCGCTGCGCTGTGCTGCGTCGCCTGAGTGACGCAGTTCAGTGTGCGCCTTAGCTTAGAAATAAACAAGGTCTACACTTACATAAACTATTATTTGAAAATTCATTTCCAAAACGCTTGCTTTCATTGATAAGAGTATTTTATAAATTAAAGGAGACACTAAAATAGTGTGTCTTCTGCTGGAGAAATAATTTTTTTAATTTATTTATAACGAGACCATAGTTCCGAGGGATTTGCCCCCTTCATCAGCCTATTACAATTGATTCACAGGAATTGGTGTGTTTCACTTTCACACATCAATTCCTGTGAATATGAAAGGGCAAAGCCCTCGAAACTATAGTCTCGTTATAAATAAATTAAAAAATTTATTTCTCCAGCAGAAGACACACTCTTTTATTGTCTCTTTTAATTTATAAAAATTTTGCTACTCTCGGCAAAAAGAAACTTTCAATTCAGAGTATTCTATCATTTACAAATTTGCTAAAAACTATTTTTATCACAACTACCCAAAGATAATGAGATATTTACGAATAACAAATGTACCTTAAAGTAGCTCTATATGAACTTTTTTGTTTTAAAATAATTAATTTCATGTATTTTATTAGAAGGTTTTGATAAAAACCACATTATGCACTGTTAAATATATCTATTAACACAAACACATACGTATATTTTTTTCAAAATCTTCTATTAAATTATTAAACCACCAAAGCTTTAATCAATTCAGAATTTTTTGTATTCCCGGAATATCATTATTTCTGGGATAGAGACATTCTATCTATATATTTTGTGAAATAAGAAATTATAAATATAATTATTTTTTCTTCTCTCTTTATCGAACATTTGGATTTTATGAACACGTTAGATAAATCTACATTGGAATTTAATCATTTTAAACAAATGGTACTCGACTATATTGGATATCAGAGTCTCACGGATGTTCCTAGAGCACTTTCTTATTCGGAGGAATTGCATTCTCTTACGGTAATTTTTGTTTATTTCTTATTTATGTATTTATTTAAATTAATAAAAAATCAAATATTTAATAATTTGATTGTAGTATTTGGAAAACAGACCAATATGGGAATTGATTGATGCTATTCGCAATCATGATGGATTATATTCAAGATGTCAACTTTTTGGTTTGCTTTTGCATCGAGAGGGACGAAATTACGAGCTTAATGGAAAAACAGGTATATATTTATATTCCCTATGCTTATATAAAGACATTTAAGAGGTAATCAATGAAGATGTCTCCTACTTAATGCAAATAAACTTACATCTATATATAAATGAATATACAGGGTGGCGCAGAGAAACGGGAAAATTTGAAATAATTAGAAAAAATTAAGGAAACTTACAAAACTTTATTTGAGGCTAAAAATGTATTCTACAAGAGTGGAAGTTTTATTATTAGACACCACTTTTTAAAAAACCTATGTTTCAGTGAGGTGCTGCCTATTTCGTCAAACACATTCAGTAAGTCGATTCTGAAGATGAGAACTTGTGCCCTCCGTTCTCCAGACCTCTCAATCAGTGGCTACTTTCTATGGGGACATCTGAAGAGCGTTGTGTATCAGACTAGGCCAACAAACTTTGCCCAGCTCAAGGCTCAGATTGAAGAAAACAACCCGGAGAACACATTGCGCCGTGCTGTGCAAAATCTTCAGAATCGACTTATCGAATGTGTTTGACGAAATCGACAGCACCTCACTGACGTAATTTTTTAAAAAGTGATGTCTAATAATAAAATTTCCATTCGTGTAGAATACATTTTCAGGATCAAATAAAGTTTTGTAAGTTTCCTTCTTTTTTTTCTAATTATTTCAAATTTTCCCGTTTCTCTGCGCCATCCTGTATATATGTAAATAGTATATATATAATTTAATTTGATAGAAACTATAATTTCTAAGACTTTACCTTCATCTTTAGTCTTTCTAATGAGAAATATTATATCTGTTCTGAATTGATTGGATGTAAATTCATTTTCCAAGTAATCTATTTATTTCATTTTCAAACAAATACTATTATGTACTTACAAATTGAATTTGCATTCAATAGAGTACTTGTGCCCGTGAAAAAGAACAGATAAATTATTTATAATTGAAAACACTGAAGTTAAAGGCCAAGCCTTCGAAATTATTGTCTATAATACAAAATTATATATATTCATTTATATCAGATATATATCCAAGTTCTTTTGTTAGTTTTTTAAAAAAGAACATGCAAACAATTTGAAGGGATTTTTGAATCGAAAGGGATGTTGGATTGCACTGGATAACTTTAAAATCTGAGTTCGAATAGGAATTTAATATTTTGTCTTTCAATCACTTGAAATTTATATTTTATTTAATAAGAATCAATTCAAAAGATTTAATGTTCTTTTTGTATTTTTCATTTAGAATTCACAAATAGTCTATAAAGTTGTAGACACACACGATAAGATAAAGTTACATTGAAAGTTGTAGTTTAAGTATTCAAAAATATGCACTATTTATAATAACAAGGGGTTACTGAGGATGATGCAGTTTTTAAATACGGGTTAACCGTTTTGATTTATCACTAAAATGGATAAATTTCCAGGAGGGGTTCGATTAAAAGATGTAATTGTGGTGCGGGTTAACCGCTTCGTATTGATCACTTAATAAATCGAAACTAGAATGGTCAAGGGGCTGTGGCTAAGACTATCAATGAGGCGACTCTGAAGCGAGCTCATGGCTCAGAGGCCTCTTACACAGGAAAGAAGAACTGTTTAGCTTGCAGTTTTGATGATGTCATTAAAACCAGTGGTGTAGCTAAGGGGATGCGACCCCCGCCACTATTTTTAGCGCCCCTTCCGCTCTCCCTATTTACATGTATCCAAAATCAAAAAGGGGGAAAAAACAAGAAATCTAGAAAAATTAGTATCTTTTTAAGTTTTTTATTTATATGTTTGGTGAACCTCTCTTTAAGTCGGTAAATGGTTTAACCAAAGAAAAAGTAACAAATTATTTTTTCATGAGTAAGCTGAGTATACGCCGTACAGCCGCATTTTTTCCATCTTAGCAATATATGCGACTTTGATATTAAGTGGACCATGTCAACCTGGCCTAAACAATAATTATTTTGATTTTCCACTGGATTCATCCAAAAGAAGAAAATTTAATACTAATTGGTACTATACCGATAGAACAGAAGGTCAGGCTAGAGATTGGTTGATATATTCCCCAAGATGAAATCGATTATTTTGTTATTACTGCTGGCTAATGTGTGTTAGTGTAGTGTAGTGTTGCGCGCTGAACAGTGGTGTAGCCAGGGGGGGGGGGTCTATCTTTAGTGCCCACCTTCTCTCACTATTTACATGTAAACAAAATCAAAAAAGAGAAAATCAAAAAACTTGGCAAAATGAGTAGATTTCTTTATTTACTTTATTGGTTTTCATAATTTATTTACTCGCTTCAGTTTGAGTTTATTATATTATATACACCGCACCGTTGAGAAATAATTTTAAAACAAAATATTATTATTTATATCCAAACGCCTCCCACTCGATCGAGAACCCAAAAGTCGAAAATAATTTTCTTCTTCACTCCAGGGCGCAACCACAATGAGGACGCGTCGAAATTAAATTAAATTAGGGAACGAATAAAAGATTTTTATATTATAGACAAAAGGATCAGCCGGGATTCGAACCGGAATCTTCGCATGTGCGCTGCGATGCCTTTATAAGAGCCTTAGCTTAATTAGTCAAGCCAACTACAGAGCTGCGAAAAATGAACGAGGAAGAGATTAAAAGATTAAATAAAAATGAAATTCCAAATTCATATAGACATTAGGTAGTTTTTTTTAAAAAGCTCTTATAAAGGCATCTCGCAGCGCACATGCGAAGATCCCGTGTTCGAATCCCGGCTGATCCTTTTGTCTATAATATACAAATCTTTTCTTCGTTCCCTAATTTAATTTAATTTAATTATTATTTATTCATTGTATTATTTAAAATATGTTTTGCTTTGTTCAAGATAGAATATATTTTTCGTTGGTCAACTCTATAAATAAAATTGTGAAAACGCATTTTGTTTTTTTAATGCACACCGTACCTACCCAGGAAAAAGAAAAAAATCGCTTAATTCAAGTAATTTTGGTCGGGGTAACAATTTGCGCTCTCAGAGCAGTTTTGCCCCTCCCGCCCCAAAAGTCTGGCTACGCCACTGATTAAAACTGCAACCTAGGGCTTTTCGAATACTCAACTTATATAGGTGTATTATTATTTGCATTAAGCAGAGAACACCCTATTGATTTCCTCTTAAAATTCAACAACTGTGCTACTCGCGGCAAAATAATCTTTTCAAATCAACTTCAATAAAGACTATTTATCAGGTACCGAAAATTGCAACGCGATTGTGAATTATGAAACGTATCGAAAAAAATTCATAATAAATAAATGAATAATATCAATTCTAGAGGGCAAATGCCTCCCCTTTGCTGCCTCATGTATCTATAGATAAATATTGATTGTATTTGGATGTTATTCTAGTTGAAGAACATCTAAAAGATCTCTACCAAGAGGCCGGAGTGCTTCATTATTGGCTGGTTGTAAGATATTGTAGCAGTCTCCTTCATCACACTGTTGATAGTATAAGTCCGTTTATTACAACAGTTCTTGTAAATTCAAAACAGGTAAGCTCAATACGAATCTCTTTCTCATTTGTTTTAAAATAATACAAAAAAAATCAATTAATTTCCAGATAACAGTTGGTGTGATTGGCCATCAGGAAACAGTTTTTGATAGGCCATTAACCCCGAGCGAGATTCAAACTGTTGTCTATTCAACAATTCAACCCTATGATATTATTCAGGCTGTTTTGCAACAGGAAGTTGTCTTATACTGTGGACGGCTCATTGCAACCAATCCAGATGTCTTCAAAGGCATTCTTAAAATTAGAGTCGGGTATTATATATTGAATTTCTTCTTTTTTGAAACTGAGGATTGAATGGAAGGCAGTCCAAGGATAATTAAAAAGATGAATCCCAATAACAGAAGATTTTTTACAACCAGGGATGTAGTGAAAAATTGTGAGAGGTACAAATTAAGCGTTCTGGCACTTCTTTTTTTAGCACTGTATCCCTGGTTACAACCTTTTCTTTTTAAACTTTTGAACCGACGTTTTGTCGTCCTTCAGGGTCTATAATAATTAAATGGAATTGGCCTTTATATATATAATTTTGTTTTTAATTTCTACCATTTTATGAATGAATTTTTTATTCTTTTAACTTCAAGGGCTATTTGTCAGACAATAATAATCCCGAAAAATTATATTAGAAGTATTTTTGGAGTCCGGATGGTAGATATTAATGCAGATTTGATGGGGAGGTAGTCCAAGGATAATGAAAAATACAATTCCCAATTGGAATTTTAATTTTTCTTTTTTCAAAAATCGACTTTTTGGGGGATTTCTCCCCTTCAGCGTTCAAAGTATCAATGAAGTAAGCATGTAACAATTTTCCTTCTTATCTCCTTTATCAGTGCTTTTTGGTGTTGTAGAGTATTTTTTGAAATGCCATCATCAATGGAATATTCGATTCAATCTTCAGTTTTTTATCTTATATATTATACATGTATTAAAACAAAATAATCTAGAACACGTTTATTTTCAGCCAAACGTTTCGGGAGAATTTCTCCCTTTTTCAATGATAATATTTTCAAAAAAAGAAAAAAAAGTTGCTTTATCTAAAATTTAGAAAGCAACACTCAAATTTTAGAGAAAGCAACTTTTTTCTTCTTTTTTTACTTTATCCAATGCGAAGCATGGGAGAAAGTATTGGAATCGCTCTCGAGGCAAGCGCGACTTCAAAGGGTCCTCAGGTAAAGACTACGGAACCCATAGACTCAATTAAGGTCACAAATTGAAGTATTCAATGAGATTGAATTTTAGCACGTGACGGTTTTGCCAAAAATTACCTGGAATCTCGTCGAGAGGCCAAAAAGTGCCATTTTTTTTGGAAGTGCGTGCGGATAGATGATGGATGGATGGATGTGTGTGTGTTATCGTTTTTTTCGTCCACGATTTTTTCCACACCTTTGCGCTGATTGAAATGAAATTGAAAACCTACCATTAGTTTAACAAAATGAAGCGCTGATTAGTTTTTGGTACATATCGGTCCACAAACATTAGTACTTTATTTCAGTACTTTTTTTAGTTTTTTCTAAATATCTTGAAAATGACTTAACCAATTTTGATGAAATTTAATATCCTAATTAAGTACCTTGGGGACCACAAAAAAGGTTAAATAAAGTTTTTAGTAAAATTATATTTTAATGTACTTTACTCAAGAACATATTAATATTTCAAATGAATTTGGATAAAGTTTAGCAACGATCCGTTGCAGTTTATTTCTAAATATTTTGAAAATGACTAAACCAATTTTGATGAAATTTAATATTGTAATTAAGTACCTTGAGGACCTCAAAAAGGTCACATAAAGTTTTTTTTGTAAAATTATATTTTAAAGTACTTTACCCTGGAAAATGATAGTACATTGGATAAAGTTTAGCAACGATCCGTTGCAGTTTATTTAAATTTTACCATTGAAAAAATTGGAGAAATTCTCCCGAAACGTTTGGCTGAAAATAAACGTGTTCTAGATTGTTTTGTAAAAGATTTGTATTTTTAAATATTTTAAATACAATCAATAAATAATTTTTTCTTTTAAATATATACATAATTATTTATATATCAATCCGTCTCCGAGAAAAACGTCTAATATATTAATAATTTTTTTTTCCTTTTTTTTTCTAGTTGGGTTTTAGAAGCAATCAAATTATATTTAAAATTAAATTCAGAAAAGAAGCCAATTGAAAGTCAAAGTCCGTTTCAAGTGAGACAATTAGTCCATAAAATTCTCTCTGTAAGAGATTGGGCTTCTGATGAAGGGTATGTAGACAATATTATATACATTTATAAAGTTCTCTTTTGTTTTATTTTAATTAAAAATATTTAATTTAGTTTAACGCCTCTTGAGAAAAGACAACTGGAAGGATGTCTATGCCGCGTGCCGGCCAACTTTTATTCCCAGGTGTGGGACATTTTGTCCCGGACCCCGGAAGGCATTCAAGTGAGGGATCATCGGCTGCCTCAACATCCAACCTTATCTAATATGACCAAATCGGAATTGAATTTTGCTCTCCTTGTGGAACAAATGCTTAATAATATTGATATCCCAGAATATAGGCAAATTGTTGTTGAAGTAAGTCAAATGAGATTTCCATAAATCGACTCTAATCTAATTTCAATATTTTCTTATTATTATTAATAATAATAAGTTACTTAAAAATAAAATATAGATTGTTTCTTTGTACAGGTTTTCCGAAAAAGAATGACAACATTTTGTGATTTTATAACTTTTTATTTAAGGGTCTAGAACAGGAGTCCCCAAACTACGGCCCGTGGGCCGAATCAGGCCCTTGAAACTCTTCCATCAGGCCCGCGGTAGCCGCTACTATAGCCGCTACTACTCACAAATATTCACTATATTAAATATTAATGCCATATAATAGCATATTATTAATATAATTTTCGTATAATATGTTATATCCGGCCCGCCAATAGTTTTCAACGAGGGGTGAACCGCGACCTAATATGCTGTACACCTACTTCCACTTGTACTTCCAAATATTTCCAAGTACTTCCAAAATATTTCAATTCCAAATATTTCCAAGTACTTCCAAAGATTCCCATGTACTTCCAAACATTTCCAAGCACTTTCACATATTTTCAAGTACTTCCAAAATACTTCCAAAGAGGTGTACACCTACTTCCAATCGCGGATCACCCCTCGGTTTTCAATGTTCACATGTGGCCCTATCTCTTAAAATGTTTGCGGACCCCTGGTCAAGAATGTTAATTTTTTAACAAAAATTCTCAAAAAGTTTGTTAATAAGTGTCTATATGAGCACCATTTCTAGCGCGGTACACATTTAAGCGGTATTCTGTTTATATCCACGTTCGGGGAATTATGACTCGAAGCGACAATCTCCACTATCATTCCAAGCAAATGGTTTAAATCCCGGAGTTTCACAGCAGAAACAATGTTCTTTACATGGCCCCAGAAAGAGGAATCCAGCGGCTTGAGATCTGGACTTGGCGGGGGCCAGGAAATAGGCCCTGTTATCATACCAAGCTCCTAATTTTTTTTTATTATGGGATTTATAAAATGGATCAATATTATAAGTTTTTTTTTGTTGGTTGTGTTGTATATTTAATCATTTTAATTTTTTGAACCTTCTACCCTATTCTGGACCACCTTGAACTTCATATAATTATATATAATACTAGCTGCAAGGCACGCCCCCTGGACCCACACCCCGAAACCCACCCAGCACCCCCGCCCCACACCACCACCCACCTCGGACTTCCACCCCTGTACCACCCCACTACGCCTCTGGACCATCACCCAAACCGCCCACTCGACCAACCCTGCACCACCACCCCCGCCTCCTGGACTTCACCCCCACCCTACTCCGCCTCACTCCACCCCCGGACCCTCATACCACACCCCGCCCCATCCCTCCACCCCTGCACCCACCCTCCGCACCCATTTTTTGCATTTCTAGCCTTTTACCCACAGGTTATGTACACAAAATTTGGTTGAGTTTGGTCCAAGAACAAGAATTTTCATATTTTGACCCTCCCACCTTTTTGGGTGGTTTTGGGGAAAATAATAAAAATAAAAGCTGTTAGAAATCACATCCCCTACAACTTTGCTCATAATAAAATTTGCCGTAGAGTTAATAGTTTAGGAGTTATTTGATAATTTTCATTCGTGCCCCCCCCCCCAACCCCCTTTTGGGGTCAAAATATCAAAACGTTATATAGCTATAAACGTAAGTTAGAAGAAATCTGTTTCAAATATGAAATTTCATAATAATCCCTTAAGCCGTTTTTACGTGAATCGTTTTCGTTCGTAACTTTGCTTGAAACTTGTGCAACCAAAATTTGGCATGATTTGGACCAATGTACAGACAAAACCTTAATTTTATATAAAGGATATTATTTAACGGGTTATAGTGGTGTTTCACAAGAAAATAAAATTAAAAAAATTAAAAAATCTTTTAAATTATTTTGGAGATTTTTTATTTATCTCTATACATATTTCGGGCTATGAACCCTTCATCAGGAGGTTAAACAGAACACTGAATATAAAAATTTTACATTGTGAGTTTTAATTTTTTTTAATTTTATTTCCTCTTTGTGAAACACCACTATAACCCGTTAAATAATAATTCCTTTGTTTAATATGTTTCACTATAAACCAACACCGCTTTCCCTAAACTTTATTAATTTTATATATATATATATATATATTATTTAATCTAATAAAACTGTATATTTCATTTACAGCTTCTTTGCATTATTTCTACAATCTTATTAAGAAATCCTGAACTTTCTTTTCAAAATTATTTGAATCTGGATTATTTAGTGGAAGAGGCAAATTCAATGTATTGTAAAGTAAGTAGATTTATTCTCGTGTATCACACGACTTTCACTTAAGACCTTAAAATATTTAATAAAAAATTACTTTTGTTTCTATTAAAGTTTCTTTGGTATATTTATTTGATTTGAACCATAAACTAACATGTTTTTCTTTTTTAATTTCAGGATAATAAAATTAATTCATCGAAAGATTATAACTCGTTTCTCTCTTCGAACTACTGTGTGACAACTGGCTATTTAGCGCGTGCTGTGGTCAATAATGTCCTTCAAGGTGGTCAATTGACAACTGATAATGAGGATGATATTGACCAAGGAGAACCCTGTCGAATTGCTTAATAATTTTCCTAAAGTATATCATTGCATAGATATATTTTAATTTTCATTACATATATTATATATATATTTACATATTATCTCCATTAAGTTTTGTTGTTTTTATTTTGTTTTTAATTGTAATGTATTATAAAATGTATAACTATCTAAGTAAATTCTATATTATATTTTCGAAGAAATAAAATTTTGTTATAAATATCCGAAACAGTTTAAGTATTTATTTTTTGTGGGTGAATGTGAATGTTGAATGAAACAAAGTGAAAATATTATTAAATAGATATGAAACGGATAAATTATTAGTTGGAAATGAGAAAAATAAAGTTTGGGGTAGGTTTTAGGGATGCTTTTAAGGTAGTTGATTCGCGACAATACTAGCAAAAATTTAATGCTAGCGTATATAGAACAGACAATAAGGATTCTTAGTTCATAAGCCCAAAACTTGTTGCTGTTTATGTACCAATTCTAGCCAATCCCGTGGTTGTTTGACAAATTTGGCACCATTGTAAGAGTTTGAATATTTTTATATTAAATACATTTTAAATTTCTATAAAAATCGTTTTATTTTTAAATGTAATCAACCCCTACGTTACACTTTATGAAAATTATAATTTTGAAAAAATCTAGCGCATGCTTCTTTCGCTGGTTAAATAAATGCGCTGTTGCCAAATTGTTTTTAGTGTAAATTTTTTTTATACATTTTTCATTATTTATTCCTTATTATCTCAGAAACTGTGTTGTAACTATGAATCAAAATTGTCTTAAAATATGTATTATTTATTGTTTAATGTTGGTTTATTTTTTATGACAATGGTAAGAAGGGTTTCTTAATTATAATTAAATATATGTAAACTTTCCGATATCCCGTATAGTGCAATGTATAAGAGTGAAAAACTCTTATCTTTGGAATTTAATATCTCCGCAACTATATTGTTCATAAATTTCGTTTTGCCACCAAACGATGCAGAAGTATTTAAATAATAATCTGTCTAAATTTCAAAAAAATCCTAAGAAAACGTATTTGGCGGAACAACTACCTTAAACTTAGAATCACATAAATTAATTTACCCCTTTATTTTTTATACTTTGTGATTTGGAATTGACCTAGAATCTGCTAGAAATTGTTTAAGTGAAATGCTAAATTAATGATAATTACCCACCTTTGAGAGTGAAGGGTTATTGAAATAAATCAATTCACACAATTTTCGGGATTAGTGCGTTAGAATTGCCCTCTAGAATCAGGTAGATATTATCCTTCTATGTGAAATGTTAAATTTAGAATGTTACCACTTTCAGGGAATAAAGGGTTGACCATAAAAATTAATTCACTCCAAATTTGGGATCAGTGCATTAGAATCAGGTAGAAATCATCCTTTTATGTGAAATGTTAAATTAAGGGTCGCTACCTCTTTTAGGGGATGAAGGGGTGATCATAAAAATTAATTCAGCTTATATTCGTGCTTAGTTTTTTTGGAAATGCATCCTTACAATTAAAATGCTAAATTAAGGGTAGTTACCCCTTTTGGGGATGAAATGTTAATCACAAAAATCAACTGCACTTAATTTGTCCTTAATATATTTTTTTCCTTTGACCGTTCTCATCTAAAAACCACTGATGTTTGCTTAACCTCTCTGATTGGTACTTTCTACATGCATTTTTGGTGATCCAAAAGAGATATTTATATATATAAAAACTCTGCCTAACCCGGTCCCAAAAAAAGAGGAGGGCTCCCAGTAAGGTTAGCTCCCTACTAGGGTAAAATCCCAGTTGCTCACAGAACTAAAGACAAGCCTCGGAATTAGATTGATGACACGGAAACGACCACTGCCTGGACAAGGACAAAGAATAAACCAGCAGGCAAGAGAAGCAGAGGTCGACCTAAAAAACGCTGGCAGGACGAGTTAGAATAAACAGACCATAGGTCTATTAAGAAGAAGATATATATAAAATAAATCGGGTTTCCCCAAACTACGGCCCGCGAGCCAAATCCGGCCCTTAAAATTTTTAAATCCTGGCCGCGGCTACAACAGAATTAATTCACAAATATTCATTATATTAAATATTAATGTCATATAATAGCGTATTATTAATATGATTTTCGTATAATATGTTATATCCGACCCGCCCATAGTTTTCAATGTTCACATCATAGAGTAATATAGAGTGGAAGGCTACCGTATATAGAAAAAGCGCTCTCTAGCGACTGCACTCTTAGTTCTTAAAAGCTATCAAAAGACCATAGAACATTCAAAGCCTTTGTCATAGATAAAAGATAGATACCCTTTATGTTATATAAATATATATATATAAGCTTATTTTTTTACTCTTGATAATGTCACCAAAATTTTCCCCGAAGAGAGCGGTTTCCGCCATTTTATTGCCCAATGGTTTTGCCCTGGACTCGCCAGAGAGCTCTGTAACTCGTATACGCTAAAATACATTGGCTCCTTATGGAGCCTTCCACTCTATTTTACTCTATGGTTCACATATGGCCCTATCTTTAAAAAGTTTAAGGACCCCTGGGCTAAATGGTTAAGGCCAGAAGCCAGAAAAAAAAATGAAATTTCTAAGATTTCCCTCTTTCGTTAGCCACCCGAGATTACCGATTAATTTAAAGGAATTAATGGATTAAGGATTAAAACAAAATAACAAACATCTTTTTGATAGGAAGTGTTTATTTAAAAATATATAAAAATAGATATAATAATATATAGGAATAGATAAAAAAATTTCATTTATAAATCATATCTGTTATTAATTAACAAATGATTTAATAACAATAATAATAATACTTTGCAATAAAAAAATAGTGTTTTTTTTTAAATCTCCAAAATAAAAATAATTCTGCACATTTTTTGATTTTTCTAGTTTATAAAATCAAACTTAAAGGAAGAAGAAATTAAAGTCGTCCTTTAAAATACTATTAGGAACTTATCATAACCGAGAAAAAGACTAAATTGCGTTTTTTGTTAGACTCCAGGGCAGGACTGAGCGAGGGTGCTGACGTCATAGCTCTAGTTATTTGTTTATTTAAATTGCCAAGAGGCAACCTTTGCAGGAAAGCGTGCAATAAATAGCCCAACGGAAAACGCTATCAGATCAAATGAATGATTTTAGTACAAGTTGCCATATTGATAATATAATTGTATATATGTAATAGAAAGATATATAATTGTATATACGTAATTGTAAAGAAATTCAGCCAGGTTTTTTTACTCAGAGTATTTCAGTAAGTGTAATATTTCGTTGAGAGAATATTTGGCATCCTTGGAAGAATTGAGAGTTTTATTTTATTTTCGACAAGTAAATCAGAGTCTCTCAACAAAATACTACGCTTGGGGAGATAGTCTAAGTCAGTGATTCACTGTGCCGCTGAACTTTAGTGTGCCGCAAGATTCTTGAAGTGTGCCGCCACTGCTAGGCCCGAATTGAAATTTTTTTTTACATTTCTTTATCAATTGACCCTACATTTATCCAAATATTTATTTGATCATTTGAACTAAAGAGGAAGTAGCATTTTACAGGATACAGAAAATCCTATGATAATTTTATAGGTAAATAAATCAATAAACCAAATAAAATTCTATTAATTTATTTTATTGTTAGTGTGCCGTCAAATTTTTAAATTATTAAAAGTTTGCCGTGACTAAAAAAAGGTTGAGAATCAACTGGTCTAAGCAAAAATCATCTCTGACTCCTAAGCTAAAATGAAAGGATAAATTGAAAAATCTTATTGAGTAATGTATAATAATAAATAAATAGAAATCTTTTATCAAAAATATTCTGAAAATTATTATGTGAAATTCAAACATTTCGGGAGAAATTCAATGAAAATTAAAAAAAAAAATAGTTGTTTTAAGAAAAGAATATAAAGCAACTATTGTTTCAAATTTCATAAAGTTTTCATTGATAAGGGGAGAATTTCTCCTGAAATGTTTAGATTTCAAATAAACGTTTTCAGATTGTATTTTTATAAAAGATTTGTATTTATTTATTAAGTGATATTTATAAATATAGTGGAGAATTTTGATTAATAATAATTATTCTTTGGAGATTATTATGTTGGAGGGATTCTCCTCGCAATAACAAAATGTCAGATTCAATTCGGTAGCCTTGTCTTTGATCATTTTAAGTTCTTCATGAGTCAATCCTTTAGGGAGGATAAGTTTTTGGCCTTGTTGCAGTTCTTTGAAACTTTGCGTGAGATAATTTAGTAAAGAATTATTCGTTGCTTCCTCCTAAATAAAAAATAAAAAACACACAGATGAGAAGAGTTCATATTAAGAGATGGAGGATTGCTATGGAATATTTTAGAAGGCGAAGGGTGTAAGAAAAGTGTAAGATCTTGGAATATTTTCACCTGAAAATGAAAGATAAAGGATATGGGGCTCTTAGAGAAGTGAAAGAGTTGTGTAGAGGATGAAAGTTTGGTCGAACCAGCCTTAGAACTGTATATTCAGTTTATATGTTGTTGGATGTTGGTGAAGATCGTGGCTGTGATCAATTTGTAGTGGGTTGAAGGAGTTATTCAGTCAAAGCAAGGATGCACCCGCGGGTACAAGAATAGAGAGGTTTCGGCCTGAATTTATCGGGCCATCTTTAGTTTATTGTTAATTATACACATATTACCATAAATAGATGTGATTGTTCCTGGTTTTGTCAACAATAAGAAATTTAACTCCATATTTTGATTCATCTGCTTGTTGCTCTTTTACTCGTTCTTTAAATCTCAGGATGGATGGTGAGTATAAGAATAAATAATTATATTATTTATTATAAGAGGTTTTTACTTTATTTATTTTTGGTTTACAATGGTGGCCAAAATTTTTCACATTGTTTCGGCATTCTCTGCCTTCATCAGAACCTTAAAAATAAGCTGTCGTGTTCTGATGTGGCCATCCACTTATACACCATACTACCATAAAACCTGGCCCCCCACTTATATTTAATACTAGCTGCAAGGCCCGCCTTCGACGGCCCTCTTGCTAGCCAGGGGGCACGCTCCCTGGATCCCCAACCCACGAACCCTACTCCCACCCACCGACCGCCCACCAGCACCTCCCGCCCCCAGCACCTCCCACCCCCGTGCCCAACCACCGCCCCCATCCCACCACCCCGCACCACCCCACTACGCCCCTGGACCCTCGCCTGAACCCCCCCACTCCACTCTGCACCACCCTACCCCCAACACCCCGGGCCCCACCCACCCCGCACCACCCCACTAAGCCTCTGGATCCTCACCTGAACCCTCACTCCTCACTGCACCACCCCACCCCGCACCCACCCCGGTCCACCCCATTACGCCTCTGGACCCTCAACTAAACCCTCCACTCCACCCTGCACCCCCCACGGCCCACACCCAGTTTTTTTTTCATTTCTAGCCTTCTAGTATACAAAATTTTGTTAAGTTGTCTCTAAGGGCCGGTTGTATGTCGCAAAGTAAATGCTTTTTACCACTAACAAACGGTAGATGGTAAATGGAGCCACTGGGATGGCCAATCAGATGACAGGCACTGAAAGTGGCTCCATTTAGTGGTAAAAAGCATTTACTTTGCGACATACAACCGGCCCTAAGGGTATGAATTTTCATTTTTGATCCCCCCCCCCCCATTTTGGTTGGTTAGTTTTTGCATTTATAGCCTTCTATTCTAGGAGCCTCATCTTTTTTTTTTTTTAATGCAATCGAATGCAAGAAGGGGCGCACCAGTAGAGATGCAGCCACTATGGATCTCGAAAGACCCTTGAATTACCGAAGAGAAGGGAAAGTTGATTAAGTGAGAGGGTGTAGACGTACTCTAGGTGTTTATGCACTCGGGTTTTGAAGGTTTGAAGATTATAAGTGCTGGGAAAGATGGAGGCTAGGAGAGAGTTCCAGTTCCTTGAAGTCATGGGGATATACACGTATTGGCGAATGAAGTGGTCCGGCACTTTTCTAATTTGACCGCGAAAGAGTGTTGGGAGTCGGCAAAACGCGTGCTACGCGCAAAGCATGCTTTGGGGGAATTACTGATTTCAACTCATCTGAGCATCTGCCTGTCTCTGATCTTGAGCTCCAGCACACTAAATATATGAAGTTAAATTTCTTATTGTTGACAAAACCAGGAACAATCACATGTACTTATGGTAATATCAGTATAAAACACAACAAACTGAAGATGGCCCGATAAATACAGGTCGAAACGTCTTTATTCTAGGAATTTTATTGGACCCGGTGCATCCTTGCTTTAGCTGAATAATTTCTTCTATTCAGTCTATATTTGAAAAGATTTTCTTTCCAAGAGAGTGGTTGGTTTTTAAAAAGAGAATCAATTATTATTATAATAAATAAAATGTTTACCTGCTCTTGAGTGGATTCGATATCTTTGTCATCGTTTTCGTTATCAGGAGATATTTTTGAATTTTTATTAAAACTACCAAATATATTACGAGCAAAATTTTGAGTATCTTTTTTGTATTTTATCTGCTCAGATTCAAGCTAAAATAAATAATAAAAAAAAATTAATTAGGCTATTTATATTGTTGTTTGGAAGTCACTGCTTGTTAAATTATTATTTAATATTATTGCAAAAATTTATTCTTTGAAATCAAATTGATTCTTGTATTTTGTTGATAAAAAATAAAATTTGATATAATTTGTCTTAAGGAGGTTCGGGACAGCTTATCTATCTGGTTGATATCTTTTGAATTTCTGCAGAGTGACAACTTCTGCCTACTAAATTTTTTAATAAAAAAAAATTGTTATTAATGAGGTTAATTTCGAATAAAAATCTTTGTTTTGATAATATTAATAAAAAGAATATTGAGATAAATTTTTTCTCATTATAAAAACATTTATTTAACACAAAAGCGATCAAGAAATAGAGTTGGAATTCTACACTAGTGTTTTTTGTTATATTCTGTTGGCTGCAAATAACTTTTTTTTTTTTTTACATTTACGAATAACTAATTAACTAGACTGTCAAATCTATTGAAAAATGTATCATTCGATTCATAAAAGTTGAATTATTGATCTATATAAATTTGTTGAAAATGCTATAATTTGTATAGAAGTTATAGCCCTTTTAAAAGCTCGGTCCATTTACTTCCATGTTAAAAGGACAATTTTCAATAATTTATTTCTCGAGAATGGGACAGACGATCAAATTCAAATTTCGGGAATACATATTTAATACATCAATGATTTGATAGTAAAAATTCGAGAATTTTCTTATAAAAATGATAAACAGTCACGAACCTCCTTAATTTGTTGATTTATATTAAAAACATTATTTATAAATCTATTTATTTGTTTGTTTTTATGAAGTAGTGTAAAACAAAGGCGAGATTAATTTTTCTCTCTTTTTTACGTACACATATTCATATAGAGAAATCAATGAGGTTGTTCTCTGCTTGAATGCAAATAAACAGACATAGCATCTAAATATTTGGTGTAGGGTAGCGATTTTCACAATTTTCAAAAAAATACCCCTAACTCGAAAATTATCAGTATGTATTATTTTATTTATTATTATCATTTCCGTCCATAATTTGTATTAATTTGAAAGTTTATAATAGAAAAATAAGGACAAATTCTTATGTGTGACTTTTTTATTTATCAGCACCAACGTTTCGTCGACTTTTGCCGACTTCTTCAGGGCTTCAAATAGTCACGTCACACATTCGTCTAAATTTTTTTATCTTCGTTACCATTGAAGACCATTAGAAAAATAAATTTCAAAAAATATTTGGCACATTCACATAAATATATGTGTGACATGACTATTTGAAGACCTGAAGAAGTCGACGAAACCTTGGCTGATAAATAAAAAAGTCACACATAAAAACTTATCCTTATTTTCCTATTATAAACTTTCAAATTATTTTATTTTGGCCTATCTTCTCCCTGTCACCGGATTAACGCTGAGTTTTGAAATACCCTGTATAAGTTGTGAATTTCGAGTTTACGAGCTACAATGCTCTGAAAAATAGGCACTCGAGCAGTCTGTATCGAGACTATGTTAATAAGGATTCAGTTTTAGTTTTGAACGGAACCCAAAAAATGACCATTATCAGGCAATGATTTTTATTTACTAGAATTGCTTACTGACTTTGATGATAACAAAATAGAAATTATTGGAAATTTACCTTCTTAAGAAGTGTGTTGACATCTTTATTTTGTGGATCAAGTTGGTAAGCTTTACTCAGAAACTTTTTGGCCACTGGGAAATCACCTAAAGTGATTAATGCTTTGGCATGACTAAAAACAAAACAAACAAAAATATTTAAATAAACATTTTAGAGATGTGCAAAATAGTTTATTAAAAGTATTTAAATTCAAAATGCAAATGCTTAGTTATTAGGTTATTACTTTACAATACAGGGTATGGTCAAGTATTGTAATCGTGCATGAAAAAAGTGTTTTTTTCCTTCTTTTTTTCGAAATATCTCAAAAACGGCTGAAACTATTTTGATTAAAAAAATTGAGCGAAACCATGGCATATCGCTCTACAAAAAAGCCCTAATAAATGAACATCGAAAAAATTATATTTTTCGAGATAATAATTTTGTCAAAATGTCTGTTAAATTGTTAGTCTGTCTGTTAGTCAGTCTGTGCGTTACCAAATTTTTGTGGACTAGCTAGCTCAAAAACTAGTGTGAATATCAAAACCAAATTTCACACGTAGTTTTGGTCCATTGAGAGTAAATTAAAGCGCTGATTAGATTTTGGTGCATATCGACCCAAAATTGAGGGGGGGTTAAAAATTAAAAATCTAGGCCATTTGAGCAAACTCAACCAAATTTTGTATACATAATCAGTGGAACCCTAGAAGACTAAAAATGCAACAACTAACCAGCCAAAGTGTGGGGGGGGGGTCAAAAGATGAAAATATATGCCCTTATGCCAAACTCAACCAAATGTTGTAGGTATACATAATCAGTGGGCACCCAGGAGTCTAAAAATGCAAAAACTACCCCCCCCCTACATGATTATAAATAATTTTATTAAATTTAAGAGAGGGGCCAGGGTGTATGGTAAAGTCAAGTGGATGGCCACATCAGAACGTGTCAATTTATTTTTTATTTCAAATACAAATACAAAATGCAAAATACCTTATTTTACTGATTCTAACACCATTATTTATTCAAAGAGTTCATCTTTCATGTTCCGTCTATGTGGCCTCATAATCATTTCACCAAACGAAAATAGTCATTCAACAGGTGAAGAACTTGGTAAGCAAGTATAATATTTAAGGAAGAGTTTTTTTTACATTTGGATATCTGTTCAAGGATTCTAAAGTAATGTCTTCGTCTTTTAAATATTGTAGTTATTTCCAGGTCTATTGTAGTATTAGCATTTTGAATACAATTTTACAAATTAGTCAAAGGTCAGCAAACAAAGATCGATAACGGTTGAATTTTTATGAATTAAAAAATTTCACAAAAACCATTTTGTATTTTGCATAAATCTTTATTACTCGACCTGCTTAGAAGCACAAGTCCTCGGTGGCTAGGTCAACAAAACATCGATACAAATTAACCACAGAAATTAATAAACATAAATACAAATCAATTAAAAGAAATTAACAATTAACAAACAAGAAAAAGAAAAAAAATAGAAATGTATGCACATTAACAAATAACATGATCATAGATTTCCATCAAAAGTCAAAACGTAATTTAAATAATTCCGCGCAAAAACCCGATACCAGGAGCAAACGGCGCATTAGCCATTTCTTATTTTCCGATTGTTGAAATTTTGCACGAATCATCACAATAATAGAACTCCCCTATAGATTTTCAGAGGTTTTTCCCACCTGTCTATACTATTATTATTTTTTATTGATTAATTTATGGGGAAAACTCCAAGATGTTCGTTTTTTGCAACGAAATATTTATGAATAGTGGATTATTGTGTGATGAACCAACAGTAAGTAACTTTTTCATATCATTCTCTAGTGCAAAAGTGAACTATAATGTGACATGGCTCTTTCTTGAAGAGAATAATCTTCTGGGAAACAAGTTAATTTAGCGAATGTTTTCTACATTTGATTCAATCGCGAATCAACTGTAGGGAATTTTTGTCAAATATTGAGTGAAAATAATATTTGAACTTATATATTTCTAACTTGAAATAATGACCTTAAAT
Organism: Forficula auricularia; assembly: GCA_024734495.1. Taxonomy (NCBI): domain Eukaryota; kingdom Metazoa; phylum Arthropoda; class Insecta; order Dermaptera; family Forficulidae; genus Forficula; species Forficula auricularia. The sequence continues at coordinate 5,273,049 of JALMQS010000075.1, forward strand.
AAATTTTTTATAATTTTTCTAACTAATATAACAAAGAATAATTGCTATATCAATGAGAATTGTTTTGACCGAGCTTATTTGAAAAAGATATTTATCACGAGACTACTGCGGATTATGCTATTGAAGTCTGTGGAGTCTTAAGTCTGGACCAAGAGAGAAAAAAATATGTGATCCACTTAGCTACAATCCAACGTCATTTCGCGTAAGACCCGCACCCAAAGATACCTTCGACCCCTACCCAGCCTATAAAATCCCCTCTTCTTCTTCTTCTTCTTTTCTCGATGGAGGGGCCTACCCAGGCCTTTAGGAGATGCATCTCTTTGGTGTAACTCCTTCTCTCATCAATTTCATTAAAAAAAATATATATATATTATAATAAATCTTGATCAATAAATTATTATTGATATATCGATAAATATTAAAATAATTTTTTTCTAAAATATTCTTGGATGGCTTTATTTATAGACCAAGATCCCAGCGACCCTAGCAGACCTACGTCAAAAGTATAAAGCCTAAGATTTTTTCTATGGGTGGGTATGGGTACTATAGTTGGCTAAATGGGCACCTAGGTTCCCGAGGCCAATAAAAAAAAAAAAAAAAAATAGGTACTATAGTAAGTTATAACGTATGGGTATTAGCTAACATGGATCAGGTGGGCTTTGGAATATAGGGGTTAGCCGAAGAGGTGAAAAAATGGGTTAATCTACGACGTGGATTAACCCATTTTTTCACCTCCTTTGGTAAGTGATATCTGCCAAAGCCCCTGACCCAAGTTAGCTAATACCCATACGTTATAACCTACTATAGTACCTAGCCATAGAAAAAAACTTAGGCTTTATACTTTGACGTAGGTCTGAGGTCGCTGGGATCTTGGTCTATTAGCTTTCAGTATCAAAATTGGTAACAAAACAGAATTTTATAAAAATTTGCAGCAAAATTTGATGAAAATAGATCATGTACTGACTATAATGGCTGTTATCTATGTTTGTATGCATATACAATGAATGAGAGATGAATTAGTTTTCCCGAAACGTTTGAAATTTAATTAAAAATTTCAACTGATAGATTTTGTCTTATAAAAAAAATGGTAATTTTGTAAATAATAGAATAGAAGATAAATAATAATACATACTTGTAATAGGCTTTGATGCTATTTCGGTCATAATAGATTGCTTGTCTACTCATGGAACAAGCCAAACCTGGACGAGATTGAAGATTATAAACCACAGCCAGATTATTATAAAGTTTAACTAAAAGTTTCGAATATTTCTCTTCCTCCTCTTCAGATGCTAAATTTACACCATTTAAAATTTCCAAAGCTTTGCGATATCTATAAATAAATACAAAATATATGTGTATACCTATATAAATATATAATAAATTAATAAAATTTCTTAAAAATAAAATTCATTAATTTTTTTTTAGGAGTTCTAGGCAATTGGAGACATAGATAATCATCATTTTTTAGTTTGTTAGATTTTTATTAAATTTGCATATCAGAGAAACGTTTCCTCAAGTGTGACGTCATCAGCAATTTCGTTTTAAAAAGGAACATTTTATTTTATTAAAGGAATTGTAGGGAGTTGGACTTGACTTTAAATTAAATACAAAGTTTTTTATTTAAATAGGTCAAACGTTTCGTTGATAGTTCGCAACTTCTTCAGTGGCTCATTTATTTAACTTATTTGTCTGGGGTTTTGACTAAGAGAAAAACCATTTTCAAACAGTATCCTTACGAATCCCTCAATTTTATCAAATAATATAAAACATAAACCTTTTAAAACAATGTAATTATTTCCCGTCAAGTATAATTAAAAGAATCAAATTGAACAAAGAATTTTTACTTTACCATACAGGTGTAATCGTGCACGAAAAAAGTGGTTTTTTTCCTTCTTGTTTTCGAAATATCTCAAAAACGGCTGAAACTATTTTGATTAAAAAAATTGAGCGAAACCATGGCATTTCGCTCTACAAAAAAGCTCTAATAAGTGAACATCGAAAAAATTATTTTTTCGAGATAATAATTGTTTTGTCAAAATGTCTGTTTGTCTGGTTGTCTGCGCGTTACCAAATTTTTGTGGACGAGCTATCTCAAAAACTAAGTAGTGTGAATATCGAAACCAAATTTCACATGTAGTTTTGGTCCATTGAGATTAAGAGCTGATTAGATTGTATGGTAAAGTCAAGTGGATGGCCACATCAGAACACGTCAGTTTATTTTTTTTTGTTCATTTTGATTCTTTTAATTATTGACAGGAAACAATTAATTTGTTTTAAAAGGTTTATGTTTTATATTATTTGATAAAATTGAGTGATTTGTAAGGATACTGTTTGAAAATGGTTCCTCTCTTAGTCAAAACCCCAGACAAATAAGTTTAATAAATGAGCCACTGAAGAAGTTGCAAACCAGCAACGATTTTTTATAATGTAATTTTTTTTTATTTTATTTACTATAATTATAAAAATTAAAAATAAATAATAAAATTAATTATTTTATTTTGTAAAAATTACTTAGAATGATGATGTCCAAAGTAAATAAAGGAAATAATATTTTTTCTGTGAAATCCATAATAAACAAATTAAAACAATAAAATTAGTTTTATGAATAAAAGCGAGTTTTTAATTTAAAAAAAAATGTTTTTTTTTCAAAATTATAAAGTCTAGAGGATGTAAATTTTCGCCACAATATTAACTTTTCATCAAAGATCAAAAATTTGCAGTCCCTTCTGACATGCAATAGATAGATAGATATTTTTATTTGTTCAGAACAAATTTGTTATACAAAATAGTTGTGCATTATTTTCCAGATCATTATAAGAAATAAATGAAAAAACTATTACTATAAAATTGATACAGACAAGATAATCAAATCGGAGTACACTCTGATGTACAAACTGTTGGATTATGGACAGGGCATTATTCTTGCGGTTCAAAAACCATTAAAGAAGGCGAGAATTATACACCAGACCAGATTGGTTAATGCCAGATTATATACTTCAGCTTAAACGGAAATGTATACAAGATAAACCCAGAAGAACTGTGTAATTTATGCAATATCTTTAAAAAAGAAAATTTGTACCATCTAATATGTGAATGCCCGATCTAGGAGGGCCTGAGAGAGCAATTTCCTAGACAACCCAATGAGCGACAGATGTATGAACAGGTATTGAACCCTTTTACGGACCATGATGTTAACCGACTATATTACTATTTGGAAGGGGCCTTAAAATTACTGTATAAAATTCAAAATAGGTGGTTTCTATCCGGCCGAACTTTAGTCTAGCCAATAGAAACTATACGGGTGCCGGCTAGCATTTTCTGCTTGTCGACACATATCACTTGTAAAAAATACCTCTTGCGCTCAACCTTCTGTTTTGTTTCGTTCCATTCGTTAAGAAAAAATATCCAAAAGCTCTGATTGATTTAAACACTATTTGACCGTGCTACTCAATTGGAAAACTCTCTTTTGGACTACGATTTTATTGGATTGATACACATTTGAAGGACCCACGCGAGACTCTGAAAATTTCTAACGGATTTAATATTACAACACGAACCAGGGACAGATACTTATTTATAAGGAACAAAGCGAACCATAGGATATTCTTTTATCATTGCACCAGGTGAACCTCATTATTTATGTAAATATATCTCATCTCATTAAATATCATCAAAATATAAAAAGGCCTTTTTTATTAAAAAATACAGTCCACAACCTTTTCTTCATCTCTGAGCTAGTAACAAATTCTAAATCTATACAATTACGATCATTTTTGTCATTAATGAGTGATTTTTGACTTGCTTTCCGGTGATGAAATGATTAATTTAAGCATTATTCTGTATTTTTGTTTATTATTTGTTATTTTCTATTGGACTTATTTCTTTGTTTATTTCTGTATATTCTGTTACTTATATTGGAAACAATAAGAGTGTGTCTTCTGCTGGAATTATAAATTTTGTTTATTTATAACGAGACTATAGTTTCAGGGCTTTGCCCTCTTCATCAGTTTATTACGATTGATGAAGAGGGCAAAGCCCTCGAAACTATAGTCTCGTTATAAATAAATAAAATTTATAATTCCAGCAGAAGACACACTCTTTTATTGCCTCCTTCAATATATAAAAATTCTGCTACTCTCGTCAGAAAAACTTTCAATTTAACTGTTACTTATATTTATTTATTTTGGATTTTTTGAACATTTATATTACATTGATTTATTTTTCGAATTTTTGTACATTTTGGATTTCTGTACACTTTCTGACATGCAATAAAACATCTAATAGGATTTTTTTATTCGATCTTTAAATTTTAGGTAATGTAAAATTGTATTTATATAGAAAAAAATCATGTGTAAACACCATGGAGAGCAAAAATTCCTCAAAAAAAAAATAATTAAATTAAATAATGGACAAAATTTCCTATATATAAAATTGTATTAAAATATAAAAATAAGAAAAGATTAAAAAAAAATCGAAAATTAAGAAAAGTACTTTTTAATTGCGAGAACTTTGTTACGTCGGGAGAAAAATCCATTTCCAAGAGTATTGAGATCTTTAGCCATTGCATAAATTTCTTCAAATGAAAATTTCTTGATATCATTAACGGGAAGATTCAATTTCTCAACTGAATCTAATTTGATAATGTCAACCAGTTCGATGTGGAATAATAATTGAGAATCTGAAACAAATAGAAATAAATTAATGTTGGGCAAATCACACAACTTATTTATATAACAAACCAATGTTGAAATTAAATATCTATGGAGTGGATGTGAAGAATTGCTTGTTAAACAAGTAGTATACCACCTCTATGCGCTCGTGCTCGTTTGACAAATCTGCCAACACTGTCCGAGCTTGTATATATATTTTATGATAGAAATTTCAGATAAAGTACATTATAAAGGGAGATTTATAAAACAAAAAGTTCTTAATAAGCCATTGAAAGCTGTTGCGACAATGGCTGAAGCGAAAAAAAAATTACTAAAGTTAACCCACTTTTTAGGTAATATAATGGGTGAAGTAAAAAGTTCTGAGCCTTTCAGCTTGATGGATTTTAATGAGCCATGCTCGGTAACTTCTTCCTTCTCATTACGATGTATGCGTCGCATCTTGTCATTCTAAACTGCGACTTTTTTTTTTTGGCTTTAGAGAACTATGTCCATACAGCCACGCAATTAATGATTCTATAATTTAAAGTGAAAAATGATGGTACAATTGAAGAAAGAAAAAAACTGTTAAATATGTATCTAATTTATAGCTCAATTTTGCAGCTGATGAAAAAAAGGCTACTTTATGTAAAATTTCTTCCTCTTCTAAAGCTAGCAGATTCGTAATATTAAAAGGCGCAGTCAAGCCAGAGGCAAATAAATAATTTAATAACTTGTTCGATTCTCTTTTAAATTTAGTACAATTAAAAATTAGATGGTTGGCAGATCCTTCATCTAGGTTGCAGTAAATGCACATCGGGCTGTCAAAAATGCCTATTTTGAATAGATGTGCTGGAAAGCGTCCATGGTTAAACATTAGTCTAACTAATGTAGTATAGGCATTTCGACCCAGATGCACATCATCAAGCCAATGCTTCTTTGGAATGTTAGGGTAAACTGCGACTTAAAGGGGACATAACGTTTTAAAAAAAGTTATTTGAGAGTTTTGTGTTTGGTGAAGCCAGTTCTGTGTTAGAGCGTTCCAAAATGGAGGTAAAAAAAGAGAAAATTCGATACATTCTTCAGTACCACTACGACCAAGGGGAAAAAGCGGAGCAGGCGGCCAAAAAATGTGTGCTGTTTATGGACCCAATACAGTATCGAATGCAACAGCAAAGCGGTGGTTCCAACGATTCCGTTCTGGTAATATGGACGTCGAAGATGAGACACGCTCTGGTAGGCCAATCGTCGAAAATGTCGATAAAATAATGGAAATCATCGAGTCCGACCGGCATGCGAGCACTTATTCCATTGCCCAGGAACTGAAGATTAGCCAGAAATCCGTTTGGAACCATTTGCATAAGGCTGGTCTCAAGAAGAAGCTCGATCTATGGATGCCACACGAATTGACGCAAAAGAAACTTTTGGACCGAATTGATGCCTGCGATTCTTTGCTAAAGCGTAACGAAATCGACCCATTTTTGAAGCGGATGGTGACTGGCGATGAAAAATGGGTCACATACGAGAACAACAGGCGAAAAAGATCGTGGTCCAAGCATGGTGAACCGGCCCAAACGATCGCCAAGCCCGGATTAACGGCCAAGAAGGTTTTACTGTGTGTTTGGTGGAATTGGAGAGGAATCATCCACTATGAGCTACTCCCATCTGGCCAATCACTCAATTCGGACCGATATTGTCAACAACTGACAAGATTGAAGCAGGCGATCGACAAGAAGCGGCCAGAATTGGCCAATAGGAAGGGTGTTGTGTTCCATCAAGTGAACGCCAGGGCGCACACATCTTTAACGACGCGCCAGAAGCTCCGAGAGCTTGGATGGGAGGTTATATCGCACCCGCCGTATAGCCCAGACCTGGCACCAAGCGATTATCACCTTTTCAAACATTTACAAAATTTTCTCGATGGTAAAAAACTGGCCTCAAGAGAGGCTTGTGAAAATGAGCTTGTCAAGTTTTTTACCAATAGGGACGAGGACTTCTTCAATCGCGGAATTATGAAATTGCCTTCAAAATGGAGAAAAGTTATTGAACAAAACGGCGCATATTTGATCTAAATCGGAAAATCCTAACTATGTTAATTTCATCGTCGAAATAAAGAGAAAAAAGGCTCAGAACTTTTTACTTCACCTATTATATGCGTTGTTGCCAGCTTGTTTTTAGTGTAAATTTTTCTTCATTATTTATTCATTATTATCTCAGAAACTGTGTTGTAACTATGAATTAAAATTGCCTTAAAATATGTATTAGTTATTGTTTAATGTTGGTTTAGTTTTTTATAATAATGGTAAGAAGGGTTTTTTAATTATAATTAAATATGTATGTAAACTTTCTGGTATCCCTTATAGTGCAATGTATAAGAGTCTGAAAAACTCTGACTTTGGAATTTAATATCTCCTATATTGTTCATAAATTTCGTTTTGCCACCAATCGATGCAGAAGTATTTAAATAATAATCTATCTAAATTTCAAAAAAATCCTAAGAAAACCCATATGGTGAAACAACTACCTTAACAAGCTTTTGAGAATGATACCCCACACATCCTCTAGGATAAAAAATTTTGCATTCACTTTGAGGAGGTTCAATTTTTGAGATAAACATTTTAAAACTATTTATTATTGTTATTAAATAAATACAACTAATTTAAAATATTTACCTGGAGGGATTCTTGGTGGACATCCCAATTCTCCAAAACCCAAACTGGGATGAATTAAAAAGATGGAGATTTCATTCTTCCTCATTGATTGAATGGCCATAGCCAGTCCTGGCAACACTTCGCCATCTTTTAAATTGACCTTTTGTGGCCTTCCTCTTAAATATGTAGAATCATACGGCTCGTCATGATATTCCAGGAATAAATTGTATTGTACACTGACGCAAGATTCTTCAGGAACAACGTCACCAAAACCACAGCGTTTCACCTTGAAAAAGTTAATTATTAACATTGAAATGGTAACAATAGTAACAAAAAATATGATGTTATAATAATTATAGGTATGAATTAAATTTTTTTATTATATTTTGGCTATTGTGGACTAATGAATAAATTGGAAAATTTTTTGAATGTAGGCCAGTGGAATTAATCCAGGGAAAAGGAAGAAGTATTCAACTAAGATTGTACAAAAGAAACTTAATCCCTCTTTTTTCGAGTTATTAAAAGCAATTTTCTTTATCCAATATGACTTAATAATAATAAAAAAGGTACCGTTGTAAAGGCCAAAGAAAGGTTGAGCTTTAAGGCAGTATGATTTTCATTAAAATTAGTCTATTATTTTTCTAAGTATTGTAATTTGAATGGACAACTAGGAAAAATGAAAAAGATTGGAATTTGGATATTCTTGAAATGAAACATAAAAAAAGATAAAAAATCAATGCAAAAACTTTATTTTATCATTATTCAATATTTGGTATTGCCTCCTCTGGCTCTTATCTATCTATCTATCTATCTACTCTTATTAAAGGAGCAAAAATTGTATATTTATTATTGTTTGTATATATATTTGTATCTTGGTTCTATTTTGAAAACGACTCTACGGATTTTGATCAAATTCACGGGTTAGGGGGTTTTTGGGGTGACAATTCGATCTGTCACGGTCTCATCGTCGACAAAATTGTTTTTGATGGGTTTTTTCGTAATCAAATTAATTATTCTCAGGTAGACAAATCCCATTCTTAGGGTTTTAAAAAAGGTTACTCTTTTTCTTTTGTACCCAGACAGACAATGGGTCGGGTTAATCCTTTATTCTCAAAGGCCTTGAAGAAGTATTGTGATTGTGGATTTTAACCTCTACTGAAAAACGTGGAGGAATCGACTTAAAATCAAAAAGACTAAATTCTTTTTTGGTAAACAACTCAAGGTTATTCCTCTAGTAGTAGATAAGAATCGATCGTTATTTTTGATTTTAAGCCGATTCCTCCATGTCTTCAGCAATGGTTACCAATCGAAGTGTAAAAAACCTAATCTAGAATTGTTATTCCTCAAGTATTAGATGAGAATCAATCGTTATTTTTTATTTTAACTCGATTCCTCTATTTATTCAGCAATGGTTACCAATAAAAATCGAAACGTCACAAATCCAATGTAGAATTGTTATTCCTCAAGTATTAGATGAGAATCAATCGCTATTTTTGATTTTAAGTCGATTCCTCTGTCTTCAGCAAAGGTAACGGATAAGAAAGACCAAGAGAGAATGAAAAAGATATGATCCAGCAGTCATTTCACGATTAGCCCGCATGACGCTTTTTATATCAAACACTGATATGGATCACCATGGATGGACTGGGAGATTGAAATATAACATCTCAGATTACAAATTCAATTGGTGGTCAATATCAGTGTTTGTTTGATATAAAAAGCGTCATGCGGGCTAAGCGCGAAATGATGCTGGATCATAGCTAGTGGATCATATCTTTTTCATTCTCTCTTGGTCCAGACTTAAGACTCAGCAGACTCCAATAGCCTCAACCAGCAGTAGTCTCGCGATATATATCTTGTTTAAAAAGCGCAATCAAAAGCAATTCTCGTTAATATGTTAATTATTCTTTGATATATTAATGAGAAAATTATAAATTTATCTATATAAATAAAGTTAAGCTTAAGTGATACGTTGAAGGATCTCCGAAAGTTCTTCACCGATTTCTTTGAAATTTTCACACAACATTCCATTCAAATAACAGGTGTACCGGAAAGTCATTACCGGTTTTTCTAACAGATGTCGCTAGGCTTAAGTATGCAATGTTATGATTTGACACATATGCATTTTATTCTACTGACATCAAGCTTCAAAGCTATACATGTTATATTTTGCGAAAGTAACACCTTCATAGATTTATACTTCTTTGAAAATGTCAAGTTTCATGCCTGAAAACGTGCATTTGCGGCACGCATTACTTTTCTTATTTAATCAAAAGAAAAAAGCCGCTGAAAGTCATCGTTTGCTGGTAGAAACTTACGGTGAGCATGCTTTAACCTTAAAAACATGTGAGGTGTGGTTTCGAAAATTCAAAAGTGGTGATTTCGATGTGCAAGATAAAGAACGTTCTGGTAGACCAAAAAAGTTTGAAGATGCGAAACTACAGGAGTTATTGGATGAAGACCCAACCCAAACTCAAAAACAATTGAAAAAACAATACACCGACAACAAATGATCAATTTGAACCACGCATTGATCGAAAAACGTCCAGAATGGGCCCGAAGACACGGTAAAGTGATTTTACAACACGATAACGCGCCGTCTCATAAAGCAAAACCGGTCAAGGAAGCGTTGAAAGCACTTGGGTGGGACATATTATCGCACCCGCCGTACTCTCCAGACCTTGCCCCGTCCGACTATCAACTTTTCGCATCGATGGGACACGCGCTTGCAGAGCAGCACTTCGCCAATTTCGAAGAAGTTAGAAAATGGCTCGATGAATGGTTTTGCTCAAAGGACAAACAGTTTTTTTGGGATGGCATCCATAAATTGCCAGAAAGATGGGCAAGATGTATAGAATCAAATGGCCAATACTTTGAATAAATAAATTTTCCATTTTCTTAAAAGTTAAGTAGTTTTTTTTCGAAAAAACCGGTAATGACTTTCCGGTACACCTAGTACACGAGTGTTTTTATAGATATCCCACCTGTGGCATGTAAAAAATATTTTTTCGAGGAAACATCGCCAGCGCCTCTCTGGGGGTAAAAGCAAACAAACAAGATGGCCGATTTGGTTTAGGCGTGAAGAGTTAGTCACAGCAATGCGTGGTCGGGTCAGCTATTATCTATATAAATTTTAGCCATAAAACAAGACGATCCCCGCCAGGGGCTAGGTGACGCCAGGCCAAAGGCCCGGGAGTCAGCTAGTATGAAATATATTTAATTACGGTTAGTTTGACATAAGAAAGGGTTTGTCGTTGCCGTTACTCATCCCATGAGCCCTGCCCTTGGGGGGGAGCCCCAAAATCTCCCCGTGGCTACGCCTCTGACAGACAGGCACAAATGCCCTTTAGTAGTATGTGATATATGTTTCTAAAGTTACCTTTTTTTAATAAATCCATCCTCAGTCATATTAACCATTTTAGAAGCTAATTTTTGAAAGGGAGTTTTTCCCAAATTCCCCGAATCCTCATCGTCATCATCGTCAAAATTCAGACAATCCAAATTGATGGAATCAATCGTTGCTTCTTTATCAATAAAATTCGCTTCTATAATTTTATTTGTATTTGGAGCAATTTTAAAGCATGTCGACTTTTTCGTTACAAGTTCGCTGGTTTTTTTTTTTCATTTAGAATATTAAAAGATGAATTAAATTATAATAAAAAAGATTGAAAATTAAAACGCATTAAAATACCTTAAAGAAAGTGTTCCTTCTATTTTAGAAACGAGTTCATCTTCCTCGTCACTTGGAACGTAGTTTTCCATTATTAGTTGTTGTTTTTTTTTTTTATTATTAAGAATTAATTGTAGATAGTTTAGAATATAAAAAATTTCTTGTATGAAATTCGAGAAAATGGTGGTTTGAATTTTAACAGAGCAGATTGGCAATTTTAATGAAAAATAAATTTATCGAATGAAGAGTCCTCTAGGGAGAAAATTTAGCACTAATCGAAACACAGAAATCAAATCTATATAAATAAAATTAAGGTTTTGTCTGTACATTGGTCCAAATCACGCCAAATTTTGGTTGCGCACGTTTCAAGCAAAGTTATGAACGAAAACACCCTCAACAAAATTCCTGTCTGTCTGTATGTTTCCGTGGTTTCCGCGAAAAGTTGCTCGCGATTCACGTAAAAACGGCTGAAGGGATTATTATGAAATTTCATATTTGCATCAGATGTCTTCTAACTTACGTTTATAGCTATATAACGTTTTGATATTTTGACCCCAAAAGGGGGTTTGGGGGGCGCACGAATGAAAATTATCAAATAACTCCTAAACTATTAACTCTACGGCAAATTTTATTATAAGCAAAGTTGTAGGGGATGTGATTTCTGACAACTTTTGTTTAAAAAAATTCCCCCAAAAAACCACCCAAAAAGGGGGGAGGGTGAAAAAAATGTAAATTCTTGCCTTTGGAGCAAACTCAACCAAATTTTGTATACATAATCTGTGGGCCTCTAGAGAGCTAGAAATGCAAAAACTAACCACCCAAAATGGGGGGAGGGTCAAAAAATGAAAATTCTTGCTCTTGGTACCAAACTTAACCAAATTTTGTATACATAATCTGTGGGTCACTAGAAGCCTAGAAATGCAAAAAGTGGGTGCGGGGGTTGAATTGAGTGAGGGTGGGTTAGGGTATGATATGGGGTGGAATGGGGGTGGGCGGGTGAGGGAGTGAGGCGGATTAGGGTGGGGGTGCAGAGGGTAGTGCGGGGTGGAGTCCAGGGGACTAGGAGGGGGTGTGGTGCGGGGGTGCAGGGCACGCTGTGGCGTGCGGGGGTGGTGGTGCAGGCTTCGTGGAGTGGGGGTTCAGGTGAGGCTCCAGAGGCGTAGTGGGGTGGTACGGGGGTAGGTGCTGGATGGAGTGTTGGGGTGGTGGTGTGGGGGCGGGGTTGGGCACGGGTGCATGGTGTTGGGGTGGGGGTGCTTGTGGGTTTCGGGGGGTGTGGTGGATAGGAGTGGGGTGTGAGGGTGGGGATCCAGGGGCGTACCCCTGGCTGGGCAAGAGGGCCGCCGAAGGCGGGCCTTACAGCTAGTTTATATAAAAAATTGATAATAATATACATGTTTTCTTTTAATAAAATATTTTGATTAATAAAGAATAAATGAGAGTGTCTTCTGCTTGATATATAAGGTGGCCAAGTGCGAGTGAGATTCCCATCCATAGAGCACTGCACGGACACTAGGGGTTCTGTAGCAAAAACAGGAAAAAACGGTACCGAGTATGATTCTTAAAGTCGTCTCGTAGTCTAACATAATTTTAAAGGATGAATTCAACCATATTGTATTTAATAGGAAGAGCGTAATTTCTTTTTAGGGAAGTATTTGGCATTACAGTTTTTCGAGTTATCAAAAATGGGGAAAAACGGTACTCTTTATGAGCCTTCAAAGTCGTCTTACAGTGTGCCTCAATTAGCATGATTTTAAAAGACAAATTCAACAGTATTTAACTCAATGAGAGCGTAATTTCTTTTTTGGGAGGATCTTTCAAATTTTTTTTCTGAGACTTTTTTTGCAATCTATTTACCAAATTTCAACTTAGATTTTTGAAGCTATAGAAGCTGCTGGCAGCAAGTCAACGAAGTCTTCAAAATTAGAATTGCCTTTTCGCTAAGAATAGCCATAATTCAATTCATCTCTATATCTAAAAATTGAAATTTCTATTTATCTTTGCAGAATTTTCTAATTTCCTAAGTATTTATTTATTTATAAATTTATTTGTTCCTTCGTCTTTAAGGTAGTTGTTTTTCGCGACAATACTAGCAAAATGTTAATGGCCGAGTATTTAGAACAGACAATAAGGAATCATAAATCGTAAGCCCAAAACTTTTTGCTGTTTATGTACCACTACTAGCCAATCCCGTGCTCGTTTGATAAATCTGGCAACATTTCCGAGCTTGAATATTTATACCTTAGAAATTTCAGTTAAAGTACATTTAAGGGAGATTTATAAAACAAAAAGTTCTTAATACTATAAGCGATTGAAAGCTGTTGCGACAATATGGCTGAAGCGAATAAACGTCAAAAAAGTACTAAAGTTAACCCACTTTTTAGGTTAAATACATGCGTTGTTGCCAGCTTGTTTTTAGTGTAAATTTTTCATTATCTCAGAAACTGTGTTGTAATTATGAATTAAAATTTTCTTAAAAATGTATTAGTTATTGTTTAATGTTGGTTTAGTTTTTTATAAAAATGGTCAGAAGGGTTTCTTAATTATAATTAAATATGTATGTAAACTTTCCGATATCTCGTATAGTAGTATAATGTATAAGAGTCTGAAAAACTCTATCTTTGGAATTTAATATCTCCGGAACTATAATATTCATAAATTTCGTTTTGCCACCAATGGATTTACAGCAAGTATTTAAATAATAATATATCTAAATTTCAAAAGAATCCTAAGAAAACCCATATAATGAAACAACTAACTTAAACCAATTTCTAAATATTTCTTGCGTCTAATCAGTTCTGTCTAGGTTTCTAGGATATAATCTTGACTACGGTGTTGCATCTTATTGCATTCATGAAGAAAAAAAAGTATACATGCCCTTAACATTAATCATAGTATCTAAAAAACGTGTTAAGATAAAAAGGTACGGGAAGTACATGATTCCCTAATAAAAATTCTTCGAGCCAAAAGTCAAAATTTAGAAATATCTAAGCCCAAAAAGATAGGAAAAGTTCAAATTCAGCTGAGATAGCTGCTAAATCAAAAAGACGATTTAAAGAAAATTTCTAAAGGGACTGAAAGTTTTGAAAATCTCAAAGATGAGTGATGAAGTGTAAATTTTCAAATGAGCTTTAAAATATCGAAAATGCAATCTAATAAACTTGAAATTAAATATTAATTTATGACACTTATTTAAAAATATGTCAGAATTCAAAATGAGCCCAAATTTCGACCAAGAATCAAAAAAATTGTATTGAAAAAAATAAATAATTTTATATCTCAATAATCTTGTTAGCTGTTTTATTTTATATGCATTTAGATGAAAATGTTTTAAGTATTAAAAAAAATAGCTTTTTAATTAGAAAATATAATATATTCTATATCAATGTTTTATTTTTTTATTTTATTAATGAAAAGTACATTCAATAAATTTTTAGTAAAAGAAACCATTGAAATAGAATTAAATAAAAAAAAAAATACATTATAGTTAAAAAGAAATAAATTTCCTTTAATATTCTTAAAAAAAAGAATATCCATAATATTTAGATGACAATTTTTTATTAAGATGATGAAGATGATTGTTTTTGTTTCTTTTTCTCTGCTTCATCTTCTTTTTCTTTTTCTATTTCCACAACATACTCTTCAATTGTATCTGAATCAAGCATCTAAAAAAAATATACAAGATTAAAAATTCAAATATTAAGAGAAATATTAAAAAAAAAAAAAAAGAATATTTAAGCTAGGCAATCTAGTGGAGGAAGATTTAAAAATATTATAGTGTTTTTTGTTGGATTAGCTCCAGTGTACATTGAAGGGACTTTTTTTTGGCTTTTCGGCCTTTCTAACTATAAGCCAATTTACTTACGATACTAATTAATTATTTTTAAAATTTGTCTCTACCTCCCCCGGGGTCAGGTTTTAGCCGGATGCCTCGAGTCGGATTCGAACCCGGGTCCATGGTTAGCAGGCTGACATGGTAACCCCTTTTTTTTTCATAATGTCTTTTTTATTGAGCAAATTTGATACAATATATATACAGTTTCGTCCCAAGACATGTGAGATTTTTATTTACAGAGGGGAATGAAAAAATCGTACATTGCCCTGCAAATTCACCGATATGGCTAATCGTAAATTTATTTATACTGTAATCATTTGGGAAATTTTAGTCTATTGATTATTAGGTAGAGTATCAGGGGTTTTTGGTTATTTTTTATCTGGGAAAATGCTCAGGAAAAAACCCAGTTGACATGCTAACCCCTAGCCTACCCGACCCCCCATTGAAAGGACTTGGTTTGTGTTTATTTAAGATTCTATACTTAGGTGCACTTGATGCATTAAATCGCTTAATGGAAAACGCTATCAGAAAAAAATTATTTCACGGCCATTCAGAGGTTGTCCATCTTGGTCAGATCTATACATTTTCAGGCCTACTTAAGCATTAAAAAATGTGAATTTCGAGAATAACTAACTACTCTTAAGAAAAAATAAGATAATTTTCTTGTTTTATTCAGGAAGTTTGGGCTTTCAATTCTTAAGGGTGTTTCAAGTGATTTTAGATATATACTATGCTAATTCATCTGATGATGGTGATATAATTGTCATTTCTAATTTCAACATTGGTCATCTAGAGCAGCGATTCTTAACAGGGGGGCCGCGAAAATATTATAATTTTTTAAGTTTTTATATCTTTACAAATAAAAAAAGCCCTATAGCCCTAATTATGTATTAAGAAATATAATGCCATTCTATCCAGAGATGCCTACTGATGGACATTCTGAAAGAATTCCTGTCTTCAGACTCTGTCATTGTTACAATGAGTTGGCACAAAAATTGGTTAACCCTTTGGAATTTTCTTTGGAAATTAATAAGGTAGCAGCTTTATTCAAGAAGCCCACAGTTATTTATGAATAATTAATGTAATGCTGATCTATAATTATGTAATATATGATGATGATGTATGTAATGAGTATTGAAGGAGACAATAAAAGAGTGTGTCTTCTGCTGGAATTATAAATTTTATTTATTTATAACGAGACTAGTTTCGTTCATAAATTAATTCCTGTGAATCCATTGTAATAGACTGATGAAGAGGGCAAAGCCCTCGAAACTATAGTCTCGTTATAAATAAATAAAATTTATAATTCCAGCAGAAGACACACTCTTTTATTGTCTCCTTCAATATATAAAAAATTCTGCTACTCTCGGCACAAAAACTTTCAATTTAGTAATGAGTATTGTTAATGTATAATTTTATAATTTTGTAAACTGAGGCTTTTAGCAGTTGAAAAAAATGAATAAATAAATTAATTAATAAATATATATATTTCTTGGTGTGTTTTTTTTGATCCCCTACCTAAGCACAGTGTATAATATTTCTCGTAGTTTTTTGCCCTGACCCTACAAATGTTTAAAAAACAATAGATTATAAAAGTGGTTGCTGTACCTGCATGGGTTTATCTCTTCGCATGACTGCAATTTCAAGATTTTTCCTTCCTGATTGCACCACTTCCAGTAAAGCTCGGATTGCTAATTTTACTGCGCCTTTCTCTGTTTGCACACTTTCATTTGTATAATATTTTTCCAAAAATTCCCGAACAGTTTTCGCACTTCGGCCAGTCGCGTTTGCTTTCCATTCGTAGTAAATACCAGATGGTTCGGTTTGATAGAGATGTGGAATACCATCATAGTCAAAGCCAGCAAGCAGGCAAGAAATACCAAATGGACGTCGACCATTGCTTTGAGTGTATTTTTGTTTTAAACCTAAAAGAAAGAAAAATCATTAAAAAAAATAATAAAAATAAAATGAGAGGAGTCTTCTGTTTTTTAAATAAAATAATTTTTAATTATTTCTAGAGACTATAGATTTGACGAAGGCATTGCCTTCATCATCAGTCTATCACAAATATTTCAAATTAGTTACAAATTAAGATTTATACATTGAAAATTTTGAAAAATATATAATGTCTTTTTCTTCATGTTTCCTCTTGGGAGATTAGAATGTAACTCCCAGAGAACATGAAAAAGAGACATTATATGTTTTCAAAATTTTCAATGTATAAGTCTCCCAATTTGTAACTAATTTGAAATATTTGTGATAGACTGATGATGAAGGCAATGCTTCGAAAACTATAGTCTCTAGAAATAATTAAAAATTATTTTATTTAAAAAAGCAGAAACTCTCTCTATTTTATTGTGCAACAAAATAAAAACAATTCTGTTACCATCGACAGTGAATCTTTTATTCAACTAATAAAAATAAAAATAATTTTATAAAATAGTTGATTCTTCAGCTTATTTGTGATGAATGCTTTTTTACGAAGGAATGCAGTCAATTGTAGTTCTTGAAGAGAAAATCAATGACTGTGTCCTTTGCTTGATACAAATAAACAAATACCTATATACAGTGTTGTAGTCGAAAAATTAGCAGAAGGTATACGCTATAAACCGAGAAGGGGTATTTAATAAATGACGATACTCTAATTTAAAATAAAATGTACATCCTGCTTGATGATTTATTTGAAACCACAGCCCTGCCTATATATTATATAAATGAATATAATTTTATTTGATAGAGACTCTAGTTTCAAAGGCTTGATGTTTTAATTGAAAATATGAATAAACCACTCCATGAGAAGGTACTCATTCACAGAAAACAAATACCATAAGTTAGACAGTTGTTTATTTTCGTCTTGAATTGACAATAGTAAAATTAAATTTTATAATCTTTGATATTGAATATCCATATTTGAAGGCCTCGAAGAAAGGAAGCAACTTGTATTTATAAAAAATATTAAAATTACATATATCAACAAAATTCTTCTACATGTAAATTTTATAAGTATTTCAATATATTTCATTTACGAGTTTTTAAATGTTTAGTAAAGGTATCTTTTTTGAGTACATATGTAACAATGAAGGAAACAAATAAAATGCTTCTTTCCTCTCTCCACAAAAGTTTTAAACACTGCTATGGAGAGAGGAAGGAAGCATTTTATTTGTTTCCTTCATTGACCCTTTGAAACCCTGAAGAAGGAGAGAAGAGTCCTCCGAAACGTCGGTTTGAAAGGAAAGGAGTCCAATAAATTTGCACATAAAGGTATGTTATGTGTGTTAAATTATTCTTTCCTCACTGGACCCTGGGCTGCCTTACGTTATTTTCAATTAAATGAGAATTTAGATGCGATTTCCAATATAAAAAATTAAACTTGCCCTATAAAATCATTGAGAAAATATTCAAATTAAAAACAAAGATAATAAAGAAAATTGAATTTATTTTTTATTTAGGAAACAAATCAAAGATTTTAGTAGAAATATTTTTACATTGCATATCAGAGGGTTTCGTCCCCTTGGGAATCGAACCCAAGCGCTAACTAAGCTTGCCGGGCTGTTAGCCAAACCCTTAAGACAAATCTCTCTCCGATATGCAACATATATAAGAAATAAAGCTACAAATTTTTCACTCCCTTCAACTCGAATGAAATAGTAAAAAATTAGGCTAAACTGAAAAAAAAGTCCCAAGGGGACGAAACCCTCTGATATGCAATGCAAAAATATTTCTACTAAAATCTTTGATTTGTTTCCTAAATAAAAATAAATTCACTTTTCATTTTTATATAATTTGGTTGATTTTTGGAAAATTCCATCTTTTTTCAAAAAAGAAACTCAAAAAGATGCTTAAATCTTTACATTAATCATTTAAAGATAATAAAATTTTAGTTAGACTTTTGTTTTTTAGAAAATAAATATAATATTTATAGGAAAGACTCAAGATGAAGGTCAAGTCTTTGAAATTATAATATCTATCCAATAGGTATATGTTTATTTATATCAGAGAACACCCTCTTTGATTTCCTCTATGAAATCGACAACTCTGCTACACTCGACAAGAAAATGTTTTCAAATTATATTTTTCTTTAAATCCCCTCCTCAGAGAAGGGAAATAAATTGAATGAATTCCTTCGTAAAAAAACATCTTCATAGTTAAAAAAAAAAAAATGTTTAATTTTAGAAGGTAAATTAAATAAAATACCTGCAATATATCTTGTGATATATTCAAGAGTGACGGGATCTTCTACGGTAAGTTTGTGAGATTGGCATTCAATCTGGGCACGATTAATTAAAATTCTTGCGTCAGCAGTTAAACCTTTAATAAAAAATAAATAAAGCATATTATCATTAGAGATGAATAGTAATAACCTAATAATTCTAGAAAAAATAAATTAAAATAAAGTTGAAGGAGATAATAAAAGAGTGTGTCTTCTGCTGGAATTATAAATTTTATTTATAAAGAGACTATAGTTTCGAGGGGCTTTGCCCTCTTCATCAGTCTATAACAATTGATTCACAGGAATTAATGTATGAATGGAAAGCGAAAATTTCCAGCAGTAGACACATTCTTTTATTGAACTGAATAAATGGGGCTCTCAAAATTTAGTTAACTTTAATTCAAACAAGACTCAATGCTGTCTAATTTCTAGGCGCGAAAATAAAGATTTCCCTGATATTCACTTCGATTCGAATACCCTGAAAATGTGTGACAGCCTATCCATGTTGGGCGTCTCTGTCGCATCTGACCTGTCTTGGAATGAACACATCTCCTCTGTAGCGAAATCTACAGCAAGGAAGATTGGCCTCTTATTCAGGTCCAAGCGATTTTACAAACCCCCACAACTTCTCACCATCTACAAGGCCCAAATCCGCCCCTGTCTCGAATACGGCTCTCATCTATGGAGAGGAGCCTCAAAATATTCTCTTGCTACCCTTGATGCAATTCAGAAACGAGCCGTCAGGCTAATTGACCCTCACCGACTCCCTCGACTGGCTGGCTCACCGAAGAAATGTCTCCGCCCTTTCCCTTTTCTATAGATACTATCACGGCAGGTGCTCTGATGAGATAAAATCAATAATTCCCCCCAAAGCATGCTTTGCACGTAGCACGCGTTTTGCCGACTCCCAACACTCTTTTCGCGGTCAAATTAGAAAAGTGCCGGACCACTTCATTCGCCAATTCATATATCCCCAAGACTTCAAGGAACTGGAACTCTCTCCCAGCCTCCATCTTTCCCAGCACTTATAATCTTCAAACCTTCAAAACCGGAGTGCATAGACACCTACGTCTACACCCTCTCACTTAATCAACTTTCCCTTCTCTTCGGTAATGCAAGGGTCTTTCGAGATCCATAGGGGCTGCATCTTTACTGGTACACCCCTTCTTGCATTCGATTGCATTAAAAAAAAAAAAAAAAAAAAAAATTGTCTCCTTCAATATATAAAATTTCTGCTACCCTCAGCACAAAAATCTTTCAATTTAATTTAAAATAAAGTTGTATAAATCTTTAAGTTTTTAAGTTTTACAAAAAGATGACTTCTAAAACATGATCGATATTAAAATAAGAATAAAAATAGAATAAAGAACAAAAAGATGCAGCTCCTATCGATCTTGAGACCCTTGCATGTTAAAGCCACGAGTGGGGTCCCAACCAACCCCTAGAGGTTCTTATCACGATGCGAGAATTAGTTCTGGCTTACAAGTGTTGTAACCTTTATGCATCAATATAAATAAATAAAAAATATTTATACAAATTAAATTATGGTAATAATAATTGAATAATAATATAAATAATATAAGAATGCAGGACCCCCCCCCCCAAACCATCCATAAATTTCGGAACCTAAGGTTGATGAATATGATAGTATTTTCTAGAGAAAATTTCGTTTAATCTTTTTTTATATTTTATTTATTTGATGTATTTTTATGCAAAACAATAAGTATATTTTGCTATCTAGGAGCATCGATAAGGCGACTTCCTTGAAAGCAAAGCAACCAGAGTAGCCAAAATTGTATGCACAACTCAAAGTGGCCAACAAGCCCAAGATTGAATAATTTTTTTAATAATGATATTAATAAAAGAAGAATTTGCCCCAAAAATGAACAAGCTCTTTAGTTCGGAGTGGAGCCTTGTATGAAAAGAAAAGAAATTTTAGGGAATGGGTAGGATTTTAAGGTATCTGTGGATACCGGTCTATAAATCATAGGGATAAATGAATTGGCTAATGTGTTTGTTCGGATATTATCTAATTTAATCGTGAAGTTGTGTTGAATGTTTGAAAATCGAGAGGGGCCTCCAAGCATACTCTTGCCACACTGGATGCAATTCAGAAGAGAGCAATTAAGCTAATAGGAGACCCGGCTCTAACCAACTCACTCGACTCCCTAGCTCACCGAAGAACCGTTTCTGCCCTTTCCCTGTACTACAGATACTATCATATCATGTCTGTTCAGTAGAGCTGAAATCACTTATCCCCCCCTAAAGCCCTTTTTACGAGAAACACGCGGTTTTCGACCGCTCAGCACCCCTTCGCTGTCAAATTGGATAAAAATCAAACAAGCGCTTTCGCTAACTCTTTTATTCCTATCACCTCGAGAGACTGGAACTCGCTCCCTGCCACCATCTTTCCCGCGACTTATAACCTTCAGCTATTTAAGACCCATATCCATACCTAAAAACTGATTGTGAAAGGATTAACGAAAATTTGTAAAAAAAAATTTGTACTTTCTGCTCTCAAATGACTGTTAAAGGCATAAAATTAGCTTCTTACTTGGTACAGTTTATAGTGGTAATATTGAGCTTCTCTTTCAAATCTTTTGAGTATCTCGCGGGCTGCATAATCACATACTACTAAAGGGCATTTGTGCCTGCCTCTGTAACTGCCTACCTACCTACCTATGTCCACCCCCATCCCCACCCCAGGGAGGGGGGTCCAGTGGCCTGCTAAAGGGCATTTGTTCCTGTGTCTGTACCTATATCATCACATAGGTACTACTAAAGGGCATGTACCTATGTTTGTATGTTTGTATGTCACGCGGATGGGGGTCCAGGGAGCTATTAAGGGGTATTTGTGCCTATGTCTGTACTTATATATACCTAAGTGAGGCTGGAAGGTGGGGTCCATGGGTGGGGAGTCCAGGGGGCAAGTTTACTGGGTTGGAGAGTGATCAGAGGCGGGGGAGAAGTTCCGGAGTTGGGGATATGGTCGGTGGGGTGGAGAGTAGTTGGAGATGGAGGAGAGGGAGTGTTCAAGTAATGGGGGGTCCAGTGGGCCCTTTGGCTAACAAGAGGCCCACAGAAGGCGGGCCTTGCAGCTAGTAATAATAATAATAAAATAGATTTATGACAATTTTCTCGGGAAAAGAGTATTATATTCGTTGATAGCGCCATCTAATACAAGATAGATTCAGAAATATATGAGGGGGAGTTTTCTGCACCCTAGCCAAGATAGGTAAATTAAATAGATATATTTTAATATAAATAGATATATTTAAAAAAATACCTGCAAATGCCATAACGACATGATCATCTAATAAACAAATTTTCCTAACAGTCCTCTCCTCTTGTAATTTCGCGACCGATTTCTTTTCCACCCCTAAAACAACGACATCGCCGCCGCGAACTCCAACCTAAAAAAAACAAACAAATATTTTGTTTATTGTTTGATAAAAAAATATAAATTAATAAATTTCTTTATACTAACCGCAGTTGAACCTTTTCGGACGGCTTCTTGTGCGTATTCTACTTGAAGTAAATGTCCATCGGGGGAGAAAACAGTGATTGCTCTATCGTAGCGAGAACCCATTATTTAGGATTCAACAAAATCAAAAACTAATCAACAAATTTTAATTACAAATATTTAATAAGATCCAAAATGCTGTGTCATATAAAGTTTAGAAAATTGTCGGCAGAGAATTATTTGCAGTTTAACGCTGGGGGAAAATGTCAAAGAATATAAAATAAATGACACTGCAATAATTTCAAAAATGTATTTTTAAATATAAATAAAATAAAAAAATAAAAAGAATATTAAAATTAAGATATTGATTGTTAAATTAATTTTTATAGATTATTTCAATTGAATATTATAAATAAATATAATTATTATTTTAATTTTAAAATTAAAGCGCTACGGATAAATAATGAACTAGTCATGCATCCTAGTAAAAAAAATATTATTTCATTATTAAATTTCGCCAAAAATAATTATGATAATGTTTAATAATAATTCAAGATATTAAAATAAAGAATACACAAATAGTAGTGAATTTAATCTACTATAAAAGCTTAATAAAGTAAAAACAAAATGTCCATTAGTACAGTTGATCGATGAATCTTTTTGTTTGTTGTGCAGTATAAATTAAAAAATTCGTCTACCCAATCGATTATAGAGTAGCGTTGAATAGATGTTTTAAAATTCTAATAATAATTGAGATTTATTTTGACCCCTAAGTTGCATGATATGAGTCTACTAAGAATACAACATTAATAGGACCTTTGACTATATAGTCAAAGAATAGGACAATGGGAGGTCCCTTCCCCTAATTTTGTGTCTTTTTGTATTTAAAGTAGCTTAACGTTAATACTTTTTACGAAAATTATTTATTTTAATACTTAAGGTAGTTGTTTTGCGACAATACTAGCAAAAAGTTAATGTTAGAGTATATAGAACACACAATAATGATTCATAATTCATAAGCCCAAAACTTTTTGCTGTTTATGTACCGATTTTAGCCAATATACAGTGCTCGTTTGATAAATCTGGCACCATTGTAAGAGATTGAATATTTTTATATTAAAATAACAGATAAAATACATTTTAAAAGTTAAAAAAATTTCTAGAAAAATCGTTTTGTTATTTTTTAACAAATGTAATCAACGCCTATGTTACACCTTATGAAAATTATAATTTTGAAAAATCTAGCGCATGCGCTCTTTATACATCTTTCGCTGGTTAAATAAATGCGCTGTTGCCAAATTGTTTTTAGCGTAAATTTTTTATACATTTTTCATTATTTATTCATTATTATCTCAGAAACTGTGTCTTAACATTAAATATGTATGCAAATTTTCCGATATCCCGTATAGTGCAATGTATAAGAGTGTGAAAAACTATATTTGATATTTAATATCTCGGGAACTATATATTGTTCATAAATTTCGTTTTGCCACCAATCAATGCAGAAGTATTTAACCCAATTGGCGGAACAACTACCTTAAATAAGAATTAATTAAAATCGTAATCAGTCATAAAATAAAAATTTGCAGTAAAAACAAAACAAATCAATTCAATATTGGCGCTTTTTTATGTTTCCGAATTTTACCAACAGAGGACCATAGAAAATTGTTTAACATATTTAGAGCGTACGTCTCTTTTCTAATCTTTCTTCCCTTCTAGCCTGAATAAACATTGGATATTGAGCAAAATAACAGCCATTTTACATTATATTGTTTATTAAAAAAATGTTCTTAATCTTTATTTTTCGGTTATAATTGGATTAAATTATTTTATTGAAGTTGTTTGAATTTAATATATGTTTATATTTTGATAAATAAACTTGAATTGTTTCAACATCGACCAGCATGTCGTTATCAAGGTGAGGAAATGTCATTTTACTATATTCTCTGATTTTTTAATACCTCTTTAACATTTCTATATTATCTATATATATTAAATCTATTTATATTATATATTATCTATTCCCATAGAAAAGACATTAATTTTTATGTTTATAATAAAAAAATTTGCCGGGTTAACTTAATATTTTTTTATATGGTTTTGTTCACACTTTTTGCATGGAGTAAATAAAACAAGACATTATTCTTTGAAATAAATAATAAAAAAAACGCCGCTACATTAGCTTTATTTTAAAATTAATTTTCATCTTTATGTTAACGTTTCAAAATTATTAATGGTTAAAATCAAGCAAAACCAAAGGTTAAAAATCTACAAAAAGCCTTATCTAGAGAATAATCAAAAAGTAATAGTTTTTAGATATTAATTATTTTGTCATATTTATGTGTATTAAAAAATAATATTGTGATGAGAATGATGTTTTGCTTCACCTTGGCTGGATGTCACAGCGTCTTTTGATAGATAAAAACAATTATTATATCCTCCAAAACACTTGAGATATCAAATTCATTCTTAATTCTCTTTGATAACGAATGGTTAAAGGGAATTTTTTATAATTTTAGTCTAAATATTTAATTAAACCTGAACTGGTACAAAAATCACCTACAAACGGCCACATCGTCAATTTAAATTAAACTTAATTCTTCTTGAAGGGATCTTTTGACGTTTTATTTAATGACACTTTTTAAAAATAAATCAAATTAAAAAAAAAAAAACTCCAAACCCAAATTTGTGAATTGCAAAAAATTAAAAAGTTGCTTTAATGACACTTTTATGTACGATTTAATAATAAGTCTAATAAAGACTTAATCTAAAAAGGGTTTTGATATTTTTATTACATAAACACACACATACATATAAAGTATATATGTACCAGGTGTACAGTTTAAAACGGTGCATCGCTCATACTATGCGTTAATTCAACCGAATTTATCGCGCGGAGAATTGTCTGGGCTCCATATATAAGTATTGGTATAATACATCTTTTGTAAACTTTAATCTTATTCTGAAGAGAGATATCATTATTTTTAAAAATGTACTTTAATCCCCAGAACTTGCTCCATGATTGACTTTTTCTTCTTTTAATTTCGAGATCCATTTTATTCTTAAACGATATGACCTGTCCCAAATAAATTGCATTTACTTTAGTTTGTATTGGTGGTAAGTCGTCCTTCATCTTTACATTTATACTGGGACCGTTCGTTATAATTAAAGATTGACATATAAACATTCTAAATAAAATTTATTATTGAAAAACTGAACAAAATTCATCTGTTTCAATTCCCCAAAGAATCAGACAGATGAGAATTGTAGTAAATTTATAAGAACCATACTATTAGGAAAATAGAAGAAAACGCGCCTGAGCTAGAGAGTTGAATATATATAAAATTTGATTATAGGATCTGGTCAGGGGATCCATCGCTTAAATGGAAAAGGCATTTGCGGGCTTAACGCAGAAGATGTCGGATCATACCCGACTGGGTCCTGTATCTTTTTTCAACTCTTGGTTCAGTATCAAAAACGAGTCTGGTCCCAATTGCACCAAAATAGGGCAGTGGCCGGATAAAAAGTCTTAACTTTCGCGTTCATCTAACGTTAACATGTAAACATTCTAAATAAAATGTATTATTGAATATCTGAACAAAATTCATCTGTTTCGATTCCCCAAAGAATCAGACAGATGGGAATTTGACATATTTATGTTTTGGAATATGCTCTTTTTAAATAAATTATTAACAACTTTGGACACTTTCTGCTTTGCCGCAATCGCCATCAACTTTCTTATTTTCACTGGAACTACCCAAATATTTTTGCATCATTAGATTAAGTGTTAAAAACTAAGATGATTTTGTATAATGCACTTGATGTCTAAAATTTATTATTTCTGAGTTATTTTAGATAGTTTGTAAAATCTACCAATTTAGCGTTCATTTTTGAAAATTAATAATAATTAAACTATTGTTTGTAGAATTAATTTGATCAAATTAAACTATAAATTAGACATTAAAGAATCTCACTTTATCATAAAAATTCAAATTTTATATCCAGGATGACTATAATAATCGTTTATTTCTGAAAATAAAAAAGTTGTTAATACTCAATTTTTTCAAATGGGACATGGCATAAATTTTCAAAAGTTGTTAATGATTTATTTAAAAAGAGCATATACCAAAACATAAATATGTCAAACTCCTTTCATGAAAACTTTTAATGAACGAGTTCTGTGGAACACCCTGTATATATTTTTTTTTATTCAAGATAATTTTTCTCCAAACAAATCTGTATCATGGGCTATATTCAAAATATTTATTTGTTTATAATTGTTTTTACAACTATATTTTTTTTACATTATCGATTGAATAACATAAATTGAAGGCTTGTATTTATTATACATTGTGTCCTTAAAGACTCGACACAGGCAAAATAGATATTTTTAAATATTCAATATGATTTCATCATTTATGATTCAAAGGTACAGGTATCTGTGTGATTTTCATTGAATTCATTTGAATTTTGCAATCGCAAATGATGGAAATCATATTGAAAACATTATTTATCATTACAATTGAATAAAAAATTGATAATAAATTTCACTTCTTAAAAATAGGTATTTTTGCCTATGTGTCCAAACTTTAGGAGCACCCTTTAGTTAGATTAATAAGCTGACGTGTTCTGATGTGGCCATCCATTTGACTTTACCATACAACCTGGCCCCTCACTTATATTTATTATTTATAATCATGTAGGGGAGGGGGGTTAGTTTTTCCATTTTTAGACTTCTGGGGTCCCACTGATTATGTATACAAAATTTGGTTGAGTTTGGTAAATGGCCAAGATTTTCATTTTTTGACCCCCCCCCCCTCCATTTTGGGCCGTTAGTTTTTGCATTTTTAGACTTCTGGCTTCCCGCTGATTATGTATACAAAATTTGGTTGATTTTGCTCAAATGGCCTAGATTTTTAATTTTTAACCCCCCCTCCTTTAATTTTGGGTCGATATGCACCAAAATCTAATCAGCTCTTAATCTCATTGGACCAAAACTACGTGTGAAATTTGATTTCGATATTCACACTAGTTTTTGAGCTAGCTCGCCCACAAAAATTTGGTAACGCACAGACTAACAGACATTTTGACAAAACAATTATTATCTCGAAAAATATAATTTTAAATATAATGTTCACTTATTAGAGCTTTTTTGTAGACCGAAATGCCATGGTTTCGCTCAATTTTTGACCATACCCTGTATGGTAAAGTAAAAATTATTATTGTTTAGTGAGATTCTGAGGAAGCCTCGATTAGTGAGCGAAACCCCCGTAAACCAAGCATGTTATATCTGTTCCTAATTCCTAAGAATAACACTGTTAATTACAACCTGAAACTAACTAGAATAATTTGTTTGTTTTTTTTCAGTATATTACCTGCCCCTACACAGCCCATCTGGGATAGAGACGATGAGATTGCCAGTGCCCGCAGGTCCGTTTCCACCCTGGTCATTGCAAATCCTATTGCCCCGCCTTATGGGCAACGTCGAGGATGGGTACCAAGAACCCCACAGGTATCAGAGAGAACATCACATTAGGATATTTTTCCTTTCCATTCTTCTAAGTTCAATATACTTAATTCTTTATTTTTTTAACTAAAAGAACTTTAATATATTTTTTAGGATTACGCTGATGGAGGAGCTTTTCCAGAAATCCATGTCGCCCAATTTCCTCTTGGAATGGGCAGAGGGGATAAAGAGAGTACTTCAAATGCTTTAGCTGTACAATTGGATGCCCAAGGAAAAGTCAAATATGATCTTATTGCTCGTCAAGGACACTCCAAAGATAAAGTAAGTATTATGTTTTTATTAATGAAAGGATTATAAAATTGTCTATTTATCCAATTTCATAATATTCATTCGCCAACAGGGGGAAGGGAGGGGTATTGCTTAGCGTGATTATTTGTGACAAGGGGGGACGTTCGCAGTTCAACAATTTTATTTTAATTTTTTTCTTAACTTGTTTTTTTTTTAATTTTATTAAAGGGGGGGTCTAGCTTTTGTGACGTTATATTTCTTAAGGGGATTCTAAAAAATGTGACGAAGGGGCTCCAAAAGGCAAAATTTTGCGTGACGTATTTTATGAATGGCCCCCATGTTTTTTTTTTATGAAAATGATGAGAGGAGTTACACGAAAAAGGTGCAACCCCTAAAGGCCTGGGTTGGCCCCTCCATCTTGAAAAAAAGAAGAAAAAATTTTATGGGTTGGGCGGGGGTCGAAGGTATCTGTGGATACGGGTCTTAAATAGCTGGAGGTTATAAGTCGCGGGAAAGATGGCGGCAGGGAGCGAG
This sequence comes from Forficula auricularia, assembly GCA_024734495.1. Lineage (NCBI taxonomy): Eukaryota > Metazoa > Arthropoda > Insecta > Dermaptera > Forficulidae > Forficula > Forficula auricularia. Next base: position 5,301,813 of record JALMQS010000075.1, read on the forward strand.
TTCCAGTCTCTGGAGATCATAGGGATAAAAGAGTTGGCGAAAGCGCTTGTTCGACTTTTGACAGCGAAGGGGTGCTGAGTGTTTGAAAACCGTGTGTTTCTCGTAAAGACGGCTTTAGGGGGGATAATTGATTTCAGCTCGACTGAACAGACACCGTGATAGTATCTATAGTACAGGGAAAGGGCAGAAACGGTTCTTCGGTGTGCCAGGGAGTCGAGGGAGTTGGTTAGAGCCGGGTCTCCTATTAGTTTAATTGCTCGCTTATTAGTTTAGTTTAGTTTAATTGCTTGCTCATTTATTTTAATTGAAAAGATATAATTTATCCAGAGTAGCAAAGTTGATGATTCATAAAGAGAAATCAATGTTTTCCTCTGCTTGATGCAAATAAACCTATATATCGATGGCCTAGAATGAAAACCACGTTCGTATCTCAAAAAAAACTTAAATAACTTTTATACGTTATTAAATGGATAAGCTCGTATCTTACAATACTTGAGTGTCAAAAAAAAAATAATCCTCTAAATCAAGAGAGTTTTTGTTAGCCCAAGTTAGGGTTGTAGCAAGGAAACTACGTATATAAGTGGATAGTGGCCAAGCCATAATGTGAAATACTCGTAAATCAATGATACGAGGTTTTCACTTGAAAAGATCTATTTTCTAAGGTAACTTTGTGAACTAGCAGAACATTTATTCATTGTAATAATAAAATGTATAATTTTTTTGAACATTACAATAATTGTACCTTTAGAGGACGTATGTTTTTTTATTAAGAAAACCTTCTATCTCTAACAAGGTTATAAGTAGAGACCGGATTTTTATGCAGTAAAAACTGCCAAAATATGCAGTTAAAAATACTGTAATATGCAGTATACGTTGAAATATGCAAAAATATGCAGTAAAAGATACCCAAATAAAAATTTTTTATGCACTAAAAAATTAAAATTGAAGACAAAAAGGACTATATATTTGAAGGAATGCTATGAAAAGAATAAAATTATAAAGTAAGCTACAGACACCAAGTGTCAAATATGTACTTTAATTGCGTAAAAAATTGCACAAAATTCTCATTTCATTTAATATATTAGAAAATCTTTAAACTTAAAGAAATACTAGGTGTACTTGAATAAAATCAACATAATAAATATAATAATGTTTCAAAAAATGTGATCGAAAAAATACGCGAGGGGGTGGGGGGGGGGTAGTTTTATGTAAAAGAAAGCGATTGTATTGCTTTTATTTTTTTCTACTAACAAGATCTTCCTATTGACGTACAAATAATAAACTAATAAAGAAATAATGCAAAATTTTTACCGGCTATAATCTGATCCCTACACTAATTTACACACACATAAACAGATGAACAATCAATGACCAAAATGGGCTATAGTTCCCGAAGGCCATTAAAAAATAAATAGAAAATAATTAAATAATTAAGAAAGAATCTCAAAAATAATTAAAATTTGATTTTAATGTGAATAATTTATTTTTACAAGTATTTTTTTAATTATCTTCAGGATATTATGTCTACCCTCCCTTAAAATTGATTTATACGTTATACGATGAAAAGGAGCAGTCCACATCCACAGACGTAATGGGGGTGAATTTAAAGGAACTTAAAACCCCCACTTTTATTTTGAAAGTAAAAGATTGCAAACTTTTCAGCATTTTTGAGTAGAGTATAATATCTAGTCAAGTCAAAGTACAACTAAAAAATAAGAAATATAAGTGGATTGTTGTTTTTTAGCTAAGATTTCATCTTTTGTAATCCGTCCAACACTACACTTCGTGTCGTTGAGGTCTATTTTAGTTTTCTTCGAATTTAAATTATAGTGTCCTGTTTTATTTCTTCTTTTTTCATTCTTTCTCCGAAAAATTACTTTTAAAACCTCTGTATTTGGCGCGAAATATTCATTTTTATGCAATATTATTCAAATATGCAATTTTATGCAGTATAAAATTTAACTCACAGAATCCTAGATGCATGATTCGGATAGATAATTGATCTCTTGGGCCGTACGTGGCGGCAAACAAAATATGCAATTTCATAGGAATCCGGTCTCTAGTTATAAGTGATAAATAGTTGTAACCAAAAATTAAGGTGGAATACCTCGCACCTCATTTTGCCTACAAGTTAGAAAACCTTGTAAGTCATAATTAAAAAACAAAATATAAACTTTTTAACATTTGATGGTATTATGCATACTAATACTTATAAAATATAACAAATTTAGGTACTGACTTCTGAATAAGTATCATTAATTTTAAATAACTGGTACGTTTTTTGCTTCTTCTGTAAAGTTTGCATTTTTTGAGTTACGTGGCTATCATTCTAGGCCATCGATATATATTATATATCATGGGTTGAAATACTTAGGTAAATTCGATTTTGTAATAGTGAGCTGGTCACTCAAACGAATTTACTTAATAACGGCGAATTCATTTGTTGAATGACCAGCTTACTATAACATGAAAATGAATCTATCTATATCCATTCGTATATTTGAACAGATGAGAAATAACAGATAAAATATTTATAATAAAAAAATGTCAAACCTTTGAAACTATAGTCTCTAACAAACAAATTATATATATACTACACACAGGAACTTATCCAGATATGCAAATATGGTCAGGGGACAGCTACCCCCCACCACCCTAGACGCAAAGTGTTTCTTAAAAACTTTAATTTAAATAAAAAAATCTATAAATACTTACTGAAAATTCACCAAAGAAAAGAAAATGGATATTATAATATTAATTTTCTCTCGTATAGTGAGTTTAGTTTTTCTAAATTTCTTATAGTCATTTTATTTGGAATCCACAGTTCCCTCTTGGTCCTACCCCTCTCCCCAACCAAAAATCTGGATACCCCCTTGTAAATATATATATATGATATGACATGTTTTATCACAGAATATACATTTATAAATATATTAGAAAACTTTCGAAAAGCGAGTCCAACTCGCATTTGGCCGTTTTTCGTTCTTATCCTTTTAATAGTTTTTTTTTTACTTAATTATATCTTCTTGTTTCTCTTTTTCCAGATTGTCTATTCCAAATTGTCTGATCTTTTACCAGCTGAAGTTGTTTCTGAATGTGATCCCACATTAGAACGCCCGGATGATGAAACAATCCAGGAAAATACTGAAAAAACTCGATTGGCTCTTGAAAAATTGACACATTCAAAAATTGCGGCTGCAATGCCTGTCAGATGTGCAGAGAGAACGGTAATTATTACCCATATATTATTTGAATCCATTCATAATTTGTAACAAATGTAAAACCATGTTGGATTTTTTTATGTTTTTAGGGTCCAGCTCAATATATTCGATATACTCCCAGTCAGCAAGGAGCAGCTTTTAATTCTGGAGCAAAACAGAGAGTAATCCGAATGGTTGAAGCTCAGAAGGATCCCATTGAACCTCCAAAATTCAAGTAATTATTGTATTTTTATATTTAGCCAGCTTGTCTCTCTACTGGCAATGCCATCTACTCATAAGGACATAGCCGTTACGTTTCTAGCCAAGATAATAACTCACAAATTCCCCCTATAGACGATCCGAAACAATTCAAAATGAACCCGCCCAATAATAAACCGCATCACATGTTACTTAACTTCAGTGATCATTTAAAAAAGCCATGAACATGCTCCCATAATCGTTGATTATATTACTCTACATCTGTCAATAATTCTAACAAATAACCCATAAAAATTTTTTCGTCAAAACATCTTGTAATATTACGTAGAGAGTCTTCAGTGGCTCTCATCCATTTTTCTGGACCAAATCCCTAGCATGTTCACCGTTTTTAAGTATTCCTTTAGAATGGAGAAGAAAAACCGAGTTAAAATCAACAAATCCCCTCTCTAGTCTTACTTGTTTTGATAGCTCATCACCCGCTAGAAATATATTTAACGAGGAGAGGATTAAAAAAGAAATTCCATAATTCATATAGACAAAAGGTATTAGTTTGAGTTCGGGGATCAGTAGCTTAGTGGATATAGGAGTTAAACCTCTTATGACAAAGCATTGCAGTACATATGCAAAGATCCCGGGTTCGAGCCCCGGCTGATCCTTTTGTCTGTAATAAAAATAATCTTTTCTTCGTTCCCTAAATTTGAATTTGTTATTAATTGTCTTTACACGGCCTCGTTGTGGTCGCGCCCCGGGTGAAGAGAAAATTATTTTCGATCTTTGGGGTCTGCGATCGATTGGGAGGCGCTGGAATAATTAATTGTTTAATTAATGAATCAAGGCCTACGCTGCGAAAAATGAACGAGGAGAGGATTAAAAAAGAAATTCCATAATTCATATAGACAAAAGGTATTAGTTTGGGTTCGGGGATCAGTAGCTTAGTGGATATAGGAGTTAAACCTATTATGACAAAGCATTGCAGTACATATGCAAAGATCCCGGGTTCGAGCCCCGGCTGATCCTTTTGTCTGTAATAAAAATAATCATTTCTTCGTTCCCTAAATTTAAATTTGTTATATTTTTTATTTTCCTTAACAAATATATATTTTATTAGAGAACGAATTTAATCTTTAGGACAAATTCCAAGATTTTAGTAGAAATATTATTAAATTGCAGCCAAGCGCTGCTCGCCGATTCCTCCTTCGGGAGGGTCCAGTTTTTGCTTGTCTCAAATGGACATTCGAGTTTCGATTATCCTCGAGAAATGAAAAGGATAATAAATGAGAACTCGGATATTTGAGATCTTAAGGATTTTATATTCGTATAAAATCCCAATCATAGAGCGATTTCTGGGCCTATATATAATATATTGCGATTCAGAGAGGTTTTTTGTCTCGAGGGTGTGAGCTGACTGCCCGGAAAGCATGTTAGTTCTCAGGTTCGTCTCCTGAGGGGATGAATCCCCTCTAATATCGCAATTTAATAATATTTGTACTAAAATCTTTGAATTTGTCCTAAAGATTAAATTCTTTCTTTTAATCTGAACCCGAGTTGATTTTTTGAAAAACATTCCAACTATTTTCAAAAAAAAAGATGCTCAAATCTTTAGTTTTATATATTTTAGTATTAGTATTAATAATACTTTTTTTTTCTTTAGGATTAATAAGAAAATTCCAAGAGGTCCTCCGTCTCCGCCCGCCCCCGTAATGCATTCACCTACCAGAAAAGTAAGCTTTATTCTAAAATTATTTATATAATTATTATTATTATTGTTTATAAGAAAAATTCTTAGATACTCTTATCGAGTTTCTAGATCACATTTAGAATTTAATTCAAATCAGTCCATCATTTCTGTCTATCCTCTTGATTAAACTTCTCCACCACTCTTCTATATCCGCCCAAATCACTTTTTAAACTCCTCCATATGCAGAGCATGAGCAACTTTCCCCGGCTCCACTTTGCACCCTCGGCTCTTTTTCCTTCTTGATCCTTAAGATGTTCTCCAATGTTGCTTGTCCCCTATTCTATCTTCAATCCTATTGTCAGTCCACAAACTATTATTTTCAAACACCTCTCCATTTATCACGTTATCCAAAGTTCGAAAATTAGTAATAGTAACGAATAAAACCCGTGGCGTCACATGGGAACACTAACTGTCTAAACAACACCTCATTGAGCTTGTTTGGGTACGCATTTTTGAAATGAAACTGTAAAGTTCAATAATTGAAAATTTTAGAGTCAAATGAACAATTCTAATTTGCCATCCGGTCTTTGAAGGGTTTCGTATTGTGAACTTTAGCCTTATTTTTACATAAAGCTTCAGGGTGCAATCACGAGTTTTAAGTCCAAGGACAATTTTACAAATTAAATTAGATAGATGAAAAAAAATTGTATTATAAATGAGGGAGGTGTTGGAATAGTTAATAAATAGTCGGACCATTTCAGAGCCTTAAAAAATGAATAAAGAAAGAATTCACTATAATTAAATCCGATCTTCATATTGACATTGGGCATGGATTTTTGATCTGGGATCTGTGCTCATGTTCTAGAGCGCTTCTTAAACTTTTTTCATTCGTGACCCCATTTTGACTGAGAAGTTAAATAGAAATGGAATGAACACATCTCTGTGGCGAAATCTGCAGCAAGGAAGATTGGCTTCTATTCAGGTCCAAGCGATTTTACAAACTCCCACAACTTCTCACCATCTACAAGGCCCAAATCCGCCCCTATCTCGAATACGGCTCTCATCTGTGGAGAGGAGCCTCAAAATATTCTCTTGCTACCCTTGATGGCAATCTAGAAACGAGCCGTCAGGCTAATTGACGATTCTCACCCTCACCGACTCTCTCGACTCGCTGGCTCATCGAAGAGATGTCTCTGCCCTTCCTGGGTCTATAGATACTATCACGGCAGGTGCTCTGGATGAGATGAAATCAATAATTCCCCCCAAAGCATGCTTTGCACGCAGCCACGTTTTGCCGACTCCCAACACTCTTTTGCGGTCAAATTGAAAAGTGCCGGACCACTTCATTCGCGAATACATATATCCCCATGACATCAAGGAACTGGAACTCTCTCCCAGCCTCTATCTTTCCCAGCACCTATGATCTTCAAACCTTTAAAACCAGGTGTACAGACACCTACGTCTACACCCTCTCACTTAATCAACATCCCTTCTTCGGTAATTGCAAGGGTCTTTCGAGATCCATAGGGGCTACATCTTTACTGGTGCACCCCTTCTTGCATTCGATTGCATTAAAAAAAAAAAAAAAAAATATGATATAAACCATAATTTTTGCTAGCAAATCAAAAATAAATTTATATTGAAGCAAATTTTTATAAACATACCTATTATAATAATTGTATCATTTATTAAAACTACACAATTACAATTATAAAATCTAAATAATAATGAAATGGATCTGCTTGTTTCTTATTAAAGTACATGGAGCGGCAATTTCAAAATTATTGGATATTCAATGACAGATATACCTCGAATTTACTAAACATTAATTTTTGGCCATTGACCATTGTTGCCCTATATTTCGCGACCCAAAAATTCAGTTTTACGTCCCCAAATGGAGTCGCTACCCATAGTTTAAGAAGCTCTGGTCTAGAGCCAAATGCACCGAACACTCGGTCCGAATCCCGGTGGATCCTTTTTCTCTATAATACTATTTTATCTTTATTATTCTTTAATTTAAGTAATTCCTAATGTGCCTGTACTAATTACAGAATTTGGACAAATCTACTTAATTTCCAATTTATCTGTATGTTTTATACCGATCTGAACTATCTGTTCAATAGTTTTAACTAGATTGGTTTCGTTCTCCTCTCCTCCTATCAATCCCCAACTCAGCCTCAAATAATTATTAATATATTGAAAAATCTGTTTTTTCATTTTCACTTATTAGTTTTGTTTTTTGTTTTCAGGTCACTGTGAAAGAACAAAAAGAATGGAAAATTCCCCCATGTATATCAAATTGGAAAAACGCAAAGGTAAATATTATTATAATTAAAATATGTGATGTGGCCATTTCATGATATTACCACCCAAATGAGCCCCCAAGAATTTAAAGAGCCTCTGTGGAAAATTTGGTCCAACTCTGACAGACAATTTATTTATTTATTTATTCATCTTAGGCTTCACACAAAATTTGGTAACCTACTAGACAAAATAAAAAATATCTCTTGAAATATAAATTTTTCAATATTCACGATACAAGGTTTTATCGTAGATTTTTTTTTTATCAAACTACATTAGCCGTTTTTGACATGTTTCAAAATACTAAATTTAACCCCATGAGCATGATTACAATACTTCAACACACCCTTTATAGTAAAGTAAAAAATGAATATTGAATTAAATATATTATTATTTTTTTTAGGGATATACTATTCCTCTGGATAAACGTCTAGCAGCCGATGGCCGTGGAATGCAACAAGTACATATTAATGAGAATTTCGCTAAACTTGCTGAATCTCTATATATAGCGGATAGAAAGGCTCGTGAGGCTGTTGAAATGCGGGCTCAATTGGAAAAGAAATTAGCCCAAAAGGAGAAAGAGAAAAAAGAGGAACATTTGCGCGCTCTTGCCCAAAAGGCTCGGGAAGAACGAGCTGGCATTCGGACACAAGCAGCTTTTGGTTAGTTCTGTTATATGGATATGATTAATTTTATATATGTCGTTTATTATAATAGTGGTGTAATTCCATGAAAGTGAATTCGAAGATAACGGGCTTTTTACAAATTGATATATAGGGAAATAAAGACAAGTATTCACTCAATTTTTTTTTATTGTTTAGTACAAATCAAAGATTTTATTTGTTGTAACTTACAAAATAAAACTAAAACTAATTAAATAAATGAACTTAAACTTTTTTCTGGAGATTTAGTTCTGCACTTTTTAGTTCCCTGAGTAAAGTAGTAGTGCCTTTTATGGGCTTTTAATGCAATATTTGGAATTGCTTCTCTTTTATAATTCAATATATGACTAAATGTGATACTATTAAGCAAAAAAATGAAATTTAAAAAACTGCAGTAACACCACTATCTTATCTTATCTTATTATATTAAACGAGCAATGTTTATATATATATATCCGGTCAGGTTCTCTAAAACGGCTCTAACGATTTGTATGTAGGGGTGCAGGAGGTGGGTTGCAGTGGTGGTGGGGTGTCCGGGGGGAGGGGCGGGGGTGGGGTGTATTTGGGAGGTGGGGTGAAGTGGTGGGGTCCGGGGGCGAGGGGGGTTTCGGGGATTAATATATAGCTATTAACTGAAGCAAAAAGTTACCGAGCATTGCTCGGTGGCCCAGGTACTATTATATTAAACGACACATCTAGATTAGAGAGTGGATTTTTAGGCTCTTATTTCATAATAAATAATTCCTTAAAATCGTTTAAATAGTCTCTTATAATTCATGAAATTAATAATAAAAAATCATAAAATTTAAACATTTTTAATTCGAACATTTGAGTGTTTTATAATTTTTATTTTATGAAAAATAGATGCAATTTTTAATAGATTGTAAAAACAACTCGCGGAGGCACCTTAACGACACAATTTTTAATTTAAATAAATACGAAAAAGAAAATCTAAGATCTCGATAGATATGTTTAAATGATGAGGACATGATATATGATATAATTATGATATTTTTATTTTAAAAAGTTTGACAGACAATATATTTACTTAAATTAGAAATTAAATTGAAATTCGAACAAATTTTATTAAAATACTTCTTTAATAATTTCTTTAATATTCAATAATTTTCTAAACTCCTTAGGTTTTTTAAAAGTAGAACCATTTATAATCCAAGTTATTTCATTGGATTTAATTGAAATTTTTTATAAATAAGTAGTTAAAAGTCCATTAAATAGTATCTTAAAGCTAAAAAGTATGTTATAGTAAAATTTTCTCTAATAAATAAAACTCAAAATTGTTAAAATTTCATTTTCGCTGTAGATCTCTAAAAAAAATTGCCAATAGATCCACTCAAAACAAAAATTATTATAACTAGAGACCGGATTCCTATGCAATTGCATATTTTGTTTGCCGCCACATACGATCCAGGGGATCAATTATCTATCCAAAACATGCATTTTATAATTATTGGATAAAAAATACTTGGTAGGTTTCACATTAAGATATAAAAATAAAACGAATTTATTTTTGGAGAATCTTAAATCTCGATATATATATTTCGGGTGACTACCCTATCAGTTACTTTCTGTTGCTCCTGAAGATGGGTTAGTCACCCGAAATATATATATCGAGATTAAAGTCTCTCCAAAAATAAATTCGTTTTATTTTTATATCTTAATGTGAAACCTACCAAGTATTTTTTATCCAATGATTTTAAAAAATATTTCATCAAGTATCAACACCAAATTCCTTAAAAACCATGCATTTTATACTGCATATTTTTGCATATTTGAGTAATTTTGGAAAAAATTGCATATTTGAAGGATCTTTTGCGCCAAATACAATTTTTTTAAAAGAAAAGCTTGTTAATATAAAAAATAAAACCAATACAATACAATCGTGTCTGTAAAATAAAACTACCCCACCCCCGTATTTTTTCGTTCACATTTTTTGAAAAATTATTATATTTATTATCTTGATTTTTATTCAAGTGCATTTATTATTTCTTTGAGTTTAAAGATTTTTTAATATTTATTAAATATGAGAATTTTGTGCAATTTTTTACGAAATACAAATGCAAATTTGACATTGGTCTTAATGGCTTACTTTATCATTTTATTTTTTTCATAGCACTCCTTAAAATATATAGACTTTTTGTCTCCAATTTTAATTTTTTAGTGCAAAAAAAATTTATTTTGCCATCTTTTACTGCATATATTTGCATATTTCAACGTATTCTGCATATTACTTGCATATTTCAGCATTTTAACTGCATAAAAACCCGCTCTCTATATTTGATATCTAGTTTAAGGATGTATGAGATGAAATACTCTACGTCTCTCATACACCTTTAAAATTCCTTTTAAATAAATTTTTAACAGTTTATATTTATTTATTTGTTTTTAATAAGATAGATTTCTTTTTATTATTTTTTTGAAAAAGACGAAGAGGCTCGTGAAAGAGACCAGATGCGTTATGATCGTCACAAGGACAGGCAACGAGATAGAAATATTGCTCGAGCTGCTCCAGATAAAAGGTAATTGATTAAACAAAAAATGTTATTTATTGTTTTTATTATATCAATAAATACAAATCTTTTATAAAAAAACAATCTTCAAAAGTTTAATATTTAGATTTCTCCCTTTCTCAATTGAATTTAACACTAAACCAACCAGCATTGCATGTATAACTATTTCTACCGTGACCGGTCTTTGAAATTACTTATATCTCTTAATATAAAATGAAGATAATAATTATTTAGGCTGATATAGGCACACAAATAGTGAAATAAAAACTAAAAAAATGTGGTTCGTTGAAAGAGTAATTTATAATACTAGATTTATAAAATATAATAGGCCGCAACTGTTTGTTCAAGTTACAAGATTATACTGAAGTCGGCTCTGCAATCTTTTCTAGATTTCAATCATTGTAGATAAGAGACCGAAATAAATACATTTTAATTTTTCTTTCGTATTATCTTATATTTGTAACTATTTTATAATTTCAGAATTGAGTTTTCGAGAGTATTCTATTACAAAAACATATAAATCGTTCAGCCGGTCAAATGACCCGTCCTGGTTGTTAAAACGGACTACATATTTTTCTCAAAAATCAAATAATCAAAAAAATCGTAAATATTAAAAACACAATTCTATGTATATTTTAAGAAAAGTCATGAAGTTTAATGGCGGTATAATAACGTGGTGTTTAGAAAATTTTAAACAAAATTTAAAAACGGTCATTTGACCGGTCGTGGTAGGTTTAGTGTTAAATATAATAAATTTCAATAAAAAAAAAAAGTTGCTTTATGTAATAATATAATCAACTTCTTTTTCTTCTTTGAAATTTATCTAATTTATTGATAAATGGAGTAATTTTCCCGAAACATTTGGGATTTTAATAAGTGTTTGAAGATTGTTTTTTATAAATGATTTGTATTTATTTAGGTAATATATTAATTAAGGATTTCGTCTGTCAGCTAGATATGAGATTTTTTGAATATCTATAATTACCAGGTGTACAAGTATGAATGAGGATTTTTTTCTAAAAAACATGTTAAATTCGAAAGAATTATTAAAAGTGCTTGATTCAAAGTATTCTCCATCGCTTGTTATACATTTTTCCCATCTTTTGAGAAATTTGTGAATACCATGCCAGTAAAAAACTTCCCCTTTTGCTGCGAACCATTCATCGAGCCATTTTTTTCACATCTTCATACGAACCAGAGCGCTGCTTAGCAAATATGTAACCCATTGATGCAAACAAGTGGTAATCGGAAGGAGCAAAGTCTGGTGAGTGAGCCACATGGGGTAGAACTTCCCAGCTGAGTGCTTTCGAAGTCTCGAACCGGTTTTTCAGTATATGATGGAGAAAAATGACCTTATTTTGACCTTTTTGATCGTTTTTTGAGCAGAGAACTGTTCAAACCGATCAATTGTTGTTGGTATTGTTTGGTATTAACCGTTGTCGTCCAACAACGCTTGAAATTCTGCATCTTCTTACCTTTTTGAAGGTTTTCTGTGTTCCTTGTCTGCAACATTAAAATCACCATTTTTGAATCTCCGAAACCATCTTCCACATCTATCTTGCGATGGAGCATGGTCACCATAAGCTTCTCGAAGCATTCAGCAGCAGTTCTGTTCGAATGAAAACAAAAAATTTATGCTCTCCGCAAATGCTCTTTATTTGGCACAATTTCGACATATTGAACACAGCAAAACAATACTATGCAAACACTTTTTCCATTTATCACTTATGCGCGTTTGACACTTGTTGATGGAGCAACAAAATGCCATCTGTGTCAAATCTTTATGCTACACACTGAATTGGTACATCATCTGTTTCTTAAATCCGCATTTCATACTTGTACACCTAGTATTTAAATCAAAAAACGCATTACTTCAAACTTTTATATTTTTATTTTTATATATTTTTAAGCATAGTTAATGTGCATTACCATCATTTTAATGATAATTCGACAAATAAATTATCTAAAATATTTTTAAAGTTTTGCTGATATTGCTTTAAAACTTTAAAGCTTTATTATATATGAATTTTCTCAATATTTTATTTTTACTTTATCCAATGCAAAGCATGGGTAAAGTATTGTAATCGCTCTCGGGGCAAGCGTGGCTTCAAAGGGTCCTCAGGTAAAGACTACGGAACCCATGGATTCAATTAAAGTCACAAATTGTAGTATTCAATTAGGTTGAATTTTAGCACGTGACGGTTTTGCCAAAAATTACAAGGGGTCTCGTCGAGAGGCCAAAAAGTGCGATTTTTTCATTTAGTGCGTGCGGATGGATGTATGGATGTGATGTTATCGTTTTTGGCCCACGATTTTTTCCACACCGTTGCACCGATTGAAATGAAATTGAAAACCTAGCATTCTTTTAACAAAATGAAGCGCTGATTAGTTTTTGGTACATATCGGCCCACAAACATTAGTACTTTATTTCAGTACTTTTTTAGTTTTTTCTAAATATCTTGAAAATGACTTAACCAATTTTGATGAAATTTAATATCCTAATTAAGTACCTTGGGGACCACAAAAAAGGTTAAATAAAGTTTTTAGTAAAATTATATTTTAAAGTACTTTACTCTAAAGTAAGATAGTACTTTTTTAAATTCCTTAAAATTTATTCATTTGAACGTTTTAATATAGCTCATTTAGCCTCAAGCTTGAGTTGTTTGCCATAAAAGAATTTAGTCTTTTTGATTTTAAGTCTATTCTTCCACGTTTTCAGTAGAGGTTGCCATTAATAGTCAAAACATCAAAAATGGAATGCAATAAGGTTATTCCTCTAGTATTAGATAAGAATCGATCGTTATTTTTGATTTTAAGTCGATTCCTCCATGTCTTCAGCAATGGTTACCAATAATAATCGAAAGGTCAAAAACCTAATGTAGAATTGTTATTCCTCAAGTATTAGATGAGAATCGATGGCTATTTTTGATTTTAAGTTGATTCCTCCATGTCTTCAGCAATGGTTACAATAATAACCGAAATGTCAAAAATCCAATGTAGAATGGTTATTCCTCGACTATTAAATGAGAATTATTTTTGAATTAATGTTCAATATGAACTACAAATTGCAAGTGATATCTGATTAATAATAAAGGAACAAACATATTAATATTTCAAATGAATTTGGATAAAGTTTAGCAACGATCCGTTGCAGTTTATTTATTTATTTGTTTATATTACGAATAAGACAAATCGTTTATTGTTTCTCGTCAATACGATATTCTATTGTCTATGTTGTATTTTAAGGTAGTTCTTTCACAAATGCAAAAGTTCAACAAGTCTTCGAAACTTGGAATATAACGTCGCCTTAGGGTGTAAACCTGCTAACTCCATTTTTTAATCATATATTACATATTAATACCGTTCGAAAGAAAAAGAGATGCAGCATCGTCCAAGTAAAACTCCTACTTAAAATCACTATCTTAAATTGTAGAAACAAATTTGAAAAATAGTCTTTCCATAACAACAATATTAAATTTTGTTTGTTTTTTCTCTGCCCTGTAAAATTTCCTTGTTGTGAGTTAGCAGGTTTACACTCTAAGGGCCGGTTGTATGTCGCAAAGTAAATGCTTTTTACCACTAACCAAGGGTAGATGGTAAATGGAGGGGCTGGGATGGCCAATCAGATGACAGGAACTTTCAGTGCAACGATAAGTCATTAAAAGCATAATAAACACACTGTTAAAATTTGAAGACGATTTACCACAACAAAAATGACATAAATGCAATTAAAAATGAAATTTCTTACATATGGTAGATTGGGAAAGGTTGGGAAAATGATCATTATTTTATTTTTTTTCATTGAAGGACTTTCCCCATCTTGATGAAAAACTAATATTTGTTAGAATAATATATTCGGAGTAACTTAAAAAAATTGAAATTATTTACCTCGTAGTTTTGATAAAAAATAACAAAAAGTAACAAATTTGGGCGATTATGTTTAGTGGAGGGGATATAAGATCAATGGCTTGGAAACGATCCATTCATAAAAAGGATATAGTAGTGTAATAAGTACAGTCACGTTAAAAAACATGACCTAAAATTTGTATAGAGTGGTGACGAGGCTAAAACTTTTTGTGTGGATTGTCGCGAAAGAACTACCTTAAATAAGTTTTTTGCTGTAAAACAAACCTATAAAAGATATCCGGCTTATATGAAATCCTCTTAATTTATAATGTATTTATAATATAAATTTGGCATGAATTAATTGTAAAATTTTAAATTTTATTTCTAGATCTAAATTACAACGTGACCGTGAACGAGACATTTCTGAACAAATCGCCCTTGGTGCGCCCGCCAAAACAAATAACGGCGATGTCCAATTTGATCAGCGACTTTTCAACACAACCAAAGGAATGGATAGCGGCTTCGGAGACGATGAAGGATATAATGTCTATGACAAACCGTGGCGTGATTCGGAATCGCTCGGCGCTCATATTTATCGGCCGGGCAAAAATGTCGATAAAGAAATATATGGAGATGATTTGGACACAATTATCAAATCTAAAAAGTGAGTATTCAATTTTTATTTATTTAATACTGAGGTTAGTTTGAAAGACACTGGTCTAAAATTTATTGGAAACTTTTTTTTATTAATTAAACAATTAAATATTCCAGCGCCTCCCAATCGATCGCAGACCCCAAAGATCGAAAATAATTTTCTCTTCACCCGGGGCGCGACCACAACGAGGCCGTGTAAAGACAATTAATAACAAATTTTAAATTTAGGGAACGAAGAAAAGATTATTTTTATTATAGACAAAAGGATCAGCCGGGGCTCGAATAGCTTAGTGGATATAGGAGCTAAAGCTCTTATGACAAAGCATTGCAAAGATCCCGGGTTCGAGCCCCGGCTGATCCTTTTGTCTATAATAAAAATAATCTTTTCTTCGTTCGCTAAATTTAAAATTTTCTTTTTATATTTTTAACCGATCTTTGTGAGGATCTTCAATCCTTCAGGGTCTGTCTATAACAATTAAATTAATTATTACTATAGTTTCGAGGGCTTTGCCCTCTTCACCAGTCTATTACAATTGATTCACAAGAATTAATGTCTACATTTACTGAAGGAGACAATAAAAGAGTGTGTCTTCTGCTGAAATTATACATTTTATTTATTTATAACGAGACTATAGTTTCGAGGGCTTTGGCCTCTTCATCAGTCTATTACAATTGATTCACATTAATTAATTGTAATAGACTGGCAAAGCCCTCGAAACTATAGTCTCGTTATAAATAAATAAAATGTATAATTCCAGCAGAAGACACACTCTTTATTGTCTCCTTCAGTAAATGTAGACATTAATTCCTGTGAATCAATTGTAATAGACTGGTGAAGAGGGCAAAGCCCTCAAACTATAGTCTCGTTATAATTATAATTTATAATTCCAGCAGAAGACACACTATTGTCTCCTTCAATATATAAAAATTCTGCTACCCTCGGCACAAAAACTTTCAATTTAATTGAGTGGATATTGATGAAGCAGTCCAAAAAAAGAAGATAATTTATACTATCTTTTTATTCATAAACCGACCTTTTGAGGCTATTCTCTCCTTCAGGGTTTTGAAAAGTCAGTCTTTTTACTTTTTTTTTTTGGTCTGCCCCATCAATATCCACTCGATTTCACTCATCAGTCCGTCTCCAAAAATTACTTCAATCTTATTAATAATTTATTTGCAACGAAATTTTCTCTGGAGAGAGACGGACTGGTAGGATTTTAATTGAAAGTAATGGACCCAGAGGTAGTGAGGAAAGAAAAAATTAACACATATAAAATAAGGTGTAATTTATTGGAATCCTTCCTCCTTTCCTTTCAAACCGACGGTTTCGGAGGATTTCTCCTTCTTCAGGGTTTCAAAGGGTCAATGAATGAAACAAATAAAATGCTCTCTTCTCTCCACAGTAGTGTTCAAAAACTTTCTTCATTTGTAACAAAAGGCATAGAAAGACAAAATTTTTTTTCCTTCTTTTCTTAATTAGATGGCTAAATGGCTTTTGAATCTAATATATATAGACCAAACCCCTCCCATAGGTGCGCATCTGTCATGGGAGGGGTTTGGTCTATATATATTAGATTCAAAAGCCATTTAGCCATCTAACTAAGAAAAGAAGGAAAAAAAATTTTGTCTTTCTATGCCTTCTGTTACAAATGAAGAAAGTTTTTGAACACTACTGTGGAGAGAAGAAGGAAACATTTTATTTGTTTCATTCATTGACCCTTTGAAACCCTGAAGAAGGAGGGAAAAATCCTCCGAAACGTCGGTTTGAAAGGAAAGGAGGAAGGATTCCAATAAATTACACCTTATTTTATATGTGTTAATTTTTTCTTTCCTCACTACCTCTGGGCTGCCTTCCATTACTTTCAATTAATAATTTATCTTTATAAAAGAATTGTACAGTGGTACCTTGAGATACGAATTTAATTCGTTCTGTGATCATCGTCGTATGGCAAAAAAATCGTATCTCAAAGCAATTTTTCCCATTTAAAATAATGTAATATATATTAATGCGTTCTAGCGATATGAAACTAACCAAAAACACAGTTAAATTACACATAATTTACACAATTTGTATATAGATAAACGAGTAATAATACACATAATGTTTATTAATTTGTTTATTAATATATTAATAACACACAATGTTTATTAATCATCACTTTAACGTCCGGCCTTTTTGGCCTCACTTTCCTGACTTTCACTGCGTGAGACTTTCATAAGGTAACGATCAAGAGAGGTCTGTTTCTGCCTTCTTTTTAAAATGTTACGAAAGAATGTGAGACACCTATCATCAAATAAGGCACATCGCAAATTCGTATCTCAAATTTTTCGTTGTATGTCGAGGTATAAATTTTAGAATATTTCATGTTGTATCTCAAAACATTCGTATGTTAGGACATTCGTATCTCAAGGTACCACTGTATTTATTTTTATATATAAATACAATCAATTAATTAATTATTTTTCCAGCTTAAAATTCTGAATAATAATAAAAATGTTTTTTCTCCAACAGTTTTGTTCCTGATAAAGAATTCAGCGGGACGACCCATTCAGCGCCGCGAGACGGGCCTGTAGCCTTTGAGAAAGACGAGGATCCGTTCGGATTGGATCAGTTTTTGACCCAGGCTAAGCGAGCAAGTAAACGGCCCAAGGATGGGGACCGGGATACCCGCAGGGGGGCCGACGACAGGGACAAGAAGAAGAGACGTGACTAGTAAATCCCTCGACCCCCCCCAGCCCCCACTGTCATTGTGTATAATAAATTTTCCAAGATAATTTAAAATAGAAATAGTTACCTTACATTACTTCTCTGAATGCTGTAATTAATTATTTTATAAAAAAAACTATCGTATATATGTAAATAATCAAAATTTGAAATTATTACCCTAAAAAAAAGCAATTTTTGTATGCAGATGAAAATTCCATGAATAAACATTTTTTATAATAAATAAATTATTTTTTGGTCATCAGATTTATGATTTGGAAGTGTTGTTTTTAAATTTTATTTTTATTGTTTATTATCCTCTCTAATATTTTGACGAGGGGTGAACCGCGATTGGAATTAGGTGTACAGGTCTATGGAATTCATTAGATAATGCCTCTTCATCTATTGTCTTCTACTTGGAAGTGGAAGTAGGCGTACACGATATTAGGTCGCGGTTCACCCCTCGTACTTGGGTATCCTAACCCGAAAAACAAATAAATATAACCTTTCCAAATCACAAAACTGTATATTTTGATTTTTTTTTCTTCTCTTTGTTTTATATTAATTATAATTAAAATGACATTATATTTAAATTGTAATGTAAACGATATTAATGTATAAGTACGTATATGAAATAAGTTCATATTATAAATTAAAGTTTTATAAATAATATATTTTTATTTATTTATTCCTTATCTTAATATATATTTTCGCCAAGTAAGAAAATTTTAAAATATATAATAATTGGGTGGGTACATGGGCATATACATGTACCCAAAGCCAAAAAACGAAACATTTTCCGTCATTATAATAAATAATAATTATAAAATCCTGTTTCCGCTGTATAATAAAGCTTAGATAAGTTATAAGATAGTTATTGGCGTGGCATTTCTTAGAGATACAATCGACTCTCGATAATTCGAAATCCAAGGGACTACAAGAAAAATTCGAATTATCGAGACTTTGAATTATTAAGAAGTTTGAATTATCAATAGGAAAGAAAAAAATTCGAATTATTAAGAGTTTTTATTATATTTTTGAAAATATGTATGAGCTTACATAAATTTGATAGTACCTGGAGCCACCGAGCGATGCACGGTAACCAAATTAAAAAAAATACAAATATATATAATACACGCCCCCCCCCCCCCAAAACCACGCACCTCGTCCCCACCACTGCATCCACACCGCACCCACCCCCACCCACCCCGCACCCAGTTTTTGCATTTCTAGCTTTCTAGGGGTCCACATATTATGTGTAGATTTCTTTCATTTGACCTATTCTTGAGGTCGACAAAATTTTTGTTCATAAAAAGTCCATGAATATTAAATTGGCAGGAAGGAGAGTAAACTCCTTCCTGTTCGCTCCTGGTGCCCAGATACAAATTTTGAAAATTTTAAGAAAATGAATAGTAAACTCTTGATTTCAAGCTCTAATTGGCTCACTGTAATTAATAATACTGTCTTCATGTTGCTGGTATCCGGATACAAATTTTAAAAATTAAAAAAAAAATCAATCGTCAAGGTTCCACTTGGCTCGCTAAAAGACTAGCTTCATTGCCGGGAAGGAAAATAAACTCCTGTTCGCTCCTGGTTTCCGGATACAAATTTTAAGAAAGTCAATCGTTAAAGTTTATAACCAGGCTCCACTTGGCTCGCTAAAAGACTGGCTTCAATGCCGGGGAGGAAAATAGTCTCCTGTTCGCTCCTACTATCCGGATACAAATTTTAAAAATTTTAAGAAAATGAATGTCAACTCTTAATTTTAGGCTACAATCGGCTCACTGTAATTTATAATACTGTCTTCATTTACGAGAATGAAAGTACACTCCTGTTCACTCCTGGTACCCGGATACATATTTTAAAAATTTCAATAAAATGAATGGTCATCTCTTTATTTAAGGCTCCACTTGGCTGGCTGTAAGACTGGCTTCATTGCCTTCAGAAATTATACAGATTAAACAAAATATAGTCATTGATCTATTCGAAAACTCGTGATAGGAAAATGTTTTCATGAAACCATATGAAAACAAACGATGATTTGTGAAATGAAACTCGATTCTACTGCTGCTTACTGATTTCTTTCATTTCACTTACTCTTGAGATTGACAAAATTTTTGTTCATAAAAAGTCAATGAAAATTAAATTGGCTGGAAGGAAAGTACCCTCCTGTTCGCTCCTGGTACCCGGATACAAATTTTAAAAAAATAAAAATAAGATCAACCTTCAGTTTGCACAAGAAAATGAATTGTCAACTATTGATTCAAGCCACCAATTGGCTGACTGTAATTAATAATACTGTCTTCATTTACGAGAAGGAAAGTACACTCCTGTTTGCTGCTGATATCCGGATACAAATTTTAAAAATTTTAAGAAAATCAATTCTCAACACTGGTTATAAACCAGGCTCCACTTGGCTCGCTGAAAGACTGGTACCATTGCCGGGAAGGAAATAAACTCCTATTCGCTCCTGGTATCCGGATAAAATTTTTGAAAATTTTAAGAAAATGAATAGTCAACTCTTGATTTCAAGCTCACTGTAATTAATAATACTGTCTTTATTTGCTGCTGGTATCCGGATACAAATTTTTAAAAATTTAAAAATCAATCGTTTACAGTTATAAACCAGGCTCCACTTGGCTCGCTAAAAAACTGCCTTCGTTGCCGGGGAGGAAAATAGTCTCCTACTATCCGGATACAAATTTTAAAAATTTTAAGAAAATGAATGGTCAACTCTTGATTTTAGGCTCCACTTGGCTCACAGTAATTTATAATACTGTCTTCATTTACGAGAATGAAAGCACTCCTGGAACACGGATACATATTTTAAAAATTTCAATAAAATGAATGGTCATCTCTTTATTTAAGGCTCCACTTGGCTCGCTGAAAGACTGGCTTCATTGCCAGGAAGGAAAATAGACTCCTGTTCCCCCCTGGTATCCTGATACAATTTTTAAAAATTTTAAGAAAATCAATCGTTAAAGTAGGGGTATATAACGAGGCTCCACTTGGCTGGCTGTAAGACTGGCTTCATTGCCTTCAGAAATTATACAAAATTATACAAAATTTTTCATGAAACCATATGAAAACAAACGATGATTTGTGAAATGGAACTCGATTCTACTGCTGCTTACTGATTTCTTTCATTTCACTTAACTCTTTAGATCGACAAAATTTTTGTTCACACAAACTCTATAAAAATTAAATTGGCTAGAAGGAAAGTACCCTCCTGTTCGCTCCTGGTGCCCGGATACAAATTTTAAAATTTTTTAGAATATAAATCGTTAACGCTGTAAGTTGCGTTGTAAACAACCTTAAGTTTGCTCACTGTAAGACTGTATTCATTGCCAGCTGAAATTGTACAGATTAAAAAAATATATTCATTGATCTATTATAAAACTCGTGTAGAAAAAATTGTTTATGAAACCATGAAATTAAAACTGGCGGAAAAGAGTACACTCCTGTTAGCTCATGGTGCCCGGATACAAATTTAAAATTTTTAAGAAAATCAATGGTCAACACTCATAACCAGGCTCCACTTGGTTCGCTGAAAGACTGGCTTCAATGCCGGGGAGGAAAATAGACTCCTGTTCTCTCCTACTATCCGGATACAAATTTTAAAAATTTTAAGAAAATGAATTGTCAACTCTTGATTTCAAGCTACAATTGGCTCACTGTAATTAATAATACTGTCTTCATTTGCGAAAAGGAAAGTACACTCCTATATGCTGCTGGTATCCGGATACAAATTTTAAATATTAAAAAAAAAAATCGTTAACGCTTATAATAAGGTTCCACTTGGCCCGCTAAAAGACTAGCTTCATTGCCGAGAAGGAAAATAAACTCCTGTTCGCTCCTGGTTTCCGGATACAAATTGACCACTTGACTTTACCATACAATCTGGCCCCTCATATTTAATATTTAATAAAATTATTTATAATCATGTAGGGAGGGAGTTTTTGCATTTTTAGATTACTCTGGGGCCACTGATTATGTATACAAAATTTGGTTGAGTTTGGTAAATGGCCAAGATTTTCATTTTTTAACCCCCCCCCCTTCTTCCACCTTCACATTTTGGGCGGTTAGTTTTTGTATTTTTAGACTTCTGGTGTCCCATTGAATATGTATACAAAATTTGGTTGAGTTTGCTAAAATAGCCTAGATTTTTCATTTTTAACCCCCCCCCCTCCACCTTAATTTTGGGTCGATATGCACCAAAATCTAATCAGCTCTTAATCTCAATGGACCAAAACTACGTGTGAAATTTGGTTTCGATATTCACACTAGTTTTGAGCTAGCTTGTCCACAAAAATTTGGTAACGCACAGACTAACAGACTAACAGACATTTTGACAAAACAATTATTATCTCGAAAAATATAATTTTTTCGGTGTTCTCTTATTTGAGCTTTTTTGTAGAGTGAAATGGCATGATTTCGCTCAATTTTTTTATCGAAATACATAGTTTCAGCCGTTTTTGAGATATTTCGAAAAAAAGAAGGAAAAAAACCAATTTTTTTCATGCATGATTACATTACTTGACCATACTCTGTATGCTAATGTAAACATAGTAATAATACAGTTTAAATTTTTCTTTTATTTTCTCTAGTTAACCGTTTTAATGTTTCCATACATGTTTGTAAAGCAATCTCTTGTATATGCGTTTTGACGATTCCATTTTTTAAATCTCTCTTCAATTCGAAAAGATGATTTTTCGCCTGGGCATATTCTTCAACTGAACGGACCACAAAACGCATAGTTTTTAATTTCAAATCATAATATTCTCTTCTTTTTTGTATCACTTCATGATCAGCACGTTTTTCTTTTTTATGTAAAATTTTAATTTTATTTTTTCTTCTTTCAATTGTCGATTTCAAATTATTGATCTCTTTCACTTGGCTTAACATTCGATTTTTATGATATGTTAATTGAAGATTCGTTTTACCTGTATAACAATTTTTATTATTATCAAAACATTTTTGTATTTTACTTATAGGTTTATACTTTAAATGATTATATATACCGAGTGAGTTTTTTATCTTGAGTCTTATAACTCAAATACAATGCATTATATGAAAAAAAGTTTCAAATAAAAGTTTATTTATATCAAGGGGGAAACCGAAGGGTCCCAGACTGAAGGGAATATTGCAGCAATGTTGCGAACCTTGCACAATATTGGCAATATTGCAGCAACATTAAAGTGGCAAACATTGAAATGGTAATATTGCAGCAACATTGCAGTGACAATATTGAAATGGCAAGATTGCAGCAACATTAGCAATATTGCTGCAAGGTTCCTGCAAGGTTCAGAGGCGGACATAGAAATATTGCTGCGACATTGCTGCAAGATTCGTTCAAGGTTTAATAATGCAATGTGATATTGTTGCAACATTCATTTATGTCTGGGGTGAACCGCGACCTAATATTTTTTTTTTTTTTTATAATGATACTGATACAAGAAGAAGTTGCACCAAGAAGGAACAACCTCTGAAGTCCGTGGTGGACTCTTGTAACGTGAAGATAAGGGGAGATTTAGGGATTGGGTATCAGTCGAAGGTATCTGTGGATGCTGGTCTTGAAAGATTGAAGGTTATAAGTAGCTGGAAAGACGGTCGGGGGAAGAGAGTTCCAGTCTCTAGATGTCATAGGGATAAATGAATTGGCGAATGCGTTTGTTCGATTAGTATCTAGTTTAAGTGCGTAGGGGTGTTGAATTTTAGAAAATCGTGTATTTCGGGCAAATGAAGCCTTTGGCGGGATTATCGATTTTATTTCGTCAGAACAAAAGCCATGGTAATATCTATAAAAAAGGGAAAGGGCGGAGACAGATCTACGATGGGCTAGGGAGTCGAGAGTGTCAGTTAATGTAGGATCGCCTATCAGTCTGATAGCTCGCCTCTGAATTGCATCTAAGGTATTAAGAGAATACTTGGAGGCTCCTCTCCACAAATGCGAGCAATATTCAAGACAGGGGCGAATTTGAGCCTTGTATAATATAAGGAGTTGAGTGGGGGTGAAAAATCGTTTGGTTCGGAAAAGAAAGCCAAGCTTACATGCTGCAGCTTTTGCTACTGAGATAATATGGTCATTCCAAGAGAGGTCAGAACCTAAGGTGACACCTAACATTGATATTTTATTACGGAATTCCAATGAGCTCGAATCAAAGGAAATGTCCGGAAGGTTCCTATCTGCGCGCCTAGAAATTAGGCAGCATTGTGTTTTGCCAGCATTAAAGTTTACCAAGTTGTGAGATCCCCATTTTTTAAGCATGGTTAAATCTGAATTTATTGAGGAGGCTATGTTTGCGCGATTGTCTAGTAAGGATTGAGCGTTGTGGAGGGTGCTATCGTCAGCGTAACAATGTATTGGATTGGAGGGCAGATTTAATAGGTCATTAATATAGATAATAAAGAGCGTGGGAGAGATGACTGAGCCCTGAGGAACTCCAGCATTAGTATTAAAGGACGAGGATGATATTCCGTCAACCTCGACTTTAATAGAGCGGTTTGAGAGAAAGCTCTCAAGCAACTTGCAGAAGCTCGGGGGGAGGCCAAATGCAGGTGTATTGGCAAGAAGATTTTTGTGCCAGACTTGATCGAAGGCCTTTGAAATGTCTAAGCCTATTACGAGAGTCTCTTTACCAGTCTCTAGTGCTTTATTCCAAATATGAGTTATAAATGTTAAAATATCGCCGGTAGACCGATATTGTCTAAAACCGTATTGACTATCATGGATTAGTTTATTAGATTCTAAATGGTGAAGAACTTGCTCATTAATGATTTTTTCCATGATTTTAGAAAGAACCGAAGTTATGGCGATCGGACGATAATTGGCTACATTTGAAGGATCTCCTTTTTTTTTTAATTGGTTGAATTCTTGCTGTTTTCCAGCTCTCCGGAAATGAGCCAGTGGTATATGAAAGTTTGAAAATTTTTGAGAGAATAGGAGCAAGTTCAGGCGCGCAATTTTTGATTATACTGGTGGGAATGTTGTCTGGGCCAGCGGCTGAATTAACATTTAGGTTTTTTATTTCTTTTAAATGATGTTGACCATTTTTCGATTTTTTAAATTTCATTGGACTTTATTATAAGGTGATGTAAATAATTGTATATTCGTATGTTGTCTCATTTTAAATTTGTATATATATGTATGTGTGTGTTGTGTGATCGAGCTTTTTATCATTGTTCTGTACAAACTGATGGAGTCGGCACATTGGTGGGGGAGTGGGTGAGTACTTTTTTGACACCTGTAATTATAACAACTCACTGACTTGCCTATTGTGTGGTCCCACAGTTTCCACTGAGGAAGAGATGCTGAGAACGCTCTCGAAATATTTGGAATAACCATTTGAAAATCAAAATAAATTACTGGAAAGAAGCAAATTCAGTTTATTTATCCTAACAATAAAAAAAAAAAAAAATAATAATTAAGATTTTTTGAGATTTAATTGATTCATGTATTTTGTTTATTAGATGTCTTATAAAAAATAGTTCTTATGAAAGTTGCTCAGTTTTTTTTTCTAGATTAAGAATATGTACAGAAATTTATAGGTTTCTATTTAAAAAACAGAACTTGACCTCGAAATACCCTTGAAAGCTTGTTCTAGGTTGCGTATTTTAGTTTCCCCTTGACATAAATAAACTTTTATTTGAAATTTTTTTCATATAATGCACTGTTTTTGAGTTATAAGACTGTCTCAAGATAAAAAAAACTCACCCGGTATATTTATTTGCATCAAGCAGAGGACAACCGCATTTATTAATCAACAACTCGGCAAAACATAATCTTCTCAATTAAATATTAATTAATTAACAGGAATAGCAGGGAATTGGACAAAATAAAAAACAGAGTTTTTATTGAATGGGCCAGACGTTTCGTCGATTAATTTCGACTTCCTCAGTGGCTCATTCTATCACTCTTTGTCAAAAGACAATTCCACTACGCGACGAAACATCCATTTAATCCTTTTTATTTAAACTATAATACATTGTTGGATCATGCCCATTGGGGCAATTGTGCTCAAGAATCTTGAACTTTTACACACTTGAACAATCAAAAAATTACAAACCTTTAATCAAAATTATCACAAAAAAAAATATGGCCTTTCTTTGTCTGTTTAAAGAGTAGAAACATATTTTTTTTGTGATATTTGATTAAGGTTTGTAATTTTTGATTGTTCAAGTGTGTAAAAGTTCAGATTTTGAGCAATGGAGCATGATCCAACAATGTATTATAGTTTAAATAAAAAGGATTAAGATGTTTCGTCGCGTAGTGGATATCTATTTGACAAAGTGATAGAATGAGCCACTGAGGAAAGTCGAAATTATCGACGAAACGTCTATCTGATTCAATAAAAACTCTGTTTTTTATTTTGTCCAATTCCCTGCTATTCCTGTTAATTAATGCTTATTATGGATACGAGTGATTTACCGTTAAATATTAATCTTACCTGTGGAACGTTTCAAATTATAGACATGTGTCGTTTTAGTATCGTATGTTTTTTGTAAAATTCGATTTTTAATTTTCAGCTGTTCAAAATCAATTGGCGTGAGCGTTTTGCCTAATTCTTCTTTTTCAGCCAGAATCTTGTAACTCCGATTGAGAAACTCTCTGGAGGTGACGTTTTTCAGTCTCAATTTGTTGGTGATATAGTCGGCATGTTTGAACCACTCCTGCATATACCGGATCCATCGCTCGGGCGGGATTTTCCCCGAAACCGCATTCACCGATTTTACACACACATCAATTTCGAGAATTTTCCTCGATTCCTCGATATCTTTCAACATCAACATCGCCTCTTCAGTACGATATCGTAGCGAATCGACAATTAGTGTTGTTCGTTTTTTAATTCCTCGATTTCTTCAAGCAACGAGTCCATTTCTTTGTCCACCATATCGGATTTAATGTTAATGTTAATTTTTGGGCCTCGATCGCCGCCCATTAGCGAGGCTCGCGAGCCCATATTCGAAGCGATTGGGTTTGCAAAAGTTTGAATCCCATTGCAGAGCGAATTTTTGATGGAGACTTAATCAAATAATTTTCCGATAACTCTCCTCTTGAATCTAAAAGTTTAAAATTAATTATATACAGGGTGCGGCATACAGATCTACCACATTTTGAAGAGGAATAAAAAATGAAAAAAATTTAACTAGAAGAAAAATGAATATATTTTTGCAAAGAAATAAAATAATTTTTTTTAATGTGTTTTAAACATTATCAGACAAAAAAAAAGGGGGGGGGGTCAATAATGAAAATTCTAGCCCTTTCGACCAAACTCAACCAAATTCTATATATTATATTCTGTGGACCCCCAGAAGGTTAGAAATGCAAAAACTAACCACCCAAAATGGGGAGGGGGGGGGGGTCAAAAATGAAAATTCTAAAGATCTACCACATTTTGAAGAGGTATAAAAAAATGAAAAAATTAACTGAAGAACAATGAAAATACTTTTGCAAGAACATAAAATCATTTTTTTTAATGTGTTTTAAACATTATCAGACAAAAAAAGAGGGGGGGGTCAATAATGAAAATTCTAGTCCTTTCGACCAAACTCAACCAAATTTTATATATATATTCTGTGGATCCCCAGAAGGTTAGAAAGGGAGGGGGGGTCAAAAATGAAAATTCTAAAGATTTACCACATTTTGAAGAGGTATAAAAAAATTAAAAAATTACTAAAACTAGAAAAACTGAATATATTTTTGCAAAAGGGGGGGGGGGTCAAAAATGAAAATTCTAGCCTTTTCTACCAAACTCAACCAATTTTTGTACATATATTCTCTGGATCCCCAGAAGGCTAGAAATGCAAAAACTAATCACCCAAATTGGGGGGAGGGTCAAAAATACAAATTATAGCCCTTTCTACCAAACTCAACCAAATTTTGTATACATCTTCTGTGGACCCCCAGAAGGCTAGAAATTCAAAAACTATAATCATCCAAAATGGGGGAGGGTCAAAAATAAAAATTATAGCCCTTTCGACCAAACTATGTATACAAAATTTGGTTAGTTTTTATATTTCTAGCTTTTTGGGGGTCCACAGAATATGTAAGTATACAAAATTTGGTTGAGTTTGGCCGAAAGGGCTAGAATTTTCTATTTTTGACCCCCTCCCCTTTTTTTTCCGTCTGATAATGTTTAAAACAGATTAAAAAAAATTATTCTATGTTCTTTTCAAAAATATATTCAGTTTTTTTCTAGTTAAATTTTTTCATTTTTGATACCTCTTCAAAATGTGGTACATCTTTATGGCCCACCCTGTATTAATGCCACTTCATTCACCAATACGTTTGTCCCCATGACGGGGATTCTACAGTAACAGTGGCGCCGCGATCTGACGATGGATTCTTATAGTACTCACCAAAATAAGACGAAAATGAAGAATGCCTGTATTTTTTAAACTCGATATCTCGAAAACTAAGGGAAATCTCGAAAAATAGTATTCTTCATTTTCGTCTTATTTTGGTGAGTACTATATAAGAATCCATCGTCAGATCGCGGCGTCACGGTTGCCGTAGAATTGCCCTTATGATCTTAAAAAACCCTCAAAACCCGGGTGCACAAACATCTACGCCTCCACCCTTTTCACTTGATCAACTTTCCCTTCTCTTCGGTAATTAGAGGATCTTTCGAGATCCATAGGGACTGCATCTTACTAGTGCGCCCCTTCTTGCATTCGAATGAATTAATAAAAAAAATCGGTTGTCTGTAAAGTCGGTTTACTGACGATAGTTGAACGTGACAACGTCATAAGAAAATACTGATGGAATGGTATTTTCTTATGACGTTTACAGACAACCGATTTTTTTCATAAAATTCTTCGTTCAGAAAATCATTTTAAATTTACAAAATACTTGAATAAAATTTATTGTTTAAATTTCTACTCGACTGTTAAAATTTAATTTTTGATTTTATTATTTTATAATAATAAATTTTGTATTGACATTATTTCTTTCAGCAAGTAAACTGAATAAAAGTTGTTGTTCAATTAGTTACTTAATTATTTTTGCAAATTTAATTGTAATTTGTTGTAAAAAAGTAATAATTTTGAATAATTTATTATAAGAATAAACTGTGATTAAATTATTGTTCATAAATCTTAAATCTTAAATTTAAAATTTGGAAACATCATTAAAATTTTTGTAACTGTAGCTTTTAAAAAGCCCGCCTCAATCTTTGTCGCTCGTTCCGCGCTCTCGCTTGCACTTCAAGCCTTAAATGGAACGCCTCAGAGCGAGGTAACGCCGCATGAGTCATGTTTTTTCGTGCGCGCAGCCGGCTCCATCGAATTATAAGACGTTATCGCGTCAAAAAAAAAACTTAAAAAATGTCTATAACTGTCATGATTTCAGCTTATGTTGCCTAGAAGGGCAATTCTACGGTAACTGTAGCGCCGCGATCTGACGATGGATTCTTATAGTACCTACTCACCAAAATAAGACGAAAATGAAGAATACCATTTTTCGAGATTTCGCTTAGTTTTTTGAGATATCGAGTTTAAAAAATACAGTTTTTTTTTATTTATTTTATTTTATTTTTCAATTGTTTTTTTATAGAAACCACGGAAACCGTAGTATCAGTCAGGGGTTCCGTGTGGCGCCACTACTGACAAAGGATTTTTTAGAAAATGAATATTAATTCAAAAATAATTAGTAAATGCCCAAAAATATTTGAATATGTAAAAGTCGTTGCCGGTTCGGTTAAGATATATTCAGTTCATCTCGGTTCGGCTCGTATAACTTCATTTCGGGCTGGCATTTAGGCGATTTTGTTGGCAAACGCCAACCTAATCGTCTAAAAACCAGCCCGAAAAGAAGATATACAAGCCAAACTGAATATATCTTAACCGAGACTTAAAAAGTTTGTTCGTGAAACCATTTTTTATCTAAATAAACCGAGATGATGAATAGAACCGAACTTATGAAAAGTTGTAAACGCCCATCACTTGAGACAATTTAAGACATCATAGTCCATAAACTCAATTTCAGTTCAAATTCGTAATTTAAAATTTTATTTATTTTTACTTTCCGACTTATTTTATCTAGTTTTAAAAGAAACCCTCGTCAGTAGCGGCGCCACACGGAACGCGTGATACTACGGTTTCCGTGGTTTCTATAAAAAACAATTGAAAAATTAAAGAAAATAAATAAAAATAAGCTGACGTGTTCTGATGTGGCCATCCACTTGACTTTACCATACAACCTGGACCCGAAAATTATTTACAATCATGTAGAGGGGGGGTTCATTTTTATCCTTCTGGGGGTCCACTGATTATGTATTCAAAATTTGGTTGAGTTTGATCAAATAACCTAGATTATCTCTTTTTAAATATGGGATTTTTCTAGCATTTTTGTTTGATTTTTTTTTTTTTTTTTTTTTTTTATAGGGCCTCCACATCTCTCCTTATATCCCTCCGATCCTCCCACTCAGGATCCGGTTGAGTGGCTCAGGGTGTGGTCACAGTAGAACGGTGTGAAACCTTAGTATGCAGCGACCAAGAATAAAATAATAATAATAACAAAAATAAGCTGACGTGTTCTGATGTGGCCATCCACTTGACTTTACCATACAATCTGGCCCCTCATATTTAATATTTAATAAAATTATTTATAATCATGTAGGGGAAGGAGTTTTTACATTTTTAGATTACTCTGGGCCCACTGATTATGTATACAAAATTTGGTTGAGTTTGGTAAATGGCCAGGATTTTCATTTTTTGACCCCCCCCCTCCCCCTTATTTTGGGCGGCTAGTTTTTGTATTTTTAGACTTCTGGTGTCGCATTGATTTTGTATACAAAATTTGGTTGAGTTTGCTAAAATAGCCTAGATTTTTCATTTTTAACCCCCTCTCCATTCCCCTTAATTTTGGGTTGATATGCACCAAAATCTAATCAGCTCTTAATCTCAATGGACCAAAACTACGTGTGAAATTTGATTTCGATATTCAAACTAGTTTTTGAGCTAGCTCGTCCACAAAAAAAATAGATCAAGCGCTCTGGACTGGGAGATCGAATATATAACATCTGAGATTTCAAATTCACTTGGTGATCCATCCGAATGTCTAGCGGGCTATACGCGAAATGACGTTGGATTGTAACTAAGTGGATCACATCTTTTCTCTCTTGGTCCAGACTTAAGACTCCGCAGACTCCAAAGCGTAATCCGCAGTAGTCTCGCGATAAATATCTTTTTCAAATAAGTGCGGTCAAAATAATTCTCGTTGACGTATCAATTATTCTTTGATATATTAATGAGAAAAATTATAAAAATTTATTTAAAATCATTATTTCAAGTTAGAAATATATATAAGTTCAGATATTATTTTCACTCAATATTTGACAAAAATTTCCTACATTAGATTCGCGATTGAATCAAATGTAGAAAACATTCGATTCACAAAAATTTGGTAACGCACAGACTAACGGACAATCAGACAGGCAGACTAACAGACATTTTGACAAAACAATTATTATCTCGAAAAATATAATTTTTTCGATGTTCACTTATTAGAGCTTTTTTGTAGAGCGAAATGCCATGGTTTCGCTCAATTTTTTTAATCAAAATAGTTTTAGCCGTTTTTGAGATATTTCAAAAAAAGAAGCAAAAATACCACTTTTTTCATGTACTATTACAATACTTGACCATACCGTGTATGGTAAAGTAAAAAACAGTATTTTTTAAACTGGATATCTCGAAAAATGGTATTTTTCATTTTCGTCTTATTTTGGTGAGTACTATAAGAATCCATCGTCAGATCGCGGCCCCACAGTTACCGTAGAATCCTCCTAAAAGCTATATTTTTAAATTAATTTAGAATTCCGCGGAGTAAACTCGCGAGCAAATCCACTCAACGGAATTTTTAACAAATTATAAGTAAATTTCTAATCTCGCTAAGTATTCTCTAAATTTCGCTTTATAAAAATATCTTTGAATTTCTCTTTGAATTTCTTAAGATTAATTTAATTCTATATTTTTAACAAAACCTGCCTAAATCCTCTTGCTGTTTTTCCATTTCTTTCTGTCTTTCCATCTCTTGCTGTTGTTCCACTTGTGTGTCATCTTTTTTGTCAACAGTAAACGAAATCCGTTTCATAAATCTTTTTAGCGCAAGATCGGAATCGACACCGCGCAATAAATCCGGATCCGCTTTAATTAAATATCTTCGAAATACCTCATTTTCTGTTTCAATTTGTTTATTTGCAAATTTTACATTTTCAACAGCCTCAAGTAATTCTTTATCCGTAAAACTACGCAATTCTTCAACATTGTCTAAAATGCTATAATCAACTTCCAAATAGGACATACGTCCTCCAATTACAGTGAAACGTTTTCTTGCCATTTTTAAAATAATAACAAAAAAATTAACAATCTATAAAAAACTTGTTTTTTTTTTATTTGGTTGTTATTTTCTTTGAATTTCATGTAAACAAAAATAATTATCTAAATATTTTCAACAATCATTTTTGTTCAAGGGGCCGTGCCCAGAGGATTCTAACCCCTTTCCGAAATTAAAAGGCAAACGTAAATTCATACAACTCGTTTTTTTCTAACATAATTAAATATAAACAAATAATAAATATAGATATATAATAACAAAATCAATATACCTAATAATCAAATATGCGAGACCCAGCTAGCATTATTGGTAGTACCTGGCTACCGTGCGATGCTCGGTAACATGTTTGCTTCAGTTAAAAGCTATATATTAATCCCCGAATCCCCCTGGACCCCTACCTCTTCATCCCACCTCCTGCACCCCTCCACCTCACATCCACCCCCGCCTACACCCCCACCCCAAAATATATATATGTATGTATATATAATGTCCTGTGTATATGTATATTCTATATATTCTTTATATCTTCATTGTAAATTCTTGGATTTATATTAAAAAAAAAAAAAAAATTATTGTATAAATATGGTATAAGTATATATATAAACTTTATATTCTTTATATATAATTTTTATGCTAATAGGACTTTTATTTATAAAACACAGTTTATTTTATTTATGTATATTTCGTAGTTGTATGTTGTCCTCAGCATTTAATTAATCATTTCAAGGTTAGAAGAGGCTATCAAGTCCCGCGGCACCCAGTGACCAAAACACAAGACTCCTCGTGTTGTTCCTTCCAAACATAATGCTGTTCCTCGAGAATCCCCCTCCGAGGCCCTCTGGAGCTTTTCGGAACAACCCGAGTCTCTGAAATGTCAATTGAAGTGGCGCGATTCTCGAACGCTGTTTTGGGTGACAGATAATCCAGCTGCCTCTTTAAACCCTGGTCGACTCTACCTCCGACACGGCCTCCTGACGTTTTCACACGTCCTCGTGTGATGTAGTACCTTACCGTTCGGTCACTCCTGACCATCTGAAAACGCCAATGCTTGCCCATCTGTGACACCACCGCAGTCGTATTTACGGCGTCACCATAACGCCGCAAACACAGACCACGTGCCACTAGGACACCACAGCATCCGCGTACATTCATCAATGCTTGCCCTGTGACACCACCGCAGTCGTATTTACGGCGTCACCATAACGCCGCAAACACAGACCACGTGCCACTAGGACACCACAGCATCCGCGTACATTCATCAATGCTTGCCCTGTGACACCACCGCAGTCGTATTTACGGCGTCACCATAACGCCGCAAACACAGACCACGTGCCACTAGGACACCACCGCAGTCGTATTTACGGCGTCACCATAACGCCGCAAACACAGACCACGTGCCACTAGGACACCACAGCATCCGCGTACATTCATCAATGCGTTGTCCTAGTGGCACGTGGTCTGTGTTTGCGGCGTTATGGTGACGCCGTAAGTACACTGCGGTGGTGTCACTCCACGGCACCCAGTGACCAAAACACAAGACTCCTCGTGTTGTTCCTTCCAAACATAATGCTGTTCCTCGAGAATCCCCCTCCGAGGCCCTCTGGAGCTTTTCGGAACAACCCGAGTCTCTGAAATGTCAATTGAAGTGGCGCGATTCTCGAACGCTGTTTTGGGTGACAGATAATCCAGCTGCCTCTTTAAACCCTGGTCGACTCTACCTCCGACATATATTATATATGTTTTATGTATTCATTATGTGTTCTTTATATATTCTTTATATCTCGTAAGTTACCCACTTAGATTTATATTAAAAAAATATATTATATATATATATATATATATATATAGTGAATATTTCTAGGATGAGTGGTTTTCATTTTTAACCGACTTCAAAAAAGGAGGAGGTTCTCAATTCGACTGATTTTTTTTTGTGTCTATGTTACCTCATATCTTCGCCAATTGTGAACCGATTTTGATGATTTTTTTTGCATTGGGTTCAGTCTAGGTTCCGATTGGTCCCGTTTTTTTCATTGGTATTGGACCTTTTTTGATATGTTTGTTCAGGCATAACTTCTTTGTTTATGAACCGATTTTAATTATTCTTTTTTTATTGGAAAGAGGGCACCTTAGGGGTGGTACCATATTAATTTGGTCACGAAGATATGATCAATGGCGAAATGACGTAAATCTCAAATTCTTATGACCAAATATATATATAAATATAAAATCTTTTATAAAAAAATCAACCTTAAAAGGTTCATTTAAAACCCGCAAACGTTTCTAGAGAATTTCTATATTTATGAATTTAATTTAATTATCATTTTCTGATTCATTCGCCCGACGCTTTCTCTTACGAGATGCATGCAAAGTATTTTATTAAGTCACTATATTAATAACATCACTAAAAAGAGAAAAATAAAAATAATTTTTAGAAAAAAAATAAAACCGACTTCAAAAAAATTAAATGCAATAAATAAAATAATTATAACTTAAAAATAAAATAAAATACACTAAAAGGTATAAAATAATTATCTTATTTAGTTACAACTAAACGACGAAATTCTTACATGAAATTACTTTTTGAAGTCGGTGCCAAACATAAACATTTTATGAATCGCACTCGACGGATCTTACTTAGTACATTTGACGGGCACCCTCGCTTATATAGTTTGTTTGGCACCGTCTTCAAAAAGTAATTTCATGTAAATATTTCGTCGTTTACTTGAAACTAAATAAGATAATTATTTTATACCTTTTAGTGTATTTTATTTTTAAGTTATTATTATTTTATTTATTGCATTTAATTTTTTTGAAGTCGGTTTTATTTTTTTCTATAAAAATTATATGAAGGAAAAATTGCGATTTTTTGCAAAAAATTAAAGTTTTTCAAAACTTCAACCCCATTGCGCCACCAGTTACCATTTATCCAATTACGATGAAACTTTGTTTGACTTGTAGCAAATTATTTTCTGTATGTACAATTAACATAAGAAATTATTGATTATATTATTTAACTTTCGCGGTTCAAATTGCTTTATAAGACATTATTTGTAAAAAAAAGAGGAGTGATAGTTTCTTTCATTATTTCGGAGCTTGTTTTTTTGAAATCTAGATGTCAGCAGCTCTGCGAGATTTGAGATTTCGCATATCAATGATATTCTAAGATTTCCAAGCAGATGATTTTCAATCTTCCTTTGAATTTATTTTAGAAAAAGATAACCAAATTAAATCAACTTTTATTATTTTAAAAAATTAGTTATTAAATAATAAATAATCCATCATGCTTATTAAAGTGAAGGTAAAATAACATTTTTTTTTCTATTAATATCAATATTCAATTCAAAAATATAATTTCCTTTTGTTTGTTTTTTTTACAGACTTTGACAGGCAAAGAAGTAAGTTTATTTAATTATCATTATAACCTATATTGAAATAAATAATTTTCAATTCTAAATTTGTTTATATTTTTTTTACTATAGATTGAAATTGATATTGAGCCGACAGATAAAGTGGAGCGGATTAAAGAGCGTGTCGAAGAAAAGGAAGGAATTCCTCCCCAACAACAAAGATTGATTTTCTCTGGAAAACAAATGTTAGTGTGGATTTGCATTGGAAATTTATTTATTTTTAACTTATTATTAAGATAAAGTGACCACATTTTCATTGAGACAAATGGGATTAAATGAGAATTATAATTTAGTTATGAAAGCAGACGAATAATTCAAAAAAATATATTTTATTGTATACATTCATATACTTCACAAAGAGAAACAAAGAGGTTGTCCTCTGCTTGATGCAAATAAACATACACACATATATATCGATTAATTTAGAATTCCGCGGAGTAAACTCGCGAGCAAATCCACTCAACGGAATTTTTAACAAATTATAAGTAAATTTGTTTTTCTAGTATATTTATACAAATATAGAAAATTATCAAATTAAATTAATCTTAAGAAACTCAAAGAGAAATTCAAAGATGTTTTTATAAAGCGAAATTTAGAGAATACTTAGCGAGACTACCGTTTTATAAGAACCATTGAGGTCCAGCTGATTCTCCATCCTGAACCAAGAGAGCGAAAAAAGATATGGTCCATCTAGATGTTACCCGGTATCAATCCGCGTATAGCCCGCATGATACCCCACCCGGACCACCCAGAGGGACATGGCATCTCAAGTTCTTATATATTACTCTCTCGATTCAGACGCCTTTTACAAGTCTATTCTTACATAGAGAGAAGATATAAATTAATTTAGAATTAGAAAAACAAATTTACTTATAATTTGTTAAAAATTCCGTTGAGTGGATTTGCTCGCGAGTTTACTCCGCTGAATTCTAAATTAATTTGTATCATCTCTCTATGTAAGAATAGACTTGTAAAAGGCGTCTGAATCGAGAGATAATATATAAGAACTTGAGATGCCATGTCCCTCTGGGTGGTCCGAGGTGGGGTATCATGCGGGCTATACACGGATTGATACCGGGTAACATCTAGATGGACCATATCCTTTTTCGCTCTCTTGGTTCAGGATGGAGAATCAGCTGGACCTCAATGGTTCTTATAAAACGGTAGTCTCGCTAAGTATTCTCTAAATTTCGCTTTATAAAAACATCTTTGAATTTCTCTTTGAGTTTCTTAAGATTAATTTAACATATATATCGAGATGATATATCTGTATATATATTATTTATTTGTTTGAGACTATAGTTTCGAAGACTTGGTCTTCATCATCAGTCTTTCTTCAATTATAAATGTTTTTCATGGAGTCAATATCATATGGATATTGAAAACTTGGTGTTCTTTCGTCACTGCTGGAGGGCTAGGAACCAATAAAAGGAGAAAAGAACCCAAAATTAATTAGCGCAATCGAATCTTTAGAAATTTTGAAATCATTCAATAGAAATTCAAAACTCTGTTTGAACAATCAGATTGAGTTGTCGAATAGTAATCTGCTTAAAATGTTTGCTAACAAAAGATAAAAGAAAAAAGGGAAAAAATCCTTCTTTTGTCAGCCTTTCTAAGGGGAAAGGGAAACATATTGTTATATTTGAATGTGAGCCCAAATAGAATGTCTTTATTGGTTCCTAGCCCTCCAGCAGTGACGAAAGAACACCAAGTTTTCAATATCCATATGATATTGACTCCATGAAAAACATTTATAATTGAAGAAAGACTGATGATGAAGACCAAGTCTTCGAAACTATAGTCTCAAACAAATAAATAATATATATACAGATATATCATCTCGATATATATGTGTGTATGTTTATTTGCATCAAGCAGAGGACAACCTCTTTGTTTCTCTTTGTGAATCAACAACTCTGCTACTCTCGGCAAAACAAAAACTTTTCAATTCATATACTTGTCTATAAATATACAAAAATGGATTTATTATTAATTATTGGTAACTATAAAAATATTTGTAAAAAACAATAATTTGAACATTATGATTTTTAATTAATTTAAATTTTTTATTTAAAAAAAAATTATGATTTTCTTTCACGGTCATATTTTTGATCCGAGTGAATTCTTTGCTTCTCTTTATTAAAATGTCGTGAAATTTCTCACATATGAATTGGTAAAATTATATTTTACGATTAATATAGATTTTAAAGTTATAATTTTCAACTGCGTTTTTTATTGATACTAGAAAAAACACTTTCTGTTGCTGCATTTGTTCCTGGTAAAGAGAGGACTTATTCTACAATTTTCAAAATATTTTGATAAGGAATATTATTCTGTTTAAAATGAAGGAATAACTCTGTCCATTTTTTTACTGTTTCCACATTTTTTTTTTAATTATAATGAGAGAAGGAGTTACACCAAAAAGGTGCAACCCCTAAAGGCCTGGGTTGGCCCCTCCATCGTGAAAAGAAGAAGAAAGAATTTTATGGGTTCGGCGGGGGTCGAAGGTATCTGTGGATACGGGTCTTAAATAGCTGAAGGTTATAAGTCGCGGGAAAGATGGTGGCAGGGAGCGAGTTCCAGTCTCTGGAGGTCATAGGGATAAAAGAGTTGGCTAAAGCGCTTGTTCGACTTTTATCGCGCGGAGAATTTACCACTGCTCGAAGCCCCTAAAACCTTAGTAAATTGGATATTGAATTGTATCTAAGTTTCTGAGATTGGCTCGTGATCCCGGCTTCTTTTCGTTCTATACTCTGTTTTTTTCACCATGGAGGGGCCAGCCCATACAGCCTTTAGGGATGGACCTTCTGGTGTATCTCCTTCTCACATCAATATCATTAAAAAAAAAAAATCCAATTTGACAGCGAAGGGGTGCTGAAAACCTAGCTAGCAAATCTGTAAAAATTCTGAAGGGTAGCTACTACTATAAAGATAAAATCTACAGAGTTTCAAATTTTTTAAACCATTGCTTTGGCCCGAATAAAAAATTTATCGTTCAATGTTAAAAACCCCATGTTATTTAGATGGGAAACTTGCATCGCTCTGAGGCACGTGTTAAAATTGAGATAGGGACTTGAAACTTGGAAGATATTTTTTTTATATTTATTTCGAACCATATGAGCCCCTAGGAGCGTAAAAATTCGAAAATACCCAAAATAAGGACCACCCTAATATATATAGATGTGAGGTTTCACAGGAATAAAATTACAACAGTTTAAAAATAAAACTCAATATAGAGAAACAAGGGAGCTCTAAGATGAATATAATAAAGGAGGACTCAGAATTTAATACAGAGGCTTTAAAGGGAAAATTTAAGGCTTTGTTTTTGAATAGATTTTGGGCTGAAAGCTGAAAAGGGGGAACAATTAGAGAGAGGGATTATATGGGAATTGAAACTATTTAAATAATAAATCTAATATAGTGGAGCTTTTAATATCTTGTTGGTTATTCAAAATTGTTTTTTTTGTTAAAGATTGCTTTCTTTATTCCGTCCGACTCTAATTAAAATAATTAATTAATCTATTTTCTTTTTTTTTTCAGGAATGATGAAAAAACCGCCCAAGATTATAAAGTCCAAGGAGGCTCTGTGTTGCATTTGGTACTTGCGTTAAGAGGCGGATTATAAACACTAATATTTAATTTATTTATTCTTGGATTCTAACTAATAATATTTTAATTATAAATCAATAAAATACCAAATTTTTGGTATTTTCGAATAATAATGAATGAATAATTAATTAAACAACTAATGATACGTTAATAAAACAATTTTTTTCATTTAAACATTTTTTTTTTTATTAAATTATTCCTTTTATTACATTTAATAATATATTTACAGCGATTGTTTTTATATTAAAATTAAATAAATTTATTCACACTTTTTTAAAAAACATATAAAACGTTTTTAATTTAGTATATACAAATATGAGGAATGTCTCAACTATATATAGACCCACTTGCATGTATGTAAATTTATTTGCATCAGCCTTGAAGATTGTCATATTAGACTGAAACGTTGGCTTTAAAAATTGATATTGGGAACTGACATGGAGGCGTGGCTTAAAAAACATGTCGGAAAGTAGCTTACACTTTTAAATGTTTAACCCGTGTGATAGTACAAAGAGAAACAAAGAGGTTGTCCTCTGCTTGATGCAAATAAACATATACACATATATATCAAGATGATACATCTGTATATATATTATTTATTTGTTTGAGACTATAGTTTCGAAGACTTGGTCTTCATCATCAGTCTTTCTTCAATTATAAATGTTTTTCATGGAGTCAATATCATATGGATATTGAAAACTTGATGTTCTTTCTTCACTGCTGGAAGGCTCAAATAAATAATATATATACAGATATATCATCTTGATATATATGTGTATATGTTTATTTGCATCAAGCAGAGGACAACCTCTTTGTTTCTCTTTGTGAATCAACAACTCTGCTACTCTCGGCAAAACAAAAACTTTTCAATCGTGTGATAGTAGGCTAAATTAATAAAATGTTATTAAATATCATAGATATATTATCCCAAATCAAAAAAATATTAATGATGCGCAACGGATTTTATCTGTTGGTCGTTTAATTAAATGCGGCATAAATAATGAAAAATGTGACCGTAGTTACCGCGCTTTGTAGACAAACGTCACACATGAAAGAAAAGCCGCATGAAATAAATGCGAAAATATGTAAAAGCGGAAAAATAATTTCTATTACATGTTCTTGTAAGGCAGGATTAGGAGAAAAGTGTAAACATGCAGTGGCAACATTATTTTATTGTTATCGGCGAGTTTAAAATTTCTAAATTAAACTTTGACACTTTTACATTCAACATGCATGTAATTAATTAAAAAAAATTTATTGTAGTAAAGGAGATGACTTGGAGATATTTTCATGTACAGATTTAAAATGGAAATGATTTTCTTAAAATGTAGAGAGCAAACTTTGTTTTGAGGAGTAACTTGATTTATTTTTAATAACTTCTTCCACGCTTTAAATTTATCAACTTTTTCCAA
This sequence comes from Forficula auricularia, assembly GCA_024734495.1. NCBI lineage: Eukaryota > Metazoa > Arthropoda > Insecta > Dermaptera > Forficulidae > Forficula > Forficula auricularia. The sequence goes on from JALMQS010000075.1 coordinate 5,342,368, forward strand.
ATTATCAAAAAAAATTTCTACCAACACTGAACGATATCACCAACCTTTGGAAAGTTGTGGAAAACCAAGTTTAAATTTTTATTAGCTTTACTCTGACAATCTCTAACTGATAATCAGTAGAGATTGTGGTGTTAATTGCAAGGTGAAACATCTTTAATAAAGATAAGAGTAAATAAATATTTTATTTAATATGGATTTACTATGAGTTAAGGATACTGGGTCACTTATTTCACATTAAAATTAAAAAATTAAAAGATATAAAAATTTTTTCTTTTTCAATATATATATTTCGGGCTATCAACCCATCTTCAGGAAATACAGAAAGTAACTAATTAGTTACTTTCGTATTTCCTGATAGATCCCGAAATATATATATTGAAAAAGAAAAAAAAATTTATATCTTTTAATTTTAATGTGAAATAAGTGACCCAGTATCCCTAACTCATAGTAAATCCATATTAAATAAAATATTTATTTACTCTTATCTTAATCTCTAACTGCACAACATACTCTTATTTTTTGACTTGTTACGTTCTGTAAATACTCCAACTTCCTTTTTTATAGTGAAAACAAAGATTTAAGTATCTTTTTGAGTGTCTTTTTTTGAAAAAAGATGGAAATTATTTCAAAAATCAACCCAGTATATAATATTATTAAATGCATTTAACTTTTAAGGACATCATAGAAATTAGAGAAATTTTTTTACATTGCATATCAGAGAGGTTCGTCCCCTTAGGAATCGAACCCAAGCGCTAACTAAGCTTGCCGGGCCAGTAGCCAAACCCTTAAGACAAATCTCTCTCTGACATGCAACATATTTAAGTATTATAGCTATTCCTTTTTTATGTTTTATTTTTTAGATAATCTGTTATAAAAAATTTATTACTAATATAAACTGCATGTATTTACTATGTATTTACTCGACAGTTGTAATCTATTAATAGTTTGTTTTTTTACCACCAGACAGCGTGACTCAATATGTTAGTTCCCAATATAAAGTTTTTATTTATTTATCTTTACCACATAGAACCATCAGGCATACATATAAAAAATGATAGCATGAATTTTGCTGATGATCCTAACGTGTAAATTAGCGCAACGTTTAGATGTTAAAGAGTAAATGAATAATTCAATTTAGAAAAAGTTTTTCCATCTTGTTAAAGTGATCACCTGCTCCCAATTTGCTAATAGAAATATACACAATTGCACAATTAAAATGGCATTCCAATATATTAGAATGACGAGGTCCTTTGTCTCTACATTTATCAACAATAACAAATGCAGAAGTCATGTCCTAATTCTTACCTCCAAAGAGTCAAATGCAAAATAATAAAATTAATAATATTTTTTGGGAACCATATTAACTTTATGTTGCTGTCCTACATTGAGCCATTCAGGCTTAATAACTGATAATTGTTTTATGTATGTATTATTATGGGATTGCTCCAAATCATTAAATAAAATTAATTCCGCTTCATTTTTTTGAAATAATACAGAAGACGGATGAATAATAACAGGTTTTTGTCCTGTACATAGCTGAAAATTATTTGAAAACATAACAATTAAAAATAAAGTTAATTTTTCTGATATTTAAAAAAATAAAAATGATAACTTACCACGGTATATTTTCTAGTTTTTTGCATTTGAGCAGCCACATTGTATGGCATTGCATCCACCAAACATTTTAGTATACTTTCCGAATCTTCCGGACATGATTTATAATGAATATAATTTTTCTTACATATATCTTTTAGTTGTTTTTTCACATTACTAACAAATTCCAAATTTTTTCGATTTAGAAAATTAGTATAACACCATTCTAAAAAAAAAAATAATAAATAACGAGAAAAATAAAAAGTCTGGAGTGAAAAATAAACACAGAAGCCTAATTAAAAGTATAAAAAAAAAATTAAAGATTGTATATTTAGTTGATTAAATATTTTTACTAATTTAAAATATATAAATATCTTAAACTATCAGAAAGAAATTGTCAAATAAGAATTACTTTGGAAAATCTACTGAATTCGAGTTATGGAAAAATTGTATTCTGTCAGAAGGGTGCAATTCTTCTAATCTATCTATCTACTCTTATTAAACGAGCAAAAATTGTATATATATTTATATATTTGTATCTTGGTTCTATTTTGTAAACGGCTCTACCGATTTTGGTTAAACAAATTCTATTAACAAGTTTTGAGGATGGGAAAACGATCTGGCTAGGTCTGGACCTCGACAAATTTCATCTTAATTGATCTTTTATTAATTAAAGTAATTATTGACAGATGAAAATCTCAATAAAAAAAGTTTGTTTACATTTTTTTCAATTATCTTTTATTTATTAATGGGGTTTTTAATTTTAAAACCCACTATTAGGTTATAACAAATATTATATTATATTAAAATTAGGAATTTTTTTTAATTAACAGATGTCTAAATCATAACATTACAGGTGGATTCATAACAAAACAGGTGTGTTTACAAATAAAGTGGTTGAAATGGCTTTTTTTATATAACTTGGAAACAAATTTTATTTAATTTTATGTTTTTATTTCAGATCCTATACGATTATTTTTTTTATTATTATTTTCCTATTTATTTTTTTATAATGTTTATCAATATGAACGAATGTAGGCAAATTGGTGTAGGAGTAAACAAATATACACATAATTTGTGGACCACTAGAAAGCTAGAAACGCAAAAACTGGGTGAGGGTGGGGTGGATGTGGGGATCCGGGGGTGGGGAGCGGAGTATTTTCGGTATTTTTCAAAGTAATTCTTATTCGACCATAACTATTTTCTGAAGCTAAAGATTAACATAGAAAACTAGTTCCCAATCTTAGCCGGTGGCAAAATGTTATTATAGAAGGTTTTTCAAATTTTTTTTAGAACGGAGAAGTCTAAATTAAAATCTTAGCTAAATTTTTAGTTCCCCCAACAAGTCACTTTCAAAACATTGCAACAAATCGGTTGTTGCAAAGCAAACGGAAAGAAATGGCAAATTTGTATATTTTTTAAGCCAGGGGGATAACGGATCAAAACCCCTACCAGACAAGGGCGGATCCAGGAATTTTTTTATGGGGGGGGGGGTGAATGTATATAAGGTGCCCGATGTATATAAGATCTACTTTTTATCTCGAAAGTGTGTCGCGATCGAATTGTTCAAGCGGGGGGGGGGGGGGGGGGTCAGAGACGCCCCCCCACACACACACATAGAACTTTATTTTCAATTTTGAAATTTTACAAAAAAATTGTCAGGCACGGGCCTCTATGGGGGGGGGGGGGCGTCGCCCCCTCCCCCTGGATCCGCCCTTGCTACCAGACAACCAGAGCAATTAAACTAATAGGAGACCCGGCCCTAACTGACTCACTCGACCCCCTGGCTCAGCGAAGAAACGTTTCTGCCCTTTCCCTGTACTACAGATACTATCATGGTGTCTGTTCAGTCGAGCTGAAATCAATTATCCCCCCTAGAGCCCTCTTTGCTAGAAACACGCGGTTTTCGAACCCCTTCGCTGTCAAATTGGATAAAAATCGAACAAGCGCTTTCGCCAACTCTTTTATCCCTATGACCTCCAGAGACTGGAACTCGCTCCCAGCCACCGTCTTCCCCGCGACTTATAACCTTCAGCTGTTTAAGACCCGTATCCACAGATACCTTCGACCCCTATCCAGCCCATAAAAACCCTTTTTCTTCTTTTCACTATGGAGGGGTTGGCCAACCCAGCCCTTTAGGGGATGCACCTTTTTGGTGTAACTCCTTCTCTCATCATTTTCATTAAAAAAAAAGACAAACCATTTCCCCAAAACATGGGCAAATTTTAAGCAATAAATATTTTCAATATACTTACATTCATATTAGTATTATTAGCTAATTCGTTTTTGTAACATTTCCAAACATTGTACATGGTCAAATGATCCCCATAAGGTGAAATGAATTTTTTCCTAGCTTCTTTAGCTTCTTCTATTTTAGCTTGTGGAGTTACAAAAATATTTTCTACCGATAAAATAGCAATAATTGATAAAATTGCATCTCTAGAAAAAAAAAAAAAATCAAGAGATTAATATTGAAGAAATTTTTTAGTCCTAGATTAATATCAATTGTAAATCTTACACGCAGTGGAAGTCGTTTGCCGCCGTTAAAATCATTTTACTGAATCGTGGCTCTATAGGGAATTGGGACATCCTTTTGCCAATATCACTTAAATTTAAATTAGTTAAAGATTCAATCGCTCCAAGAATTCTTAATTCTTTCAAAGCTTCGTCAATAACCTGAAAAAAAAATTAAATTTTATAAATAGCCAAGATTCATGTGTGTATTTGTAGAAATATAGAAAATGTATATACTCTATCTGGAGGTTTTTCGATAAAATCAAATTTATGCGGATTGATTCGTAGAGCTAACAATTGTAGAACAACTCCAGTTATACAAGCTCTCTTAATTTCCGGAGCAGGATCAGGTGACATATCAAAAAATTGCTAAAAAATAGAAGAAAAAATTAATAAAATAAAATAAAAAAAAAAAAACTTAATACTGCGAGGCACGACAACGGAGGATTGACATTGTTTTTAGTTACGAAATCTAGCAAGCATTTGGCATACGAGATTCTGCCAAAAAAGAATATCGACTGGCAACTTACAGTAGTATAGCGCCCCTAAACCTCAATAGGAATGGAAAAATTGCGTTTTGCAAATTTGACTAGTAAAGTAAAGTACCTGCCGGACCGAGCGTTGCTCGATAATTTTTACTTTACCATAAAGGGTATGGTCAAATATTGTAATCGTGCATGAAAAAAAGTGTTTGTTTTTTTTCGAAATATCTCAAAAACGGCTGAAACTATTTTGATTAAAAAAATTGAGCGATACACTGGCATTTCGCTCTACAAAAAGCTCTAATAAGTGAACATCGAAAAAATTATATTTTTCGAGATAATAATTGTTTTGTCAAAATGTCTTGTTAGTTAGTCTCTCTGGTTGTCTGGTTTGATGACTGTTAGTCTGTGCGTTACCAAGTTTTTGTGGACGAGCTAGCAAAACTAGTTTGAATATCGAAACCAAATTTCACACGTAATTTTGGTCCATTGAGATTAAGAGCTGATTAGATTTTGGTGCATATCGACCCAAGTTCAGGGGGGGGAAACTCAACCAAATTTTATATACATAATCAGTGGACCCCCAGAAGTCTAAAAATGCAAAAACTAACCGCCCAAAATGGGGGGCGGGGGTGTAGGGTCAAAAAATGAAAATATAGGCCCTTGTACCAAACTCAACCAAATTTTGTATACATAATCAGTGGGAACCCAGAAGTCTAAAAATGCAAAAACTACCCCCCCCCCCCTACATGATTATAAATAATTTTAAGGCCCAGGTTGTATGGTAAAGTCAAGTGGGTGGCCACATCAGAACACGTCAGCTTATTTGCTTTAGTTAAAAGAGTTATCTTAAGTTATCTACGTTCCCTAATAAATCGATTTTCTTGAAATCCTTTTAAAACTTTGAATATACATATTTATAAGTGTTCTTTATACGCAGATATTTTTTTCAATAGTCCTTGCGGGACTAAATTTGTAAATATTGACCATTGAAATTTGAATATTTAACACGAACCCTATCCCGATTGATGTTAAAGCAACTGTTTCATTAAATAACAATCATAATTTTCTTGAAATTATTTTAAAAAACTGAGAATCATTAACTGAAGATATAACAAATATTTTTCTATTAAAATAATTGTATCAAAAGGTATTCGTTTTGTAGGAAAAATGTTAAAAGTTAGGTACTTTTGACGGTTTTCATTTTGTCTCTCATGGCATGGCAAGTGAGTGATGGTGACTTGGCAACGTCGCACTAAAGTAACTCAATTTTTTCATATCTAAAAAACTTCTGCAGCTGTGCATTTGAGATTTTTAGCTAATTCTTTCAACCTAACTATACTGTTCTCATCTGGAATTTCGCATTGAAGTGTTTTTTATTTATTCTTTGTCTTTTAGAGTCCGTAAGAATGCAATGTTGCCAGATCCGAGAAACGACGCAGTGAAAATATTTTTACCTTTCTGCGCATGTGAGAGTAGGGGAAAGAACGAACTGCATCTGAGCTATATTAGGGAACGTCCTTAAAAAATACTTATTTTTAACACTATTTAATTCTAAGAGTGTTATATATAATATATTGAGTCGACATTAGTGCTACACTTTCATTCGTTGTTCAGCCAAGACCTCCTAGGCATGCAAGTAAAATCGATGCCCGCTCTTAATTTATTAATATTGATATTTTCAATATTATCAAAAAGGAACATCGAAAACAAATAAAAAATATGTATTTTTTTCTTATGTTCTATGAAAATCTCCATTCTCTGAGTATCAATAAAATTCTAATCTAATTTAATAATATATTAAGAAATAAAGTGTCTTACTTCTTCAGTAAATAGCCTATAGCATTCTCCTGAGCTTTCGCGTCCAGCCCTTCCTGTGCGTTGCCAAGCTTGAGCTTGCGAAATATTTTCTACTTTTAATTTAAAACATCCAAAGTCCGGATCATAAATTCTATAAGAGCAAAAGAAACATTTTAATATTTTTATACATGTTTTTACTATCGTATTTTATTTAGTATATTTACCTGACTTTAACTTTTCCAGTATCGATTACGTATTTAATTCCAGGGATGGTCAATGAAGTTTCAGCAATATTGGTACTCAATATTACTTTACGGCTTCCCTGATTTGTTTTTTGGAAAATTTTCATTTGAGCATTTTGATTTAAAGAGCCATATAGAGGAATCGGAATTAAAGGAATTTTCCCGACTTTTTCCTTAAAATTAAAATTTCAAAATATAAGTATATAGATAAATAAATAAGTTTAAACAAAAACAAAATCGTTTTTAATGAATTTGGTGTTGGTACTTTGTGAAACATTTTTTAAAATTATTGGATAAAAATACTTGGTAGGTTTCACATTAAGATATAAAAAAATAAAACGAATTTATTTTTGGAGAATCTTTAATCTCGATATATATATTTCGGGTGACTAACCCATCTTCAGGAGAAACAATATATATATCGAGATTAAAGATTCTCCAAAAATAAATTTGTTTTATTTTTTATATCTTAATGTGAAACCTACCAAGTATTTTTATCCAATAATTTTAAAAACAAAATCACTTATAGGGATGGCAACGATATATCGATTATTTTTTTTATATTGAAATATTTATGCGATATATATCGAATATCGATATATGCCTTATGATATATATCGAAAAATATATCGGAACTTTTTTTCACTTGCAAATACCAAAAAAACTGCTGCAATTTTTTAATTGTACAATTTTATACGAAATTTTTATTTCTACTTTCATTCTTACTATTAAAAAATACTTTGACTAGGTACTCTAAACTAAAAAAAAAAAAATTTATTTCATGTATTGAAATAGAGAGTCGAAAAAAATACCATAATACTAGAAAAATAGCGATAAAATATCGCAGCCGTCTGACTGGCAAAAGACTGTCCAAGCTTTTGATTTTAGAATCATTTTGTGGAAAGAGGTTTTTTTTTCATGTTTTTTTTAAGTTAATTTTTAAATTTAAAAAAATGTACTCCACATGATTATGACTATTGACTACTGTTTTTGTTATTATAACCTTAGGGGAAACTAGCTTTGAATGTAAAAAAATTGTATTTTTAAGATTAAATTATTTTTACTATTCTCTAAAAACAGAAGTTAATCTAAACCAAGTTTTAACAGCAACGTTAACATTTTACTTTTAAACACTAGGTGTTAAAGATCCATTATGAAGATAGCTACGTTTTCTGCTTGTTACAGTTTTTACAATATTTTTACACTCCTCGATAGCGCGAGATAGTTTGATTTGTTATTCTCAATCTATTATCTCAGCTATTTTTAATAAAAAAAGAACAGCTAAAAAAAGAAAATTCACCACAAATACCCACATAGCTAGTCTAGTTAGCAATTCAATTTTTTTGGCCTCATCTAATGATAATTCTGTTTTTTCTATCTATTATTTTTAAATATTTAAATATATTTTGTATAATAAAAAACCTTTATATATGTTATATATTTTATCCAAACAAATTTATTTTATAAACCATAAATAAATTACATAAATAAAATAAAAATTAACACTTTTGGATAAATATTAACGTTTTTGATTACAGAATAGCGATTTTAGGCAAGGCGGTGTTAAAATGAATTAACGCTGAAGTCGGATGTTAAAATTTAACGTTTTTGCCTAGAGAATAGACCTGATAGGGTGTTTTTATTTCTCAATAAGTTAATTACCTACTGGTTAGTTTTTGATATGTTAATATCTAAAAAATAATTAATAAAAATATATCGATATATTTATGAATAGCGCTATAAGCTATATCGATAATAAAATAATTTGCCATCCCTAATCACTTATACTTACTTTACTTATTTGTTTGATTGATCGAACCATTGATTCGATTTCATCTTGGCCAGTCAAGAATACTAACATATCGTGACTAAAACAAAAAAAAATGTTATAGATAAAAATTAATTGAAATCCGCAATTTTAATGCGTAAAATAAAAATATAAAAATTGATAACTTACTTTGGAGGAGCATCTTCATTAATTTGAAAAATTGTTATTAATGCTGATTCTATATAATCATCTTGTTTTACGTATGCATGATAAGTGTGCACGGGATATTCTCTTCCTTCGAGATATAAAGCTGGACAATCAAAATATTTAGTAAATACATCAGGATCCAAAGTAGCAGACATAATAATTATCTAAAAAAAATAATGAAATTGTAAATATGAAATGAACTTAGTTTTAATTTAATTTTTCTTTTTCCTGAGCGATTCGATTATTGGAATTTACAATTGAAAATATTATTTTTTATATAATTGCCGTTTTTGAGAAAATAAAAAAAAAACGAAATAAAGAAAGAGGGTGTAAATTAGTAGTGTCGCGATGAGTTCAAATAAATGAAAATGAGAAAGTTGATTTTTTTTCAATTTTAAAATATACAGAATAAAATTTTCAACCCTTCTGACACAATTATGCGTCGGCAACCTCAAGCCTGTGAGTAGAAGAAACCACCTTTGATTAAGCATATTTTAATTAAGAAAAGGGTTTCTTTCACAGTCCAGTTTCAAAGGATGAAGGGATGATTACAAGAAAGTGATTTTTTTTTCATTTCTAGATAATCTTCAATTATAAATACCTTAAGTGGTTTGACACCTTTTACATCCCTTTTCTTTTGAGCCTGTTTAACTATACCGAAGAGGATATCAGTATTTACAGTACGTTCATGAGCTTCATCCAAAATTATTACGTTATAATTAGATAAAAGAGAATCTAGAAAACAAAAAAACATTCAGTAAATTAACCTGTTTATATATGTACATTTATATTAATAATAACGATAATTGTAAAAATTGTAAATGTTGTAAAATAAAACATAAATTGTAATTTTTTTTAAGTTTAAAACATCAAATGTTGAGAGTGAAAAATCAATTAAGCAAGCACAATTTTATACATCTTTAGGATTTGGACCTTCACTTGACGCTTAATTCTCGTTGAACCAAAAACTACGCCATAAATAAAGACCACAATTGTCCATTTAATAGTATAAGTACCTGGCCACCGAGCGATGCTCGGTAACTTTTTGCTTCAGTTAAAAGCTATATATTAATCCCCCCCCCCCCCGCACCCTCCACCCCCACCCAGTTTTTGCATTTTAAGACTTGTAGTGGCCCACAGATTATGTATATATAAATAAATACCGTATAATAATTTTTTTAATTAAATAACAATTTTTGAATTCATCAATTAAAATTCTAATTTAGAAAAAATACGTTTGTGGGATTTAAAACTCGATTTTTAATCATTCAATTAAATTGGCTAACTTTTATATATATATATAATAATATTTGTAAAGATCTATTAGTGGAATTTAAAATTAAAAAACTAATTAGTAATTAAAAGGAAATTGAATAAAAATGTAAATATACATTTTTATCGAGACATCCACCTGGGAATAATTATTTCAATTAACAAAAAAAACCCATCAAAAACAACTTAGCCGAAGATGAGACCGTGACAGATCGAATGTCCAACACAAAACCCTCCTAACCCCTGAATTTCATCCAAATCGTTAGAGCCGTTTTCGAGAACCCGACCGGATATTTATATATATATATATACACACAAGATTTGCTCGTTTAATATAATAAGATAAGATTAATTTACAAAACTACGAATGGTGTAACACGAAAAAGCTTAAATTTATAAAAACTTTATTTGATTTAAATTAACATTATATCAGAACAAATTTAACAAACTGAACCATATGTGGTGCGTAAATTATGAACCAGAAATGGTAGAGTTAGAAAGCTGATTTTTTTCAGTTGTTTTAGAAAAGAATTAAATTTTTTTACTTATAGTTCAAGTCACTAAGAAATCACCAAGAAAAATATGATATGTTAGATATTTCCCTAACTCTAAATCAAATACCCTTATATATTTATATATTTTCAGAAATTTCTTGATATTAATACATTTTATAATTCTTAGATCGGGGTTACCCAAACTGTATTAAATAAGTGTTCAGAGAAAAAATTTTACTGGCATTTTGACAATACTAATTTGACGGATGTAAATTTCATAACCGATCGCTGTTATGACTTAAAATTTAAATAATTACTAAATAAAACAAGTTCTTTATATTTTATTGATTATGTGTTATTACTAGGGCTCGGATTTTGCCCTATTTGCTTTTTTTTATTTATGGCTTAAAATTTAGGCCAATATGATATCTATGCGTTTCATTAAATTCTGAATAAAATAAGAGGCCTGTTAGTGCCTAAAATGCCTATTTCGCCCTATTCTGGGTGTTAGTGCCTATTTCATCTATATAAATGCCCTTTGTTAGTGCCTAGTGCATCTACCATATAAATGCCATTTGTTAGTGCCTATTTTAACTAAAATTGGTAATTTCCATTTTTTACAATACATTTTCTAAATTTAAAAGTTTTTTGAATTATTAAGAAAATATTCGGAAAAAATTATTAAGGTGGGGAACCTGGATCCAAGCAGCTATTTATGGATTATGCTTGGATGAAATTCAAAAGGTACATTTGAAATTTATCTTTCTAAATATTGTTCTGTAATTCTATTTATTTATTAATTTAGGTCATAGAAACAATCAATGAAGATGATGCTTTATCTATAAGGGAGGCTAAAAATGTTTTATCTTCTATTAATTACTCTTGAGGCTGTTTTAGCATATATAAAGGGTAATTTGAACAATCTATCTGTAACCATTACAGCATTAGAAGCAAGAAATCTCTCATTTTATACAGCCAATAAAAATATTCCAGAGATTTCAAGTAAATATCAAAAAAGCATCTGGTCCTATTGCCTTCAATCTCAATAAAAAAATGCTGAAGCGGAATCCTGGTTGGACAATAATGGAAAGAATAGAATAGCCAGGAATTACGAGAATATAGTAGTGCAAAAGAGGAAAATTTAACACCATCCGAAATGACTTATTTAAAATTAAGTGCCTATTTTTTTTACTTAAGGTAGTTGTTTCGCGAGAATACTAGCAAAAAGTTAATGCTAGAGTATATAGAACAGAGAATAAGGATTCATAATTCATAAGCCCAAAACTTTTTGCTGTTTATGTACCACTACTAGCCAATCCCGTGCTCGTTTGACAAATCTGGCACTATTGTAAGAGATTAAATATTTTTATATTAAAATGACAGATAAAAAACATTTTAAAAGTTAAAAAATGTCTATAAAAATCGTTTTATTTTTTAACAAATGTAATCAACGCCTATGTTACACCTTATGAAAATTATAATTTTGAAAAAATCTAGCGCATGCACGCTTTATACATCTTTCGCTGGTTAAATAAATGCGCTGTTGCCAAATTGTATTTAGTGTACATTTTTCATTATTTATTCATTATTATCCCTGAAACTGTGTTGTAATTATGAATCAAAATTGTCTTAAATATATATTGGTTATTGTTTAATGTTGGTTTAGTTTTTTATAAAAATGGTAAGAAGGGTTTCTTAATTATAATGAAATATGTATGTAAACTTTCCGATATCCCGTATAGTGGAATGTATAAGAGTATGAAAAACTCTATTTTTGACATTTAATATTTCCGGAACTGTATTGTTCATAAATTTCGTTAAGATATTTTAATAATAATCTCTCTAAATTTCAAAAAAATCCTAAGAAAACCCATTTGGCGGAACAACTACCTTAAAATGCCTTTTTAAGTGCTTATTTTAGTTATTTTTAGTACTTAGTACCTGCCTATTTAAAAGATTTTTAGTGCCTATAAATCCGAGACCTAGTTATTACCTAGCCTTGGGTTAAAATTCCAGGATTCTCAAAGTGTTTCATTAGAGAAAAAGTTTGGGACTTCTGCCTTAGATATTATCTCCAATATCTATCAGCAACTTTTACTCAAGGATAAAAGCTGGAGATCTAAATCAAAATTTTATTCTGTTTTTCAAAATTTACTAACACTAAATAGTTTTGGTTTCCTGGGAATAATGTTTTCTCTGAATTAACTAAAGGAGGAAAAGTAATCAAATGTATTTACACCTCCATGACAAAACTTTACATTTTCTTCTAAAACATTTCAGCTTTCTAGTTCAACCCTTGCAGTATCAAAATTTAAATCCAAATTTTTTAGAGCACACATGGGTGCAGTTTGTATATTAACAAATCTAAATAGATATATTAATTAGGTAATTTACCTTGCATGCTTTCTCTTAAAAGCATTCCATCTGTTAAATATTTTATTTTTGTTGTAGATGATGTAGTATCTTCAAATCGAACTTTATAGGCCACTATTTCACCAAGGTAAGATCCCATTTCTTTAGCTACTCTATTAGCTACAGTTATTGCTGCTATTCTTCTAGGCTATAAAAAAAATTGTTCAAGAACCAATGTTTTAATAAATTTATTAAAGATATAGATAAAATAAATATTAATTCTTTTATAAAAGAATGTAGAAATGTTTATTAAAAGTCCAAACATTTCGGGAGAATTCCTCACTTTATCAATGGAATTTTAAAAACAAAAACAAAAAGTTGCTTTAAGAAATTATAAATATAGCATTCAATTTTATAAACTAAATTATTTTAATATACATTTAAATTAGATAAACACCTATGGAAGTAGATGAAAATGTTTTAAGGACGTTCCCTAATATAGGTCAGATGCAGCTCGCTCTTTCCCCTACCATAATTCAAGATTCACCTCTGAAAATGCCAAATGGAAAACAAAAATCGGATATTTTTGCTGATTATTTAGAAAATGTTTTTAAACCTAATCCACATTTAAATTCTAAGGATAATTTTACCTTCATACACGATACACTTAAACCTTTCGTCTTACATAAATTAATAAGATTAAATATAACCTATATCTCTAAATTTCTACCAATCGATCGACACCTAAATTATCAGAAACGTCTTGGCCGTTTGAGAGATAAACATGATAATAATATAGTGGTCGTCAGGATAAGTAAATTTTCAACCCTGGTGACGTCACAAGAGCGACAAATACAGAAAACTACCTGCGTGCTGACATACCGGGTCTAAGTGTATCGTGCCTTCATAAATAAAATTGACCAAAAAGAAATTCCTCTTGTTACCTTAAAAGAAGTTAGAAATACTATCTCCTATAACCTAAATGGGAATCGGATTAGCCGAGAGCTTAAGACACTAGCCTTCTAAGCAGGAGTCCCGGGTTCGAGTCCGAGTCCCTGCATTGATATTTGACCGGCTATAATCTGATTCCTAGTCACCAATCCGTCTGGCAAGCGTGGTGACTTAATGCCAACCCCCTTCCATTTGATGGAAGAGGCCTATATTCAGGAGTGGATTGTCGCTATCGACAGGCTAATGATGATGATAACCTAAATGCAAAGAAAGCTCCCGGATATGACCTCATAACTGGACACATATTGAAAGATCTTCCCGAGTTCTTGGCCCTACTCTATATTTGTTAATTAATAGAGATTGTGGTGTTGGTGCAAGGTGAAACATCTTTAATAAAGATAAAAGTAAATAAATATAATATGAAATATTCATTTACTATGAGTTAAGATTTCTAGGTCACTTGTTTCACATTAAAATTAAAAAATAAAAGAGGTAAATTTTTTCAATATATATATTTCGAGCTGTAAGCTCATCTTCAGGAAAGTACAGAATTTTAACTTTAAGAAGATGAGCAGCTCGAAATATATTTTTTTTATTAATAGTAATATTACAATCTAGCTGCTAGCCGCAGCTAATAAGTAATTTTGTTATAGATTTAACTTAAAACAAAACACAAAACAACAAGCAATCATATATTTCTTGTATATAATTGTCTTTATCTCTATTTTTTATTAAAATGTTTTTAACAAAGTTCATGAGGCTTGATACGCTTCAGCCGGCGAGTCTGTGTGTCAACGTTGAGCAGTTTGAGTACTTGCTTATATAAAAGGTGCTTATTTTCAATTGACATTGAAGAATTTCTTCCAATTATCCAGTAGATCTTTTTAAAGTTGATATTAAGCTCTTCCCTTTTTTTTTGACATGTACCTTCCATCGGAGACGCGTGTCTAGCGTCGCTCGAAATATATATATTGAAAAAATTTAATTCTTTTATTTTTTAATTTTAATGTGAAACAAGGTGACCTAGAAATCTTAACTCGTAGTAAAGTAAATGAATATTTCATATTTTTTATTTATTTACTTTTATTTCTATATTTGTTATTTATAAATGACATTCCACTTGATGAGAATGCTGCTATAGCTACATTTGCTGATGATACAGCACTCCTTGCAGTCGATGTTTATGAAGTTACAGCTAAACTAGAATTTTATTACTACAAAGTGCCATAAACAAAATCAACGAATGGACCAAACGATGGCGAATAAAGCTCAATGAAACAAAGTCAACCCATATCAATTTACTATACCAATTACCAATTATTAACACATTTGTCAAAAGATTTGTTATTTCACATACTTAAAGCACTCTTTAGGAAAATATTTAACAAATATAATTCCTCACTTAACAATATATATATGTATGTATATATACTGTATATTTTCAAAATTCAATGATAAAGCGAGAATTTCTCCCCTAAATATTTAGACATTTAATAACGTTTCCAGATTGTTTTATAAAATAATTTAATAATAATTATTTTGATTATTTATGTCCATCGATTAAATTAATAAGTTGTTGTAGGGAAATAAAGACAATAGTTTTTATGCAAATATTTTTTATTTAATGCCAACGTTTCGTCAACTTTGTTGACTTCCTTAGAGCTCAAACAAATTAATTTCTTTGCATATTTGTCATTTTATAAAAATTCATTCTTAGCAAATAATCTTATTATATTAAACGAGTAAAGTTTGTATATATATATATCCGGTCGGGTTCTCGAAAACGGCTCTAACGATTTGGATGAAATTCACGGGTTAGGAGGGTTTTGTGTTGGACATTCGATCTGTCACGGTCTCATCTTCGGCTAAGTTATTTTTGATGGGCTTTTTGTTAATTGAAACAATTATTCACAGGTGGTTGTCTCGATAAAAATGTATATTTACATTTTTATTCAATTTCCTTTTAATAAATAAATGGTTTTTTAATTTTATATCCCACAATAAGATTATTATAATTATTATTATATATAAAAAATTGGGGAATTTTATTGATTAAAAAGGAGTTTTAAATCCCACAAATATTAATTTGACAATTTAACTCTAAAATTGTTATTTAATTAAAAAAAAAATTATACCGTATTTATTTATATACCTATATATACATAATCTGTGGGCCACTGAAGGCTAGAAATGCAAAAACTGGGCGCGTGGGCGTGGGAGGGGATAGATGTGGGGGTGCAGGAGTGGAGGGTCGGGGCGAAGTGGGGGTCTAGGTGTGGGGTAGGGTGGGAGGATGCAGGAGGTGAAGTTGTGGTGGTCCGGTGGCGAGGGGGGTTTCGGGGATTAATATATAGGTATTAACTGAAGAAAAAATTTACTGAGCGATTCGCTCGGTGGCCAGGTACTATTTATAAAATGACAAATATGCAAAGAAATTCATTTGTTTGAGTCCTGAGGAAGTCAACAAAGTTGACGAAACGTTGGTATAAAATAAAAAAATATTTGCATAAGCTATTGTTATTATTTCTCTACAACAACTTATTAAGAATAATAATATAAATAATAATAAATTAATAATTTATATTTATTTTATACAAAAAAACAATTAATAAACTATTTAGAAAGAGAGATATAGATAATAGAAAGGAAATAAATATACCTGAGTAATTCCAATGACTAGATCTTTATCTTTCTCGTGAAGATATTGTGGAAGTTGAGTAGTTTTCCCACATCCAGTTTCTCCAATCAAAAGTAATGTTGGATATGCCTCGAAATAGTTCAATAAACTGTTAATAAAAAAAAAAAATAATCAATTTATTTATTCTGCAATAGTCAGCGTATATTGGATAGCTAACAATATATTTTAAGATTGTTTTGTTTTATAAATATAATTTAAATATGAGTAATGGGGGGTCGGGTAGGCTAGGCGGTAGCATGTCAGCCAGCTAACGAAGAGGACCCGAGTTCGAATCCGGCTCGAGGCATCCGGCTAAAATTTGACCCCCGAGGTAGAGACAAATTTAAAAATAAAAATAAATAGTATCGTAAATGGCTTATGGCTACCATGGCCGAAAAAGCCAAAAAAAAAATATGAGTAATAATGATTGAATCTATTTCTTAATCATTAAAATATATATGTTACGGCTAATATGCAAATTTTGATAGTTTATAAACTAGCTGGAACTGGGTTGGTTAGTTTAAAAAACAGCCAAAGGTTTGGCTATTTTGTGTTCCTAGAAATTATGGTTTTCATATTAGCCAGGCTGCATTGGATAGTTTTTCTGGTTTTCTCAATAATTTCAAGTAAATTAGCCAAGAGTGTTAGTTAGTTTGCAAACTAGCTGCTATTTTAGTGGAAATTGCGTTTTCTGTCAAAATAGCCAATGGTTTGGTTAGTTTATAAACTTTCCAGCTAGTTTATAAACTATCCAAATTTGCTGTAACATATACAATCTTAAATAATTTAATGTGTGATAAGCTGAGGGCTAAATGTTGAAAATAAAGAATAAATTTATTTAGAGAGAAAAATAAATATCAGTGAATATATCATATATATAATGAAATGTTTTAAATCTTATGAAATGTCTTTCTTTAAGTTGTTATTGACATACCATATTAATAATAACTTAACACACAAAAGGCTCCAGCTTTTTGATTATAATGTTATTAACTGTAAAAAGAAAATGACATTCTACACAGATATATGTACTATATTATGAAAAGCTTGGACTGATGATGGTGTGAGAATATCCGCCGAAACGTCTCAAAAGTTTTTCATGAAAATAAATTGTTAGAATATAAGGAAACTTTATTTCTTTTTCCTAACGAAGACATTTCATCTGTTTCCAAGGTTTTCAAGAGCCTCAAAAAACACCAAAATTGTAATTTAAAAATATCTTCTTTGCTAAGAATGAATATTTATAAAATGACAAATATGCAAAGAAATTAATTTGTTTGAGCCTTGAGGAAGTCAACAAAGTTGACGAAACGGTGATATAAAATAAAAAGTACTTAAAATTATTATTTTTTTTTTTAATGCAATAGAATGCAAGAAGGGGTGCACATCTAAAGATGCAGCCTCTATGGATCTAGAAAGACCTTTGCATTACCGAAGAGAAGGAAAAGTTGATTAAGTGAGGGGGTGGAGACGTAGGTGTTTATGCACTCGGGTTTTGAAGGTTTGAAGATTATAAGTGCTGGGAAAGATGGAGGCTGGGAGAGGGTTCCAGTTCCTTGAAGTCTTGGGGATATACCTATTGGCGAATGAAGTGGTCCGGCACTTTTCTAATTTGACCGCGAAAGAGTGTTGGGAGTCGGCAAAACGCGTGCTACGTGCAAAGCATGCTTTGAGGGGAATTATTGATTTTATCTCATCAGAACACCTGCCGTGATAGTATCTATAGAAAAGGGAAAGGGCAGAGACATTTCTTCGATGAGCCAGTGGAGTCGGCGAGGGTAGAATCGTCAATTAGCCTGACGGCTCGTTTCTGAATTGCATCCAGAGTAGCAAGAGAATATTTAGAGGCTCCTCTCCATAGATGAGAGCCGTATTCGAGACAGGGCCGGATTTGGGCCTTGTAGATGGTGAGAAGATGTGGAGGCTTGTAAAATCGCTTGGACCTGAATAAGAAGCCAATCTTCCTTGCTGCAGATTTCGCCACAGAGGAGATGTGTTCATTCCAAGACAGGTCAGATGCGACAGAGACGCCCAACATGGATAGGCTGTCACACATTTTCAGGGTATTCGAATCGAAGTGAATATCAGGGAAATTTTTATTTTCGCGCCTAGAAATTAGACAACATTGAGTCTTGTTTGCATTAAAGTTAACTAAATTTTGAGAGCCCCATTTATTCAGTTTGTCTAGGTCGAGAGTGATTGAGGTGGCAACATTGATTCGATTATTTGGGAGTGGGGTTTGACGTTTGATCGATAAGGTCGTTTATATAAATGAGAAAGAGTGTGGAGGAGATTACAGAGCCTTGGGGAACACCAGCGTTTGTGGAGAACGATTCAGATGATATTCCATCCACCACAACTTTTATACTTCGGTTTGTCAGAAAGCTTTCTATCCATTTGTGAAGTGTTGGTGTGAATCCGAAGGCTGTGAGTTTGGCAAGAAGATTTTTGTGCCAAACTTGGTCAAAAGCTTTGGAGATATCTAGGACTACAGCGAGGGTATCTTTTCCGGCCTTTGTTCCAGGTGTGGGTGACATAGGTTAAGATGTCGTATTGGATAAAAAATACTTGGTAAGTTTCATATTAAGATATAAAAATAAAACGAATTTATTTTTGGAGACTTTAATCTTGATATAAATATTTCGGGTGGCTAACCCATCTTCAGGAGCAATAGAAGATGGGTTAGCCACCCGAAATATATATATCAAGATTAAAGTCTCTCCAAAAATGAATTCGTTTTTATTTTTTTATCTTAATGTGAAACCTACCAAGTATTTTATATCCAATAATTTTAAAAAATGTTTCACTAAGTACCAACACCAAATTCCTTAAAAACTATTAAAAAGTACATGCATAAGCTATTTTCCTTATTTCCCTACAACTTATTAATTTATTAATAACATGTGAGAATAAACAATTCCATGCTATTTTCTTAGAGCATATATGATATCTTAACTATATGAAATTGATTTGTTTTTTCTTACCCTTGTTTGTCATCTAGAATTGGCAATGTAGATTTCACAAATGGTTTTTGAAAATTATAACGTGGTTTTTTATTTTGGCTATTATTATGAAAATGTTGTGGCCTTTTTTTGTTACGATGATTTGAATTGTGATTAAAAGAATTGTTTCTTGAATCCATTTTAGATATAAAATGTAATGTGAAAATTAATAATAGAACTTTAAATAAAATGCAAATAAGCAGAACACATGCAACTTCAACAAGGTTATATCTATAGTTAAAAACAAATAGTTTTGAAATGTTTAAGGAACATGCTTTCCTTAGCTCGGGAAACTTCAAAATTGGATGCTGGGCTATCAACTTAACAAAGAAATATCACTAACTAGTTCTTTTGGTTTTTAAATAATGGGGCAAATTCAAAACCAAAATACTCATTAATTAATCAAGTAAAGGGTGTGTAGTTTCACAGTGAAAAAAAAATACTCGTCAATAATAATAATCTTTATTAGCTAATATTTTCTGCTATATATCATCAGGCCAGTGCCTGGCGGGTGTGCAACACGTGCGTCGCTCGTAGGCGGGCAAAATAAAAGGCGGCCAAATCGCCAGGGAATTTATCACAATTTTTTTTTATTTTAATCAAATTAAAATATGAAATTTCTAAAAAAAAGGTCTCTAAAAATCTCTAACTTTTGTTACATTGAATGAATTTATATGGTCGTGATGGGATTTTGTTTTTTATACTATAAATTGCAATGATAACCAAAAAAAATTTTGTGCTTTTGATTTTTTCATTATTTAATCAAAAAACTATTATATAATAAAACTATACAAATTTATTTTAAATATTTTTTATATGTATAAGTACGTTGAATTTTTCCTAAATACACATAGAAGAACATGTTTCCCCAATATTACTACCCTAAGTTTTCCTCCAAATCTGAATTGTGGGCGCCTCAAATTGAGCAAATTTCGGGGTTTTTACAGTTTTTCTCGAATAACTCTAAAACGGCTTATCAAATCAAAAAGATATATCTTTAAGATAAATTAAAGCTCTTTGATTCCGAGTAAAATGATAACAAATTCAAAGTTTCATCTTAATTGGATAATGGTAACCCTTGCCTTAAAATGAGGTTTAAGTTTTGAAAAAATGCAATTTTTGAAAACAAATCGCAGTATTTCCTTCATAAAATGAAAACCATCACTCATCCTAGAAATTTAATTCCTGTCTTGAACGTTACTTGGACCACTTTTTTTTATAAAACTCTTAGATATATAGATATTCAGTATTTTCCATGACACTTGAGGATTCTGATCATATCCTGTCATGTAAAATGCTGGTTTTATCAAACAAGTGGTTCAAGTCAATAACATTTTCTAGAGAATGAGACAGGAATCAAGTTTCTAGGATGAGTGGTTTTCATTTTATGAAGAAAAAACTGCGACTTTTTGCAAAAAAATTGCAGTTTTTCAAAACTTCAACCTCATTGCGGCACGGGTTACCATTATCCAATTAAGATGAAACTTTAAAATTGTTATCATCATTTTACCCGTAATTTAAAGAGCTTTAATTTATCTAATGGATATCTTTTTGATTTGGTAAGTCGTTTTAGAGTTATTTATATGATGTTATCTTGGAGGCTGCCATACATACACACTTGCACGCAGGCGGCCTTATACTCAGACACGGGCCTGTATATCATACAATTAACATATATATATATATATATATATTTAAATAATGCATTCAATTTTGAAATACAAAAGGTAGAGATAATTAATAAATTCTAAAATATAACATATAATTTTTTTGCAACGAAATTTTCTCTGGAGAGATACGGACTGGTAGAAATTTTAATTGAATGTAATGAAAGGCAGCCCAGAGGTAGTGAGGAAAGAAAAAAATTAACACATATCCAATAAGGTGTAATTTATTGGAATCCTTCCTCTTTTCCTTTCAAACCGATGTTTCGGAGGATTCTTCCCTCCTTCTTCAGGGTTTCAAGGGGTCAATGAATGAAACAAATAAAATGTTTCCTTCTTCTCTCCACAGCAGAGTTCAAAACTTTCTTCTTCTTTAGCAAAGGGATAGAAAAACATTTTTTTTTCTATCCGTCCACAAAAATTTGGTAACGCACAGACTAACAACCAGACAACCAGACAGATTAACAGACATTTTGACAAAACAATTATCTCGAAAAATATCATTTTTTCGATGTTCACTTATTAGAGTTTTTTTGTAGAGCGAAATGCCATGGTTTCGCTCAATTTTTTTAATCAAAATAGTTTCAGCCATTTTTGAGATATTTCGAAAAAAAGAAGGAAAAAAAACACTTTTTTCATGCACGATTACAATACTTGACCATACCCTGTATGGTAAAGCAAAAAGAGATTATAAATTATTTATTAGTGTTGGTTCTTGGTGAAATAATTTTTAATCATAGTAAATTAAATTTATACAAGGTGAGTTTCACAATTAAAACAAATATATTTAAAGTTTTATCTCGATATATATTTCGGGCTTAACTAACCCATCTTCAGGAGATAAGTAATTGAAAATAAAATTAGTTACATTTACAGGAAATTTTTTTTTAAGGTAGGTAATGAGGATAATCTTGAAATTGAATTTTTTACTTTAGATAAGGAATTACAAAAGAGTAGGTAAATTAGACGAAAAGGCTTCAGGATTTAATATATTAATTTGTATTATTCTTTAGATTATATAAAATTCGTGTGAATCGTTGTTTCCACATAAGAATTTTATGGATATCATCAAAAACCAGAAATCGCCATAATCGTAGATTTAAGGTAGTTCTTTTACAAATGCAAAAAATCAAGAAGTCTTCGAAACTTGGAATATAAATCATTAAAAGCATAATACACACACTGTTAAAATTTGAAGACGATTTACCATACCAAACATGAAATAATTGTAATTAAAATTGAAATTTTTTACATATGGTAGATTGGGAAAGGGTGGGAAAATGATCATTATTTTATTTTTTTTTATTGAAGGACTTTCACTAATATTTGTTAGAATAATATATTAGGAGTAACTTAAAAAAAAAATGAAATTATTTACCTCGTAGTTTGATAAAAAATGGCTTGGAAACGATCCATTCATAAAGAGGATATAGAAGTGTGAGAAGTACAGTCACGTTAAAAAACATAACCTAAAATTTTAGCACCGTTCATATGTATAGATTGGTTACGAGGCTAAAACTTGTTGTGTGGGTTGTAGCGAAAGAACTACCTTAAAGGTGAAAAATACAAATTATGAACTTTTTGAATTAAAACACTGTCAGATAAGATGCAGGCAGCATCAAGTTTATCATTAACATTAATATGATAAGTAAATAAGTTAGCAACTTGTTTTTTTTTAATGAGGTATCAAAAATGACACGAGAAGATTCGCCATCCCTTATCTATTCGATAATAAGATTTTGATTTTTCTTTCTTAGATTTGTGTAATATAGTTTATTTCTAAAAATACAATTTTAAAATATTTACAAAATATCTTAAAGTTAGAAATATAATAGCCAAATTACCAAATTAAAAGCGTTGAACTGCAAAACGCGAGGGCCATACTTGCCATTATCTTTTATCAGATTAGGAGAATCTCTAGAAAGGAACTGATATAGCAAGCCCATACCCCCATGTGGAGCGCTTCTAATTTGATGTCGGCTAATATATAAGATATAGTACATTAAGGCAATTCCCGGAAAAAATAATTTTTCAGATAATTTCTTGAAACTTTGACTACACCTCAATTTACACATTGTCAAAATTTCAGGTATCCTAAGACTTTCAAAGTTTTAACTTTTATGGTCGATTTCATTGCCTGTCTGTGATGACGTGGGAACGCTGTACCCAGTGGAGTGATTAATAAATTAAATAAATAGACAATTTCGTTTAAAAAATGAGAGATTTAGAAAAAAAAAGCTGAAGAAAGTAAGAAAAACAAACTTGTAGAAGTTAATAGTTAGCCAATTTAATTGATTAAAAATTGAGTTTTAAATCCCACAAACGTATTTTTTCTAAATTAGAATTAGGCAATTTAATTAATGAACTAAAAAATTGTTATTTAATTAAAAAAAATTATTATACAGTATTTATTTATACACATATACCGGGTGAGTTTTTTATCTTGAGACAGTCTTATAACTCAAAAACAGTGCATTATATGAACAAAAGTTTCAAATAAAAGTTTATTTGTATCAAGGGGGAAAATAAACTACAGTTTTGTTTGTCACCCTAGAACAAGCTTTCGTGGGTATTTCAAGGTCATGTTCTGCTTTTCAAATAGAACCCTATGATTTTCTATATGTCTACTTAATCTTCAACAAAAACTGAACAACTTTCATAAGAACTATTTTTTTATAAGACATCAAATAAACAAAATACATGAATCAATTTGATCTCAAAATTTTTTTTTATCAATTATTTAACTTAATAATCAAATAATAATGATTAAATAATCAATTATTAAATAAATAATTACTAAATCTAAAAGTCACAAAAATGAAAATAAGTGTTTATAATGATCTTAAAACTTCATTATACACAGATTTGAGAAATGATTTTGTACTTAATAGATCTATTTAAAATTCTTGAGTTTAAAAAAGTTTATTTCTCGTGTCAATCCAGTAGATAGTTATATTGAATTACTATAATAAAAATGTAGTATTTTTTTTGAAGACAGAATTGAAATAGTCTTAATTTATGCGGTGAATGTGGAAGAAATGTTATGGGGTTGCCATTGAAATGAATGCCTGATAGGAATACACCCTCACAAGCTTCATTTTATCGTGTTGTAAATCTGTTTAAAAGAAAAAAAATCAAGAAATCTAAAGGCTAGGAAGAAACTGGAACAGGCCAAAATAAGTAAATTGGAACTGGAATTCATCCAGAAGACTTGTGATACACTCTGGAATGTCTCAGAAAAGTGTCAAATAATTGTTAAAAATAATTATTAAGAATTTTTTTGAGATCTAATTGATTCATGTATTTTGTTTATTTGATGTCGTATATAAAAATAGTCTTATTAAAGTTGTTCAGTTTTTTTTGTAGATTAATTAGATGTATAGACAAATATAGGGTTCTATTTGAAAAACAGAACATGACCGTGAAATACCCTTGAAAGCTTGTTCTAGAGCGACGTATAGAAAAATATAGGGTTTCATTTAAAAAAAAGAACTTAGCATTGAAATACCCTTGAAAGCTTGTTCTACCTCGACAAACAATATGGAGTTTAGTTTCCCCCTCGATATAAATAAACTTTTATTTGAAACTTTTTTTCATATAATGTAGTGTTTTTGAGTTATAAGACTGTCTCAAGATAAAAAAACTCACCCGGTATAGACATAATCTGTGGGTCACTACAAGGGTTGAAATACAAAAACTGGGTGAGGGGGTTGGGCGGGGGCGAGGATTGATACGGGGGGCGAGGGAAGTGGATTCAGGGGGGGGGTCTAGGTGGGGGCCCGGGGGGCAAGGGAATTAATATATAGCTCTTAACTGAAGCAAAAAGCTACCGAGCATCGCTCGGTGGTCAGGTACTTATATCTTAATTGAGGCGAAATCAAGGTTTCAAGAAATTCAGTAGAAAATTGTTTTTTCCTGGAATTAGCTTAAGAATTTTAAGTTAAAATTCGTAAGATTTAAAGGGGTTAAAATAAATAATGATGTATACTTGAGCTATTGTAGTTAATAGTTCTATTTATAAATTCCGGGTACTTTTTGAGCAGAAGGTAAGCTCTCTGCTGATAGGTTGATAAAATTTTGGAAAAGCATCCATGCATATTTATATAATAGAACTAAAATTGTTTAAACATACAAAAGGAGGTCCAGTGCGATTAAATCACGCCAGATTTGTTTGTTTTATTTAATTATTTATAATCTTAAAATGAGAAAACTTTAGAAATAAATCAAAAATAAAACTTTTATAATTAAATAATTTATATTTTTTTTTTCATAGAACGTTTATTTACATAAAAAAAAGAGCATTTTAAATATAAATTAAAATAGATTATCAATGAATAGAGATGGATTTAATCTTTGGACAGAGTTTCAAAGAATTATTCATTATTTTTCACACAATATAACAACTCTTCAAGGAGGAAAAGTAAAATACTTGAAAATACTTAAATTTTCTTAAAAGGTGGTTTCGAAAGAGTTTATATATGGTAGTGTATTCAGTGAAGTGGATTCTTTAACTTGATGATATGAAGTTTAAAAATGTTCTCAGGAACAAAAGTAACATTTTATATTTTGGGATCTTCTAATTTAATATCCTCTTAGACCATTATATATATTTTTTGTTTTCGGCGTTTGATTTAATATTTTCTTTATTGCTGAAAATAAATAAATAAATGAAATTAATCAATATCTTAGATATTTATATGTATATACATTTCTTATAAAAAATAGTGTGTAAGTGTCTATTCTAGGAATTTCACACGACAGATGTGAATATACGAGAGTTCATTTATTGATTTTTTGAAATTTAGACAGATTATACTATATATATTTGTCTAGATTAATTTGTAACAACGCTTAGAGAAATTTCTCTAAAAAAATTACCCTCTTGCCTAGAATCGAACCGACGAACTCTTGAACTAAGGGCATCAGCCATTAGACCAATGTAACATTAATATTTATAACTTGATTTCTGTTACTAAAACTATATATTTTTGATTTAGACTTTGTGTCGAGATAATATTGTACTCGAATGAAAATGAAAAAACACCAATAGATTTTAAATTAAGAAACATTAAATATATATTAATTAACGAGGCAAATTTGAAATATAATTGTCAGCTCGGATTTTAAACTGATGGCTCCAATCGATTTTCATTAACCAGGCAAAATTCTAATTTGGCAATTCTAATTTGGACTCGAATTTTGAAATGAAAGACTCCAATTCATTTTAAATTAAGAAACATTAAATATATTGATAATTGTCCCCCCCCCCCCCCGCCACTCAAAAATTAAAGAGGCGAAACTCTTAAGAGACGATGTATTTTCGGTAGTTTACGGGTATACATTTGGAGTGTGGTTTTTTAAGAGGAATAAAATTTTTGGACCGAGACGCTACCCGCCAGGGCACCAGCCCGGAGGGCCGAGCTTCGAGGGCGTGCCGTAGGCACGCACGAAAAGCTCGTTATTTAAATACTTCTGCATCGATTGGTGGCAAAACGAAATTTATGAACTATATAGTTCCGGAGATATTAAATTTCAAAAATAGGGTTTTTCAGACTCTTATACATTGCACTATACGGGAAATCGGAAAATTTACAAACATATTTAATTATACAATTGGATGTTGATGAAGGCAGTCCAAGGTGGTTGCAAAAAAATAAGACTATATCAGTTTTATTATTTTACATTTATTCGATAACCGACGGTTCGGAGATTTACTCTCTCCTTCTTCAGGGTAACGAAAAGTCAATGAAAGTATATCAATTCATAATTACTTCCTGTCTCTTTGACAATGCTAAGAAAACATAAAATTTCATCTCGATAGAAAAAACAATTATTTTTGTTATTGCTTTTTCTATCGAGATGAAATTTTATAATGTTTTCTTGGCATTGTCAAAGGAAACAGGAAGTAATTATGAATTGATATACTTTCATTGACTTTTCGTTACCCTGAAGAAGGAGAGTAAATCTCCGAAACGTCGGTTATCGAATAAATGTAAAATAATAAAACTGATATAGTCTTATTTTTTTACAACCACCTTGGATTGCCTTCATCAACATCCAATTGTATATTTATACCAGTCCGTCTCCTAAAAAAAACTCTATCAATATTTAATTATAATTAAGAAACCCTTCTTACCATTTTTATAAAAAACTAAACCAACATTAAACAATAACCAATACATATTTTAAGACAATTTTGATTCATAGTTACAACACAGTTTCTGAGATAATAATGAATAAATAATGAAAAATGTATAAAAAAAAAATTTACACTAAAACAATTTGTCAACAGCGCATTTATTTAACAAGCGAAAATTGTATAAAGCGCGCATGCGCTAGATTTTCAAAATTATAATTTTCATAAGTTTTAACATAGGCGTTGATTACATTTGTTAAAAAATAACAAAACGATTTTTATAGAAATGTTTCAACTTTTAAAATGTATTTTATCTGTCATTTTAATATAAAAATATTCAATCTTTTACAATGGTGCCAGATTTGTCAAACGAGCACGGGATTGGCTAGAATCGCTAGATAAACAGCAAAAAGTTTTGGGCTTATGAATTATGAATCCTTATTGTCTGTTCTATATACTCTAGCATTAACTTTTTGATAGTATTGTCGCGAAACAACTACCTTAATTAAATATTTTAATAAAATGACAATTGTACAGATTGTCTTGGTGACCAGATTACCTTTAAATAAAAATATAAATATTTATTAAACAATTAAATATTCCAGCGCCTCCCAATCGATTGCAGACCCCAAAGATCGAAAATAATTTTCTCTTCACCCGGGGCGCGACCACAACGAGGCCGTGTAAAGACAATTAATAACAAATTTTAAATTTAGGGAACGATGAAAAGATTATTTTTATTACAGACAAAAGGATCAGCCGGGGCTCGAACCCGCATGTGTACTGCAATGCCTTGCCATAAGAGTATTAGCTCCTATATCCACCAAGCTACTGATCCCTGAACCCAAACTAATACCTTTTGTCTATATGAATTATGGAATTTCTTTTTTAATCCTCTCCTCGTTCATTTTTCGCAGCGTAGGCGTTGATTCATTAATTAAACAATTAAATTAATTAATTAATTAATTCCAGCGCCTCCCAATCGATCGCAGACCCCAAAGATCGAAAATAATTTTCTCTTCATGGCAAGGCATTGCAGTACACATGCAAAGATCCCGAGTTCGAGCCCCGGCTGATCCTTTTGTCTGTAATAAAAATAATCTTTTCTTCGTTCCCTAAATTTAAAATTTGTTATAAATATTTATTTTTCTCTAAAATTTTTTTATAAACATTCGAATAAGACCCTATGATTTTTAAATATTCGGAAAAATCAAAATTTTATTTATAAGATTGAATTTGAGATTTCTGTCAAATTTATTTTTAAGGAATTGTTTCGAGGTGTTTTATTATTTATTTATTTTTAAACCAAACTTAGCTAGTTTATAAAAACTATGAATAATGAATTAGTGACTGAGTAAGAAGGAGTTTTGTATTTTAAATATAGCAATAAAATAATTATAATTAATATATTGTGTATATTCTTACTTTCTTTTTCTTCATCACTATATTCTTTCTTGGGGAATTCAATATCAAATGTAATATATAATACACCATGGAGATTATTATTTTCATAATTTGGCATACCCTCGCCCTTTTTGCGAATTCTTGCACCCGGTGGGGTGATTTTGTCCCTAGTAATTGAAACCTAGAATTAAAAAAAAATTAATAAAATAATATGACATAGAATAGTTTATTGATTGTTTTTTGTATAAAAAAATACAATTATCTTATAAAACGATATAGAAAATTTTTCCAAAAGTTTCGGGAGAAATTCTCTTTTATTTTAATGAAAATGATGAGAGTTACACCAAAAAGGTGCAACTCCTAAAGGCCTGGGTTGGCCCTCCACCGTGAAAAGAAGAAGAAAGAATTTTATGGGCGAGGCGGGGGTCGAAGGTATCTGTGGATACGGGTCTTAAATAGCTGGGGGTTATAAGTCGCGGGAAAGATGGTGGCAGGGAGCGAGTTCCAGTCTCTGGAGGTCATAGGGATAAAAGAGTTACATTACATTACAAAATAATTAAAAATGAGATTTTGTATTGATATCTTATCTTATCTTATTATATTAAACGAGCAAATCTTGTATATATATATATATCCGATCGGGTTCTAGAAAACGGCTCTAACGATTTGGATGAAATTCACGGGTTAGGAGGGTTTTGTGTTGGAGATTCGATCTGTCACGGTCTCATCTTCAGCTAAGTTGTTTTTAATGGGTTTTTTGTTAATTGAAATAATTATTCACAGGTAGTTGTCTCGATAAAAATGTATATTTAGATTTTTATTCAATTTCCTTTTAATTATTAATTGGTTTTTTAATTTTAAATTCCACTAATAGATCATTACAAATATTATTATATATATTATAAGTTAGGCAATTTAATTGATTAAAAATCGAGTTTTAAATCCCACAAACGTATTTTTTCTATATTAGAATTTGGAAATTTAATTGATGAACTCAAAAATCGTTATATAATTAAAAAAAATTATTATACGGTATTTATTTATATACCTCTACATATATACACATAATCTGTGGGCCACTACAAGGCTTGAAATGCAAAAACTGGGTGAGGGAGCGGGGCGGAGGTGATGGTGGGGGAGATGTGGAGGGGTATGGGGGTTCGGGGAGGTGAGGTAGAGGGGAGCAGGTGGGGGTCCAGGAGGCGGGGGGGGGGTTAATATATGTGACCTTTTCCGAGAAAAGGGACCTAGTGTGTCAAAAAACGGGTTTGGACTTAAGAGTGGATTCTGGTACCTAAAAGGGTGTAGAATAAGATTATAAAAATTACTTCAAATTAACATCAGCTTAGTAACAAAATTGCAAAAGAACCAAAATTGCGAAACAACTTTTGAGATATTGATAACACTCGTTATACAGTTGGCACAAGACTGAAGCGTCTCTTTATTCTTTTCCTTTCTTATAGTTATTTTTACAAAAATACGTCACCACATAGGCATGACGTCACCAAAGTCGGCACCCAATCATAACTAACCATACCAAATCGCATCTCCCAACTGAAGGTGTGTTCAAAGTGATAATGCATTATGAAACTTTAAATGCGTTTTTCTCAAAACTTCATTTTCACACACTAGGTCCCTTTTCTAACTGAAGCAAAAAGTTACCGAGCATCGCTCGGTGGCCAGGTACTTCTTATTAATTATTGAGTATGGGTGGATATAAAATTTGATATCACACTTAATTACGAGCATACAGGAATATTGATTAAAATATAATTTCGATGTTCACTATATGTATAAGGATTTTTTTGGAAGGCCTTAACGCCGTGATTTTACTTAATTTTTTTTTTTTTATTAAAATAATTTTTGAAATATTTTGAAAAAACAATTGACTAAAAAAATCACCTCTCATTAGTGTCATTTTTAAAAACAGTCAAAATATTTAAAATAAATTTATTGTATCCCACCTTATGTCCATCTAAATGAAGAATATCCATTGTGAATCCGATTAAAGCCTGTTGTAATGTGATTGTCACATTAGTGAACAAGTCATCCCCTCTCCTTTCAAATATTGGATGTGGCATTGTTTTAACGCGCATAATCAAGTCGCCGGGTTCACCATCCATATGGGGTTCCCCTTCTGCTACAAATTTGATTTCTTGTCCATCCACCATTCCTGATTCAACTTCAATTTCTAAAATTCGTTCTTCATTTACATATTTGAAAAATAAATATGGAAATGTAAAAAAATCATGTATTTATTAGAATATTTTTTTATTTTACTATAGAAAGACTGGTGCATAGAGTAATACAGAGTGGAAGGCTCATAAGGAGCCAATGTATTTTAGAGTATACGAGTTACAGAGAGCTCTCTGGCGAGACCAAGGCGAAACCACTGGGCAATAAAATGGCGGAAACCATTCTCTTCGGGGCAAATTTTGTGACATTATCAAGAATAAAAAATGCGCTTATATACCGGGTGAGTTTTTTTATCTTGAGACAGTCTTATAACTCAAAAACAGTGCATTATATGAAAAAAGTTTTAAATAAAAGTTTATTTATATGGAGGGGGAAACTAAACTACGCTTTTGTTTGTTTACCTAGAACAAGCTTTCAAGGGTATTTCAAGGTCAAATTCTGTTTTTTAAATGGAAACCTATATACTATATTTGTTTACATATTATGAATCTACCAAAAAACTGAACAACTTTTATTAGAACTATTTTTTTATTCGATATCAAATAAACAAAATATTAAATCAATTAAATAGATCTCAGAAAAAAACCCGAATAATTATTTTTAACAATTATTCAACTTAATTATCAAATAATAATGATTAAATAAATATTTAATTATTAAATAAATAATTTAATAAAAATCAATAATTTAATAATTTTCCGACACTGTTCTGTGATATTCCAGAGTGTTTCGCAAGTTTTCTGGATCAATTCCAGTTCCAATTTCATTATTTTGGTCTTTTAAGTTTCTTCGTAGCCTTTACATTTCCTGATTTTTTTTTTAATAGATTTACAACACAATAAAATGAAGCTCTTGAGGGAGTATCCCTGTCAAGAAAATGCTTAATTCTGTCTTCACTGGATTGACACGAGAAATAAACTTTTTTTAATAACATTAATTTTAATTTTTTTTTTAATTTTAATAACTCAAGAATTTTAACTAGTTCAATTAAGTAGAAAACCTCTTAAATCTGTTAAATTAGGTTGGAGTTGGTGGTGTTTCACAAGGAGAAAAATTAAAATACAAAGATTTTTTTAGTTTACTCTATATATTTCGAGCTCTTAACTCATCGTCAGGAGAACATTGACTAAAGATAACATGATATTTTGAACAGAATTTATTTTAATTTTAATATGATGGACAGTTATTTATGACATAGTGTAAATATGAAAGAATTATCAGAAGGATGGAATGGCTTTAGAAAGCCGACTGACCAGATGTAGGGACAAAGGGCTGGGACAAAGAAAAGATATTTATATTTGAAAGTTGCCGAAAATTATGTATGTGTAATAAAGAAAGGCAATAAACTATAGAATGCAATGAGGGTGCATAGCGAAAATTTAATCTCTCATTTTCTATTTAAAAAAAAAATAAATAAAATTAAAAATAAACCCACCACACACCCTCATCGCACTCCAATTCAAATTAAATATCATTGATTAAGATGTCAATTATTGGTGAAGTTTTGATGTCTGTTTGATTGTTCAAGATGTTTTGATTAAGGTGTATGGCCTTTTTAATTTCAGCTGACTCCAATAAATCCAATTTCCTACTTTTTGGAATAAAATGTAAAGGGAGGGGGTTGGTCGATGAAGGTGAATGGTTGTGGTCAAACAAATGATCTGCAAAAGCCGAGGTATAACTAAGAGGGGGGCATTTGGGTTCAAACTATTCACCTGTAGATTGCGAAGAGATCTCATATGTTCAACGTGGCGTTGATTGAAAGATCTGCCCGTTTGCCCGATATAAAATGATTGACAGTCATTACATTGCAATTTATATACACCGCTCATTGTTGTTGGTTTTATTATATCGATTTTATTGTTAACCAATATGGATGAAAGGTTGTTTCTGTTATAGAATGCGGGGGTGATATTAAGTTTGCGAAACATATTAGCTATAGGGTAGCTGAGTGGAGAATGGAAATAAAGTTTTTTAAAGTTTTTTTCTTTTGTTGGGATGATGGAATATAAAAGGGGGGCTGTTATTTTATAAATTACCTTTTTCTGAATATTGTCGATCAAGTGTCGGGGGTAATTGTTATTATCGCTTATTTTGTGGATGATAGCTAATTCATGGTTATAGTGTTCTAAGGTTAAAGGAATGTTTTCTAATCTATTGAACATTGAGTAGAAAACAGATAATTTAGTGTTGAGGGGTGGTTAGAATCATAGGGAATTATAGTGTCTGTGAAAGTAACAATTACCCCCGACACTTTTCTAAGATCATTATAAACACTTATTTTCATTGTTTAGACTTTTCGATTTAATAATTAATTATTTAATCATTATTATTTAAAAATTAAGTTGAATAATTGTTAAAAATAATTATTAGGGGTTTTTCTGAGATCTAATTGATTTAATATTTTGTTTATTTGATATCGAATAAAAAAATAGTTCTAATGAAAGTTGTTCAGTTTTTATTGTAGATTCAGAATATGTACAGAAACATATAGGTTTCCATTTAAAAACAGAACTTGACCTTGAAATACCCTTGAAAGCTTGTTCTTGATAAACCAACAATAGCGTAGTTTAATTCCCCCTCCATATAAATAAACTTTTATTTGAAACTTTTTTTCATATAATGCACTGTTTTTGAGTTATAAGACTGTCTCAAGATAAAAAACTCACCCGGTATATATAACATAAAGGGTATGTATCTTTTATCTATGACAAAGGATTTGAATGTTCTATGATCTTTGGATAGCTCTTAAGAACCAAGAGTTTTCGTCCTGCAGTTGCTAGAGAGCGCTTTTTCGATATACGGTAGCCTTCCACTCTATATTACTTACTCTAAGGACTGGTGTTTATGGACGGAAATGATAATTAAAATTAAATAACTTTATTTTTGTAATTTTAACCTACTTGACATTAGGGCATTCATCACAGACAGTTTGTTGCATCATTTGGAAACGACCTGGACCTAGGTGTCTGGTCACCATCTCTTGTCTACAATTACATTTTCGAGTTCCCTTGGCTGGTTTTATCACAGGTTTATTTCTTGTGATCTAAAAGAAATATTCAAATAAACAGATCATAATATAATTAATGTTGAAAAACCAAATATTTATATATACAGAGTGACCATAAATTTCCCGGAATTTTTTTAAATACTTCAACGGTATAAAAATACCGTACAAATAAATAAATTCACACAACTAAACGAATATTAAGTTTTATTTAATCGATAACAATAGCATAAAACAAAAAAATTACAATATGTGTCATTTGGGCACCCTATTTTGAGTTGCATATCAACAGGTTGGAGAAAGTGCAGCGTATTTTCTGTAAATATATTAGAAGAACTAGTTTTCAAGACAAAAGTACAGATGATGTCTACGAACAACTTGATATCAAAAGCCTTATCGCTCGCAGACAAGTAACTGACCTGTCCTTCTTCTATAAAATTATTAATGGTCTTATTGATGCCCTCGAGCAGCTGGAGCAGTTCCATTTTACACGTCCTCCACCAGGTCTTAGAGAATAGACTATTCGACTGTAAAAGATCTACGAAGAGCTACGTCCGCAATGAGCTTATTGATCGCATAGCTGACCTAGTTAATAACAATTGTGAAAATCGCTCGCAGACAAGTAACTGACCTGTCCTTCTTCTATAAAATTATTAATGGTCTTATTGATGCCCCCGAGCAGCTGGAGCAGTTCCATTTTACACGTCCTCGACCAGGCCTTAGAGAATAGACTATTCGACTGTAAAAGATCTACGAAGAGCTACGTCCGCAATGAGCTTATTGATCGCATAGCTGACCTAGTTAATAACAATTGTGAAAATATAAACTTTTTTGGTGGTAGCTATCAATCGTTCGTGAGGAATGTCGGGAGGGATTTTCACCCTTGAGAAATGGACTCATAGTGTTAATTTATATTATCCTTATCTACATTGTTACATATATATATATATATATATATATATATATATATATATATATATATATATATATATATATATGTTTTCTTTTGTTTTTTTGTTATTAATTGTATGTAGTATAAAGCCGATTGGCGTTTAAAATAAATAAATATGTGCTCAAAATTGCCACCTTGGACTGCAATACATTTACGCAGTCGTTTGCGAAAATTGCCGACGATGGTCGCACACTGTTCCACCGTAATCTCATCCCAAGCACGAGTCAGCGCCGTTTTCAGTTGGCCCACTGTAGCGTATCTAGTAGCAGAGACTTCTTCTTCCAGGATGGTCCACACCGATAGTCCATCGGGTTGAGATCGGGCGAGGTGTGCGGTCAAACAACCTTGCCCCAAAAACCGGGAAACAGCTCTTCGCAGACGGCGATTGTCGAGTTGGCCGAATGCGCCGGAGCCCAGTCTTGTTGAAGCGCCAATCCATCTGGGCCTAATTGCTGCGACGCGGAGGACTCGTTGCTTTTTGACATTTCTTTCGATCAAGATCAGCAGCGCCTTCCGTTCGGCTAAAACCATAATCGAGGCCGGAAAATGGCTGCGGACGATGGTTGTTGCGGCCACAGTCTTCTGCTGTACTTTTTTGAGCAACTGCCGGCAATTCTGGCGATAAAAATCACAGTGTGCGACCATCGTTGACAATTTTTGCAAGCGACTACGTAAATCTATTGCAGTCCAAGGTGGCAATTTTGAGCACATATTGTTACCGTTGAAGTATTTAGAAAAATTCCGGGAATTTTATGGTCAATCTGTATATGAGCTGTTCACTGCACATATCGATTAACTCCACTTTTTAAAATATCTCAAATTTAAGTGTCAGAGCACTTGGTTCAGTCATAGCTTTTTATATTTATAATAAATTTCCAAAATAATAAAGATTAACACCATTAAACTACAAAAAATTTGGCCATTGAATAATAAATAATGTAATAATGTACATTACTCGTTTCTCCACTATTTGTTTTATGGAGTTAATCGATTAGTGGAGTGAACGGCTCATACCTATATATGTCGTGGTCCCATGGTGAAACACATGATATTAATGGCAAGGTATTTCAAAGAAATATTCTTGTAATATTATTTTAATAATAAGTACTGAAAACACATTTTGGGGCCCTTTCGCCCCTTTAATACGAATAGCATTAATTTGTTTTGTAACCAGTTTGCTATTATATCAGTAAAAGGAAAACATCTAATCGGATATTTGAACCCATGAGAAATAACAGATTAAATATTTATAATCAAAAAGATTGATGATGAAGGTCAAACCTTCGAAACTATAATCTCAAAAAAATAAATGATATATACAGTGCCGTAACTAGCCTTTTATGCGCCTTTGAAAAAAGTATAGGTACTTGGTAGAATTTTGGATAAGTATATTGTCGCTTTAGAGTGTAAACCTGCTAACTCACAACAAGGAAATTTTACAGAGCAGAGAAAAACAAACAAAATTTAATATTGTTGTTATGGAAAGAAATTTTTTCACATTTTTTTTCTACAACTTATGATCGTAATTTTAAGTAGCAGTTTTACTTGGAAGATGCTGCTATCTTTTTCTTTCGAACGATATTAATATGTCATATTTGATAAAAATGGATTTAGCAGGTTTACACTCTAAGGCAACGATATATTAATATGGTTCGAAAGAAAAAGAGATGCAGGCATCTTACAAGTAAAACTGCTACTTAAAACTACGATCGTAAGTTGTAGAAAAAATGTGAAAAAATGGTTCCTTTCCATAACAACAATATTAAATTTTGTTTGCTTTTCTCTGTCCTGTAAAATTTCCTTGTTGTGAGTTAACAGGTTTACACTCTAAGGCGACGATATATATATGGTAAATTAGGTAAAAAACAAACACTGGCGCTACTCGAGGAGAAAAATAAAAATCACTCATAATAAAAATAACTTCGGTCAAATGAATTATTCCTATGGAGTTATTGAAAAATTAATGTTGGATGCATCAAATCTATCTTCTACTCTTATTAAACGAGCAAAAATTGGATATATATTTGTATCTTATTTCTATTTTGAAAACGGCTCTACCGATTTTGATGAAACCATGATGGAGGTGCAGTGGTGGGGCGAAGTGCGGAGGTTTCGGGGGGGGGGGGGGTCCAGGGGGCTTGTACTATATTTATTTGTATTTTTTTTAATTTGGTTACCGTGCATCGCTCGGTGGCTCCAGGTACTATTAAATTAAACTATACATTAATTATTGAATTATGCATGAGTCAAAACTTGGTCCTGGTCTGGTCATTTCTGCGCCTCTCCAGGGTCTGCGCCCTGTGCCTAGGCACCGCTGGCACTCCCCTAGTTACGGCACTGTATATATATATATATATATATATATATTTATATTTGTTATACTATATATTATGTTTATTTGCATCAAGTAAAAGATGATTCATTGATTTCTCTTTATGCTATTAAAATAACTGCACTATTCAAATTGGATGATCTAATCGGGTTCGGATGCTTTCAACATGACAAACGATACAAGGAAAAGTATTAAATAAAATAACAATCTAAGAAAAATACATACCTCTACGAAATTTCCTACGTATAATTCCTCCAAGGAGACATACAAGTCCATAACAATATTCGCTCCTTTGGGAGTTTCTTGATTATTTGAGCCACCAGAAAAGCTAAATCCGAAATCTCCAAAAAAACTTGCAAACGGATCATTTCCATTCATCATGCCGTCCTTTTTAAGGCACTCCTCGCCACACCGATCGTACATTTCTCTTTTATCCGAATCCGAAAGTACTTCATAAGCCGCCCCTAAATCTTGGAATTTTTTTGAAGCATCCGGATCATCTTGATTTTTATCAGGATGCAATTCTCGTGCTAAACGTCTATAAGCTTTTTTAATTTGATTTGTATTGGCATTTCTGGGTACTTCAAGTATTGAATAAAAATCTCGCCTAAAAGAAAAAATATATATATACATATAGAAAAGAAAAATTAATTATTCATTGTTTTTTAATATAATAAAAAAATACAAATCTTTATAAAACAATCTTGGAACGAGTGATTTTGAAACTAGAAATTCTCCTGAAACGTCTAGTTTTAAAATAACTCGTTCCAAGATTGTTTTATAAATATTAAAAAATTTGATACTTCACTGCTTGAATTGTTTATCTGTAGAAAAGTTTTGACTAAAGTCCCTGGAGCCGGGGTTGATAAACCAGTGTAAATTACACCAAATGGGTAGAATGAATATTTTGGGTATAAAGAAGGCTATATATATATATATATATATACTAGCTGCAAGGCCTGCCTTCGGGGGCCTCTTGTAACCAGAGGCTCATCCCTGGACCCCCACTCCCCCTCGAAACTCACCCAGCATCCCCACCCACACCATCACCCCAATGTACAGACAAAACCTT
This sequence comes from Forficula auricularia, assembly GCA_024734495.1. Classification (NCBI taxonomy): domain Eukaryota; kingdom Metazoa; phylum Arthropoda; class Insecta; order Dermaptera; family Forficulidae; genus Forficula; species Forficula auricularia. Next base: position 5,380,485 of record JALMQS010000075.1, read on the forward strand.
AATTTTATATATATAGATGTTTTAATTTAAATTGGTAACCATGACGACTGTTTTTGTTGGGGGACAGACATAAATAGGTACATAGATACATAGACAGGCACAAATGCCTTTTAGTAGTATGTGATATAGGTACAGATACAGAGAGAAATGTCCTTTAGTACCCCTGTACCGCATCCCTGACTTCCCACCTTCATTCGCCCTGGACCCATCCCCCACCCCTGGGGACGGACAACATAGGTATATATACAGACACTAAATGCCCTTTAGTAGCCCCCTGGATATAGGTACAGAAACAGAAAGAAATACCCTTTAGTACCTGCCAACCCCCACCCCTGGATCCCACCTCCCACCCCCTGGGGGGACGGACATAGGTACATAGGTAGGTAGAGGCAGGCACAAACGTGCTTTAGTAGTATAGGATATATGTCTATAAAAATCTCAAAAAAATAAATAAATAAAAACATAAATAAAATTAAATAAATACAAATCGAATAGAAATTGATTGAAACCCGAAGATGATAGTATTTAAATTGATATTAATAAAAAAATCCAAGTTTGCTATTGTATTAAAAATGAAAGAGAATTTCTCCAAAATCTGAAATTAAAAATCGTCCAATGATATTTTTTGTTCCATAATAAGAATTTTGTAATTCACTTTATTTTTAGTATATTCATTTTATCGTATATGATTTATGTTTTTAATATTTATGAATGTATTTTTTTACAAATTGATTAAATAAACAATTTTAAATTTAAATAGTTTTTAATATTATCCTTTTCATAATAATGGGGTAAGTAATATCGGGAAAATCAAATATATTTTGGAATAATAGCTAAAAAAAGTTTCCCAATCCCTGACCTAGATTTATTATCTGATAAGCTCTGAGAGCTATGCTCGCTAGGCGACCGGGGATTTTAATTCACTCAAAAATTATAACTTTTTATTTTCTTATTCATGTTTAGAAATATAGAAAGATATGAATTTTTTTATATGTTTGATTACAATATATACGATAACACGAGGTCATAGAACGTTCGTTCTGGTACAAAAATGTCTAGCATTTATATAACTAAAAATAGATTAGATTTATAGCTTTTTACCTTGAAAAATGCATAAAATAAAAATAATCGAATGGTTATATGGAGAGAAAAAGCTAACGAATCAGTTAAAGATAATAAGCTGAAATTTGGCACAACTATTTGTATTAATATAGGCCAAGTTTCAGCTCTCTAGCTCAAATTATTTGCTGTCATGAATAAGCAAACTTTTTACTTAGGCAAAGTGGTGTAGGTTTTAGGTGAAACATGATATTAATTAATAAGTAAGGAGTGTAGTTTCACAGTGAATGAAATAAAACTCAAGAGTTTTATACAAACACAATATATTTCGGATTATTAGTCCATCCAGGAGTTTACAGATTAAAAACAGTTTTTAATTTGTAAACTCCTAATGATGGACTAATAATCCGAAATATATTGTGCTTGTATAAACCTCTTTGAGTTTTATTTCATTCACTGTGAAACTACACTCTTTACTTTTATTAAATAATAAGCAAACTTTACGAGCCGAGTCTTGGGGAAAAGTTTTGCTTTTTCTTCTAATATTTTATCAAAATGTTCAACGTTTCGATACCCAATTCTGGAGTGTTTTTTTTTATAGTAATTATACAAATGAATTCGATAAGAATGACTGTGAATGTTTAGAATTGAAGTAAAAGTACTTTGAGGTTTTTAAAAATTTTACATTTAATCTTATGAGTTGGCTAGCATTTGAAAATGACTCCAAAGAGAGTCCGAAACGTTGTACATTTTAATAAGAATATCTTATTTAAAAAAACTGACTAATCTAAGGTGGTTTCGGTCGAAACTTTTCTACAGATAAATATTATTATATATATTATATTACTTGTAAAAGAAAATTTTGAAATGTATAAATGAAAATGTAATACTTACGAAGCTAATATTGTTGTTATACATAAAAGGAATATATATATAAAAAATGAACTAGAACTAAAGTAGTTTATAGTCATTGCGGCGAGTTATAATTTGTATTAGTTGAGAGCTGTCCTTTTGGCAGCTGAATTGCGTGTACTAGTCATGTGTTGGAAGCCGATTGGCTGTCTCAACCACACACAGAACGAAACCCGCTAAAAGACAAAAACATTCATTCACCTCCCATGCACTCAGTCGCGAAAACAAATAATTCTTTTTAATCTATTTACTCTAATTAAACGAGCAAAAATTGTTTGTATATTTATTTATATATATATTTATTTATATGTATCTTGGTTCTATTTTGAAAACGGCTCTACCGATTTTGATGAAACAAATTCTATTAACAAGTTTTGAGGATGAGAAAACGATCTGGCTAGGTCTGGACCTCGACAAATTTCATCTTAATTGATCTTTTCTTAATTAAAGTAATTATTGGTAGATGAAAATCTGAATAAAAAAGTTTGTTTACATTTTTTTCAATTATCTTTTATTTATTAATTGTTTTTTTAATTTTAAAACCCATCACTAATAGGTTATAGCAAACATTATAATATAGGTTTATTATATTAAAATTAGGAATTTGTTGTTTGTTTTTAATTAACAAGTGTCTAAATCATAACATTACAGGTGTGTTTACAAATAAATAAGTGGTTGAAGTGGCTTTTTTACTTTATCCAATGCGTAGCATGGGTAAAGTATTGTAATCGCTCTCGCGCCAAGCGGGACTTCAAAGAGTCCTCAGGCAAAGACTACGGAACCCATGGACTCAATTAAGGTCACAAATTGTAGTATTCAATTAGGTTGAATTTTAGCACGTGACGATTTTGCCAAAAATTACATGGTGTCTCGTCGAGAGGCCAAAAAGTGCCATTTTTTTGGAAGTGCGTGGGGATGGATGGATGGATGGATGTGTGTGTGTGTGTGTGTGTGTGTGTGTGTTATCGTTTTTTCGTCCACGATTTTTTCCACACCTTTGCGCCGATTGAAATGAAATTGAAAACCTACCATTAGTTTAACAAAATGAAGCGCTGATTAGTTTTTGGTACATATCGGCCCACAAACATTAGTACTTTATTTCGGTACTTTTTTAGTTTTTTCTAAATATCTTGAAAATGACTTAACCAATTTTGATGAAATTTAATATCCTAATTAAGTATCTTGGGGACAATAAAAAGGTTAAATAAAGTTTTTAGTAAAAGTATATTTTAAAGTACTTTACTCTAGAGTAAGATTGTACATTTTTTTAAATTCCTTATTTTACCCAAATTTAAAAAGAAAAAACTTTAAAATTTATTCATTTGATCGGTAATATAGCTCATTTAAACTTGTTTAAGTAAGAATGGTTATGCTTCTCGCTGTGAAATGATAAAAATTTGGGAGGAAATTTTATAAGTAACCATAGCAACCATGTTTTTTTATTCGTTACCTTTGCTGAAGACATGTAGGTATGGAGTTAAAATCAAAAATAGTGATTGATTCTGATCTAATACTTGAGGAATAACCATTCTATATTGGATTTTTGACGTTTCGGTTTTTATTGGTAACCATTGCTGAAGACATGTAGGTATCGAGTTAAAATCAAATATAGTGATTGATTCTGATCTAATACTTGAGGAATAACCATTCTATATTGGATTTTTGACGTTTCGGTTTTTATTGGTAACCATTGCTGAAGACATGGAGGTATAGAGTTAAAATCAAAAATAGTGATTGATTCTGATCTAATACTTGAGGAATAACAATTCTACATTAGGTTTTTGACGTTTTGATTATTATTGGTAACCATTGCTGAAGACATGGAGGAATCAGCTTAAAATCAAAAATAACGATCGATTATTATCTAATACTAGCGGAATAAACTTATTGCATTCCATTTTTGATGTTTTGACTATTAATGGCAACCTCTACTGATAACGTGGAAGAATCGACTTAAAATCAAAAAGACTAAATTATTTTTGGTAAACAACTCAAGCTTGCACTCTAAGCCGACGATATATCATATATCTTGGGAAATTGACCCCTGAGAAAAAACATAAAAAATATTTCTAATTAAAAAACTGATGAACGATGACGAAGGTCAAGCCTTCGAACCTATAGACTGAAACAAATCAATTATATAAATATATTAAAGGTATCATAAGAGGGGTGAACCGCGACCTAAAATCGTGTACACCTATTTCCACTTTCATTTTCAAATAGATGACAATAGATTATCTAATGAATTCCAAAGTAATTCCAAATAATTCCAAAGACTGTGTACACCTAATTACAATCGCGGTTCACCCTCAGTATTATATATACAGAGCCTCTGCGTGATATTACGGCGCCTGATGGGAAAGGATAAAATACCCCCCACATCCCAAATAAAAAAATGTTTTTTGTGAATAAAAAACTATTATTAGATGTTCATAATGTAAACTTGTGGATTTAGCCTTCGATATAGCCGGTTTATTGTCGCATTTGATGATGAAAATTTTATTTATTTATTTTCACAAAATATACAAACATACACCTTAGGTTCCACCTAGTGTTTATACATAATTTAGCAACAATATTTTACAAAGTTGGCAAAAGAGTTCAATATTTAGACAGCACATCAGTAAAGTGTTAGTAGTGTTAGTGAGGGAGCCGAGTTTTAATTTCATGAAATACCACAGAAACAGTATTAGGTGTTTGTAAACTAATCGTTAAAAGAAAATCTGTGTTTTGAAAATATCAGACGAAAGATTATTTCAATTAGATGCTATGTATAGGCGGTCGATTCTATAATCAAAATTTAATAATCAACATTGAGCAAACGTGTTATTTAATAGCGACTTAAATCTATGTAAGATCTAACACAGTAGGTAAATGTTACTCACATTCAGTGGCGTATTTACAATTTTCTTCTGGGAGGGGTCTATTATTGAAAAAATACAAAAATTTAATATATCTTATATTTTTTTTAATATACATTATACAGGTTTTTTCATTAAGAGCGGTCGAACTTTAAAATAAATTAAAAAAAAACCTTTAAGTGATATTGCCACAATTTTTATTTTATTTTTAAGAATATTCGATGACATTATGTTTGGAATATAATTTCAGCCAAATGACCGCCACGACTCCGTGCAGGTGGTGTATCCTGGTGGACCAATTTCGGATGACATCTTAGCATAAACATATAATAAGAGTAATTAAAAAAGTGGAAAAATATAATAATAAAATACAATATTACCTACCATATATTTATATATTTCAAATAACAAATAAAAAATTCTTAGAGCTTTGGGGGGGGGGGGATCCAGACCCCATGGACCCCCCGAAAATTACGCCTCTGTTTACATTAACACAGGACGTCTCGTGATAGATGCTTTCGTAATAATTCACTTTGTTTGGCCACTTTGTCAATAATCTCATCACTGTCCAATACACTCAAAAAACTTTGGAAACTTCTTTGTGAGACCAGGCGCCAGAGTCGGTCATAGAATACCCACATGTCTGAAAAACATTGTAAAAGACCTTCCACCCCCCTCCTGTTTGTTGCAACTGACAATATCACCGAATATAGCAGGACCACCGGCGAAAAATAGAGGAATAGATAAAAAGGAGAACCAAAGGGCTCTCGCAAGTGATCGAGATGGAGACCGAAGGGCATGAATTACGAAGGAGAGGATCTTTAAAACTAAAAGGAAGGTTTTTGCTATAATCATCGAATAGACAAGTGGCCCTTGAAAATGAATCGGCGTCAACGATCTTGTTCTTTTAAAATATTCTTAATTTTTAATGTGGCGGGCAGCGGCCCACCGGGCATTTTGCCCGGTGTCCCGGCGGGCCAGTACGCCCCTGCATACAGGGCGTCCCGTATCAAAACAATAAACCGTGAACCCCCTGGGGATAGGGGCAATTTATGACGATTCGTAACCTAAAATAAAATGAAACGGATCGTTGCTAAACTTTATCCAAAGTCATTTGAAATATTAATATGTTTATTCCTTTATTATTAATAGGATATCACTTTGCTGCTATTTGCAGACCATGTTGACTTAAAATCAAAAATAACAATCGATTCTTATCTAATACTAGAGGAATAACCTTATTGCATTCCATTGTTGATGTTTTGACTATTAATGGTAACCTCTAATGAAAACGTGGAAGAATCGACTTGAAATCAAAAAGACTAAATTCTTTCAAGCTTGAGTTGTTTGCCAAAAAAGAATTTAGTCTTTTTGATTTTAAGTCGATTCTTCCACGTTTTCATTAGAGGTTGCCATGTCTTCAGCAATGGTTACCAATAATAACCGAAACCTCAAAAATAAAAAACACTATCAAAATATAAAATTAAAAAATTAATAGGTTTTTTGGACAATTTTATATTTTATTAATGTATTTTATTAATTTTTGCACAACGTTTCGTCCGTTTCCGGACTTTATCAAGTGCTCAATCAGTTAACACATTAAACGTCCATAAAATAGTGAGACCATCGAGTCTAATGTGTTAACTGATTGAGCACTTGATAAAGTCCGAAACGGACAAAACGTTGTGCAAAAATTAATAAAATATAAAATTGTCCAAAAAACCTATTAATTTTTTAATTTTATTTAAATAAAGAATGGACATGAAACAACTGAAACTATCAAAATATGTTTTTAAATTAGCTAATTTTGACAAAAAGATACAAATATTTTTTTTTCTAAAGAAGGAAGTACAAAGTGCCGTACCATTTTGAAATCTTGACTAAATGGGCTTATTTTTTGAATAACTTGCCATGCTCGGTTTACAAGACTTTTTTGACATTAAAGATGATTCAAAGTTCGATGATGAAAATTTTTTAATAGATAATCCCGGCAAAAAAAATTTTTTTTCTCCAAATGTATAGTATCTACTTAGGTTGGTTTTATTTTGAATTCTGATCAATAGCAGGATTATTCAGGATTGCGTAACAAAAATTAGAATAATAAAATAGGTAAATTTTTATCTTCAGGACCGTCGTCGTAAAATACCCTATCCACCTGTTCTCGGTTTATCTTTGTGATATGGGACACCCTGTACATATATGGTACATCCATGTATCATGTATACCACATAAAGTTTTTAAAAATAAATTCAACCCTCGAATCAGAAAAAATCTGCATGCAATTTGAACTCGTTGTTTTCTAGTTTGTAATTTAAAGCCACGTTGTAATTTGAAACACAATTTAAGTTTATTTATTTATTTAATTTCAGATGGACGAATCAAATAGAAAAATGAATTTAAAAAAACAAAAAAGAAAACAAAAAAATCAAAAACACAAACAAAATAAAAAAAATAGGGTGAAAAAAGAAATAGAAGAAGGTCCATTGGATAACGATGGAATTTAGAAAGCTGCAGAAAAAGGATCCAAGATCTTTATTATGAATAAGCAAATATTAGAAAAAAAGTATAAATAAACATTCAATTTTTCTAATTTTGTATTTTTATTTGTATTCCTAATTTTGTATAGCTTCCTAAAGGACTTGTGAAGAGTACTATAGTATTTCAATAATGTACATAATTATATATCCTTAAGCCTAGTACACACTAGTAGACATGTTGCGCGATTTTGGTTTCTGAGCCGGGTCTCAGGCTTTTTAATTATATTTTTGGAGTTTTATTTTAAATACTCTACCTACACATATTTCGTGTTTTTACCAGAGTCAGTCTTTTGTAAACTCAAACTCCTGATGATGGGCTAAAAACCCGAAATATGTATAGAGTATCTCTACTCTTATTAAACGGGCAACAATTGTATAATATGTTTATTTGTTTGTATCTTAGTTCTATTTTGAAAACGGTTCTACCGATTTTGATGCAACCAACTCTATTAACAAGTTTTGAGGATGAGAAAACGATCTGGCTAGATCTGGACCTCGACAAATTTCATCTTAATTGATCTTTTTCTTAATTAAAGTAATTATTGACAGATGAAAATCTCAATAAAAAAGTTTGTTTACATTTTTTTCAATTATCTTTTATTTATTAATTGGTTTTTTAATTTTATAACCCACGAATACTTTATAGCAAATATTAATATATTATATTAAAAATAGTAATAGTATTTAAAATAGTAAGTATTTTTTTTTCAATTAACAGGTGGATTCATAACAAAACAGGTGTGTTTACAAATAAAGTGGTTGAAATGGCTTTTTTTTATATAACTTGGAAACAAATCTTATTTAATTTGTATTAATTTGAAAGTTTATATTAGGAAAATAAGGACAAGTTTTTATGTGTGACTTTTTTATTTATCAACCAACGTTTCGTCGACTTTGCCGACTTCTTCAGGGCTTCAAATAGTCATGTCACACATTCGTCTAAATTTTCTTATTATCTAATAAAAAAGTCACACATAAAAACTTGTCATTATTTTCCTAATATAAACTTTCAAATTAATACAAATTATGGACCCACTACACCATCTACAAGGCCCAAATCCGCCCCTGTCTCGAATACGGCTCTCATCTATGGAGAGGAGCCTCAAAATACTCTCTTTTTACCCTGGATGCAATTCAGAAACGAGCCGTCAGGCTAATTGACGATTATACACTCACCGACTCCCTCGACTCGCTGGCTCATCGAAGAAATGTCTCTGCCCTTTCCCTTTTCTATAGATACTATCACGGCAGGTGCTCTGATGAGATAAAATCAATAATTCCCCCCAAAGCATGTTTTGCACGTAGCACGCGTTTTGCCGACTCCCAACACTCTCTCGCGGTCAAATTGGAAAAGTGCCGGACCACTTCATTCGCCAATACATATATCCCCATGACTTCAAGGAACTAGAACTCTCTTCCAGCCTCTATCTTTCCCAGCACCTATAATCTTCAAACCTTCAAAACCGGAGTGCATAGACACCTACGTCTACACCCTCTCACTTAATCTACTTTCTCTTCTCTTCTGTAATGCAAGGGTCTTTCGAGATCCATAGGGGCTGCATCTTTACTGGTGCAACCCTTCTTGCATTCGATTGCATTAAAAAAAAAAAAAAAAAAAAAAAAATGGACGGAAATGATAATAATAATTTAATTTTATGTTTTTATTTCAGATCCTATACGATTATTTTTTTAATATTATAACTAGCTATAAACACAACAGCTAAAGACTAAATTCTTTTTTTGTAAACAACTCAAACTTGAGTGGTTTACCATAAAAGAATTTAGTCTTTTTGATTTTAAGTCGATTCTTCCACATTTTCAGTTGAAGTTGCCATTAATAGTCAAAACATCAAAAATGGAATGCAATAAGGTTATTCCTCTAGTAGTAGATAAGAATCGATCGTTATTTTTGATTTTAAGTCGATTCCTCCATGTCTTCAGCAATGGTTACCAATAATAATCGAAACGTCAAAAATCTAATGTAGAATTGTTATTCCTCAAGTATTAGATGAGAATCGATGGCTATTTTTGATTTTAGGTCGATTCTTCCATGTCTTCAGCAATGGTTACCAATAATAACCGTAACTTCAAAAATCCAATGTAGAATATGGTTATTCCTCGACTGTTAAATGAGAATCGATCATTATATTTTTGAATTAAAGTCAACAGGAACTGCAAATTGCAAGTGATATCTGATTAATAATAAAGGAATAAACATATTGATATTTCAAATGAATTTGGATAAAGTTTAGCAACGATCCGTTGCAGTTTATTTTTATTATTATAACTAGCTATAAATACAACAGCTCGGCAACTTTTTACTTCAGTGAAAAGTTATATATTAATATTATTTTTAATTTAAAATTCATATAAAAACCACTGTACCTATGCAAAAACTTGGTTCGGGGATGGGGCGGGGTCGAAGTGGATGTGGGGGTGCAGTGGTGGGGGACCAGGTGCGGGGCTGCGGCGAGGTGGGGGTCCGGGGGGAGGGCTAAGTGCGGGGTTTTGGAAGGAGGGGTTCGGGGGGGCCATATACACTATATATATTTGTATTTTTATCAGAATTTTAAATTAAAAATAATATTAATATATAGCTTTTAACTGAAGTAAAAAGTTACCGTGCATCGCTCGGTGGCTCCAGATACCTACTTTAAAATAAAACTCCAAAAATATAATTAAAATTTTTTAATTTTAATTTTTACTTGTGAAACACCACTAGAACCCTTTACCATAAAAACTCCTGTATTTATTTAATATGTTTCATTCACTATAAATAAACCAACACCGCTTTCCCTAAATGTTACCTCTAATAATAGACAAAGATTAAAATCATCCGAAAAAGAAGATAAAGATAAAGAAAATAAATGATTTTCAAATTTTATTCAAAGAATAAATTAATTGTGACAACTGAGTTTGTTTCAAATTTAGTATAATTCCATCTATTTCATCAAAAATTAAAATATAAATGTAGATGGTTTCTATGAATACGGTTGAGTTTGATAGATTTTTTTAACAGTCAGAATTTCTTGAATATATTAAATAAAAATCGAAATTACATATATAATTTATTTAATAAATATAGATGAGTATCTAATCATGTAGACCTGTAGATTGTAGATGATCATCCAAAAGGTAACTCATACTTATTTTCATTTATTTATAGGGAAAATTTTAGTTTGAAAATATGAAACTTTTTAGAAGTAAAATATTTTTCGATGATTCTGAAATCAATTATTTCTCTTATTGTTTTAAATTGATTAATGTACCATTCTCGAGAACCTTCGAAGATGAAAAAAGCTCCCAATAATAAGAACTAATAAATTCTTTTGAATTTCTGATGAATACGTATAAAAAATGACTGCTCAAAAAATCTTAACTATATTTTCAAATGGAAGAAAAAAAAAATTAGTTTGGTTGTGAATTGAGCAAATTAAAGTATGGAGGCTTTGATACTAGAAACTTGGAAACAATCAGTATTTATACCGATTTCAAAGAAACGGAACCCCCTGGAGCCAGATGGTTTCAGGCCTGTTAATTCTCTTCCCTTCTTGGAGAAGGTTTTTGGATCTGTAATGCACAAACAACTGCTTAATTATGTCGATAGGAATAATATTTTGACTCCAAATCAATCGGGATTCAGAAAGAGGCATTCCTGTGAGACAACTTTACAGTTGATAATAACAAGATGGAAGAAGTGGATCGAGAAATGTGGTGGTGGCGGTTTCGCTGGATCTTCGGCGTGCATTTGAGACGGCGAATCGGGATCTACTTCTGGAGAAATTGAGAAGATATGGTTTTGGTGATAGTGCAGTGAAGTGGTTTAAATGTTATTTTCCTGGTCGAACTCATGTTACAAAAATTAATAATGTGATTTCCGATCCTCAAACTGAAAGTGTTGGTGTCCCCCAGGGAAGTATTCTTGGGCCTTTGTTGTTGGTATTATATATTAATGACATTTGTAACTGTATTAATGATGATGTTTTTATAAATCTGTTTGCCTATGTTACACTAATATCAGTGGAGGATTGTGATGTTGAGAGGGCTTGTCAGAAAATGAATGGAATCCTTAGAAAGTTGGAAGACTGGCTAAATATGAATAACTGTTTATAAATTGTACGAAATCTAAAGTAATGCAATTGGGGGTGGGTGGAGAAGGGTTAAGTCCAATCTATCTGAATGGTGTAAATTTGGAATATGTGGATTCATTTAAATACCTCGGAGTAGTGGTTGACTCAGAAGTTGAACTTTAAGAGTCATCATAGTGAGCTCTTGAAGAATGTAAACATAAAAGTGCAATACTTTGGTAGAGCTTGTAATAATTTGAATATGAACAGTAGAATTAAGGTGTATAGAACTATAATTAGTCCTAGTTTCTCTTACTGTCCTACAATATTATATTTTGGCACTCAGGAGAATATTGATAAGTTGCAACTCTTACAAAATAGATGCATGAGATTTATATTAAAATGTGACAGATATACATCAATAAGTAGTAGGCTGGAATGTTTACGACTTATGAATGTGAAACAATTCTTATTTTTACAGACAATGTGTTTTGTATATAAATTATATCATAGGCAGCTGCCAGCCAGATCCATGACCATGAGACGCGAATTAGAGACGATGATATATTTATTAAGAGGGCACAAGAAATTCATTATATTTTAGAGGACTTGAGGAATTTAATTCTTTACCAGCTGAAGTAAGAAATGCATCAAGTCTGATTCAATTTAAGAACCAAGTGAGGATATATTAAGATAAGAGGGACAGTTGAACACATTTCTATTGAGAAATATTATATCTTTAGTATTAATATTTGTAAATATTGTAATATATATGTATGAAGAATACATTTAAATATAAATAAATAAAAAAAAAAAAAATCTTTTCTCAGGGAGTTTTCTCTGATGATCCTGCTGCATTTGATGCCAATTCTATATTTAAACAATCAATACATATAAATAGATAAGCTGAAGTATTATTATTATTATTATGTTAACATCTTAATGGTTTCTCAAGTAAAATAACAATAGGTTTGTTGGAACCTAGATTCTTAATCGTGGTGGAAAAATAAAATATAATTAGTTACAAGGAATTTTTAAAAAGATGGCATCTTCTCATTAATTAATTACCTTTGTGTGCAAATGAATGTACATAAAATTCCTTTTAATAAAATAACTTACCTATAAAGTATTTGAATCTTTCATTTGATTTATTTCATTGATTAAATACCCCAAGTCGTTAGCAGTTTAATATTTTGAAATTCTGGCCCAATTTAACAAGAAGAAAGATCATTTTTGTGTAGAGTCTGTGAAAAAGTGTGTGTGTATTTCTACCCTGAGGCGGCAAACGTAGAGCTAAAAAAAATAAGCTCACGTGTTCTGATGTGGGCATACACTTGATTTTACCATACAACCTGGCCCCTAAAATTATTTATATCATGTAGGGGGGGGAGTTAGTTTTTGCATTTTTATACTTCTGGGGTCCCACTGATTGTGTATACAAAATTTGGTTGAGTTTGCTCAAACGGCCTAGATTTTTAAATTTTACCCCCCCCCCCCCTCAATTTTGGGTCAATAATCACCAAAATATAATCACCTTTTAATCTCAATGGACCAAAACTACGTGTGAAATTTGGTTTCGATGTTCACACTAGTTTTTGAACTAGCTCCTCCACAAAAATTTGGTAACGCACAGACTAAAAGACAGACTAACAGACATTTTGACAAAAAAATTATTATCTCGAAAAATATAATTTGTTCGATGTTCAATTATTAGGGCTTTTTTGTAGAGCGAAATGCCATGGTTTCGCTCAATTTTTTTAATCGAAATAGTTTCAGCCGTTTTTGAGATATTTCGAAAAAAAGAAGGAAAAAAACCACTTTTTTCATGCACGATTACAATACTTGACCATACCCTGTATGGTAAAGTAAAACTATTGTAAGCACAAAACTGTGTTGTTCATCAAACCAGAATTCAAGTTTCCCTTCAAGGAAAACATTTCACTAATAATTAGAAAATAATTTATTAAAAAGAAAAATGAAATGTTCAAACTTTAAGGTGACCATTCGTCTCGTATTTAACGGGACAGTTCCGTATTTAGATGCTGTGTCCCGTAAATTTTGAAACAATAAAATTGTCCCATTTTTAAACTAGTGTCCCGTAAAAGTCCCGCTTTCCAGTAATACTTATAATCTAAATTTCTTTCCCTCTTTAGGCTAAAATAAAGCTAGCTTTACTGACTGCTGTGGAGAGAATTTTAAAAATGTTTATTCCACTTAAATCATATTTTGAATCTCAAGATAAATGCCCATATATTATTAAACAATGAGAGTTGAGTTTTAATACTTTAGATTTATAAGTACATGTGACGTCACGAAGATTTGACTTCCCCCCTCCCCTAACGTATGACATAATTTGCGAATGACCCCTTATTTTAATCATAATAGTAAATAATTAAATACCAAAACAAAAGTTTCTGCTGAAACTCCCTAGATTGAGAATTTTTAATAAGAATATTTGATTAAAAAATCCCAATCTAGGGGTTTCAGCAGAAACTTTTATTTTTCTAAACCAAAGAATTAAATTTAAACAATATTTAAAGGACAAGTTGAAATAAAAGACTGAATGTGAAATAGCAAAGTGTTTTTTTTTTGTTTTTTATTATAAATTTGTCCCGTGTTGGTATAATAGTATGGATTAATATATATTTTACATAAATTCATAATATCTAATTGTTATTTAAAATACTTCCTGTAGTTTAAAATATAATACATGATTGAGTGGATATTGATGAGGCAGTCCAAAAAAAGAAGATAATTTATATTAATAAACCGACGTTTCGGAGGCTTTTCCCTCATTCTTCAGGGTCTGAAATTAATTAAAATGGGATTTGGCCATCATTACAAATAAGATCATCACAATTTTTTTTTTTTTAATCAAAAATTTTCTACTCACTTTGAAAAGTCAGTGAAGGAAATCCAATGGGACATTCCCCTCTGTCTCCTCTTTCAGTGGCAGTAGTAACAATAATATATTGTATTTCATTCTCAGCAGAATTATAATGTAGTAATTTGCAAATTTTGATGTAAATATATGTATAACCTAATTAGCCAAATCCCCTCCCAGATAAAACATGCGCCTAGTGGTTGTGCGCATAATTATTTCATTTATACAGTACAACAATGTGTATTATGCTTTAATTACACTTTATACCTATATATATAGTATATACAAACTTCTTATAAAATATTTATTTATTTATTTTATTATTATTTTTTTCCATCATAAATCTTAAAAAGGTTTGACAAGTCTTTAAAATAAATTACAAATTTATTATTTACAATTATTTACATTATTATATTATAACTATATAATTTTTCGATCACCAATTATGCCGTCCCAACAAATAATAATTTTTTTGGACCGCCTCATCAATATCCACTCAATTTCACTTATCAGTCCGTCTCCAAAAATTACTCCAATCTTAATAATAGATGATATTTTTAGAAAAGAAATATCGACTCCTCTAGTGGACCATAGAGAATTGTCATTGGACTCCATATATTTCTTTTCTCAATGAAAAATTGTCCAACGTAGATAATATGTACAATATAGAGAAATAAATTAAAACGATAAAACTTCCATTAAGACCTTCCAACAGACAATACAAATGTTTTAAACTCGACTTATAATTTTATTTTTTTCCTCTTAAACAGATTAAGTATTTTTTTAAACAAATTATTTATTTCTAGTAAAACATGTGCAGTGAACTAATATTTTAATATAAAACTAAAGATTTAAGCATCTTTTTTTTTTTTGAAAATAGTTGAAATGTTTTTCAAAAAATCAGCTCGGGTTACAATCTTAGAATTTGTCCTAAAAATTAAATTCTTTCTCTTTTAATATTTTAATGTCGAGCTTCAGCAATTGAACAATAAACTGGACTCAGTGCCTTCGTATTAACTTGTACAAATAGTAGCTAAATAGCCATATTACAACACGTGACCCTCCTTTTTGGGAATTTTCGTCTTGAAAATTTTCAATTTATACAAATATTTTACATACATTTTTAAACCAATTCTTTTTTGAACATTCTTTAAACATTCATTATTGTATTTTTTAGAACTAAGACGTACAGAGTTATTATTTTCTTAAGTTGATATAATTCTGATATAGTTTGATACATATATTTTCAAACAAAGTTTCTAGCTGAAGGCTTTTATTAATAGATAGTTAATATAATTGTTAAAATATAAGTAATTTGGTTCATATATTTAGGAACAGTTTTTTTTTTTTTTTTAATTAACATAATTGTTAATGTATGGTTAAGTCTAATAAGTAAGTAATAGCAATCAAATGTGTATTTTAAGTGCGGGTTTATTATGTTATTTTTTTGTGTTTCTTTGGTTTATATAATGTGTTAAGTGATTTCTTTTTTTCTTTCTAAAATAGATTGCATTTGTGACAAATATCAATATTCATTTATTTATTATTTTGATATTTATTTAATTAGTTGAAATGGGAGGGAGGTCAATATTTATCTGGATTTTTTGCTCTTATCTATGCTATCTACCTTACTCACAAGTCAAATAGGAGGGGATACGAGGTTTGGGATTCATTGCCGATGCAGAACTAATGTCTGCATCGGCAACGAATCCCAAACTTCGAGGTCGAAATAACCGTTTCTTATTTCTAAGAAAAGTTTTGCTAGGTTGTTAAGAGAGTTTACTATTTCATTTTTTTGCTCTATCCTTAATTGGATATTTTGGGGTTTTTTTTATAGGCTTCTACATATTCCTCGTTAGTAACCTCCACAAAAATAGAGGGCGAGTCGAGTACTGGCCCCAGTTCACTAGGCCGAGCTACTTGGCTAATGTGAACTAGGCTTAAAAGTTCATTTCTAGAAATAGAGATAGAGTGGGCGACTAAGCTTCATGAATCAGTTGACGAAAAGTCACTATCCAGTTCTCGAAGTGTAGTTGGGCTGAGATTATAAAAACTGTCATAAAAAAAGAGATCAAACGCTCAACAAAGAACAACAGTTCCGAAAGAATTGTTGCCATTGAAATGAGCGAGGAACTATAAAATACAGTTGTGTAAACAGTTGTAAAACAAACTGCACACATTAGGAAAACTATTTAAAGAAATAAGCGAAAAAAAACCCTGATAAACATGATAAAGCCAGCCGAAAATGGCCTTCAAATAAAATCAGTAAAACAAACTGACGGAAAAATAGTCAACGGTGACCAAAAGAACGAATGCCCCAAGCAAGAGAATTCCCGCGGACAACGACACGACTAAAAATAAACTAATTAAGACCAATAACAAAACATCCAGCCCTGCTCCACCGAAAATTTTTGAACTATTTTTTTTTTATTATTTGTTAAATTCTAATAATAATTTTTGTATTTTTTTTTTAATTCAAATCTCCTTAAATTTGTATCTCTCAAAGTTGTTCTAATTAGAGTCCGTACATATGCGTAAATATTTATTTTTTCTTTTTTCAATAATTGTTTTAAATTTTCCATAAACGGCTCCAATTTTTTTTTCATTTACAATTTTAATTTTTTTTAATTGTTATATCCTCAATTTTTTTCCTCGACAGCACCTCTAACCATTTTTATCATTTTTTTATTTTTTTTTTTTTTATTTATACAGTAAAGAGTCTATTTCTGGGTTTGGTTGGGGAGCAGGGAACTTGGATCCAGAAATCGAAATTGCGAAGCAGGTAGGAGAACTCTAAAGTTGCTCCCTCATTCAAACAAAAAAATTCTTTCAGCCGATTTCCAGCAGGGATGCAACTTTTCACATATCGGGCCCACTCATTTATGAGTAAGCTCGTCGGGGTAACCCAAAAAGACCCGGAGACGCTGTCGGGAGATGTAGGCAGAGTTTTCTGTTCTGTATGAGCGTTCGAGTTCCCTGGAATTCTCTAGCAGTGAGATAGGGTTTGGAACGCGTAGAGCACCGCATTTGCTGCGGTGTCTACATCATCCCCTCGGCCCTTGAAAATCCGGGAGAGGGCCACGTGGAGGTCTCGCGCTAAATCGTACCGATAACCGCAGCTGGTCTCCAAGGTGTGAAGCCTCTTGTCAATAGAATAATGTAGGTAAGGGAAGTCGGCAAATTGGATCCGTAACTTCGGAATAAGGATTGGCTCTGAGGGCCGAGGTGTGTCGGGCTTGGTCGGAAAGCGGGTTTGTGTTGGCGTGCAGGGCCTGGTCGTTGGTGTTCATTTATGAATGCCATTTGTCCGGTCCCTTGCCTCAGCCTCCCGTGGATCTTCCTTGCTTTGAGTTATATTATTGTTTATTCAGTGTATAATCTCTGCGGCCGCTATTTAACGGCCAAATCAGAACTGGCACGGACTAGGGGAATCCGACTGTCTAATTAAAACAAAGCATTGCGATGGCCCTAGCGGGTGTTGACGCAATGTGATTTCTGCCCAGTGCTCTGAATGTCAAAGTGAAGAAATTCAAAAAAGCGCGGGTAAACGGCGGGAGTAACTATGACTTGGAGCGACGAAGAGACGCAATGTCTCGTTGAACTAGAATTGACGGCCCCAGTGGGGACTGAAGCACACATTAACGAATGGCTGTTGGAACGATGGCAGTTCAGCCGTCGTACCCTTGATGCCATTAAAGGGAGGAGGAGGTCTGTTGCCTATAGAGCCGCAATGGTACTTCAAATTCATCGTAACAAGATAAGGCGGCAGCTACTCTCCTCCTCCGGGTCTCCACTCCGGACGGTGGCGACGCGACCGATCAACGAGGCTCTTCCCTCTACCAGTACGGCCGAACATCCGTCGGCTGGTAGAGGTCCCGAAACGTTTCCCAGCGCCAATGTTTTGTCACCCCTCGGTGAAGAGCCTGAACATCTTGGCGGCCACGAGGGGTCGCATGGGAATTTGGACGCTGGGACGATGACTACAGAGGTGGCACTGTCGTCCGGTCATGATATTATTGGAAGATCGGCGGCAGTGCCATCATATACCGAACGTGTCCACAGGCTTGCGCCCTCAGAGCAGGATTTTCATCTATCTGGCTCGGTGGGGGTGGGGGCGAGGCCTGTTATCAATCCTGAATTAGTCTTCGAGGCGACGGCCGCACCAGGTGCTTCTACTGCTGTTGGCCATCCGGCCGAAGATCCGCCTACGAGCCATAACAGCGGTGAAGTGCCTAGTGAAATATTGTGTTCAAGTGAAGTGATGAGTGGTGTGGCCGGTGTGGTGACCCCTTTCCTGACAAATGAAGAGCCTTCCGCTGAATCGTCAATTGCTGTTGTCAGTGATGGTGACCCCCCTCTTGTGGCCGCTCTCAGGACTTATCGCGACTCCCGGGGTGGCGATACTGTCATGAAGGGTATAATTAATAACGTACTTGAAGGTAGGCCGTGGGAGGGCTTACTAGAGGCATGGCTTCGGGCTCGGGGGGCGGGTTCTGTGGTTGCTGGGTCTGGGGGGCGTGTCGGAGGGACCTCTTCAAGGTCCCCTCCGGGCAATCGGCAGGAGAGGCGCGCAGCGAAGCGAGCAAACTACAACCGAATGCAGTCTCTCTGGCATCGGGACAAGAAGAGGGCTGTGAAGGAGATACTTGAAGGCGTCCCGGATCGCGGCGTGGGGTTCGCTGAGGCAAACGCTTACTGGAGCAATATCCTGGGCGATTGCCGAGGCTGCCTTTCCGCCGTTTCCGATCGTCCGAGAGTTCTCCCGAGCCCAATTCTCCTCCAGGAACTTGAAATTTCACTACCATCTAAAAAGACGGCAGCGGGGCCAGATGGTTTGTCCTTCTCCGCCTGGAAAGGCGTAGCAGTGGCAGACCGTCTCGCTCTGCTCAACGCGATACTCCTGGAGGGCAAGGTGCCCGAGATTCTGTCCGCGGCTCGCACAGTGCTGATCCCAAAGATTCCATCGCCAACACTTCCCCAGCATTATCGGCCAATCACTGTCAACTCTGTGGTCGCTCGGCAGCTTAGCAGGATTCTCCTTCTTCGGCTGGAGGGTACTGTTGAGCTTCGGGGTGACCAGCGGGGGTTTGTTAAGACGGATGGTTGTGCCGAGAACACACAGGTATTGGGGGCTCTGATCAGGGACGCGAGGTATCAGTTGAAACAACTACACATCGCGTCTCTGGATATTTCTAAGGCATTTGACACCATAATGCACGAGCCGCTCATGGAAATCCTGGGTGACCTTTTGGACCCGTCGCTCTTTCCCTTGGTTAGGTCTCTTTATACGGACAGCACAACATCGCTGGTCCATGGAGGCTCAAGATCGGAGAAGATCAAGATTGGGAGGGGTGTGAGGCAGGGGGATCCTTTGTCCCCTTTTCTCTTCAACTTGGCCGCGAAATTCATCCTTGATCGATTGTCATCTCATGTCGGTTATGACCTACGAGGCGTACGTGTTGGTTCTTTGGCCTTCGCGGATGACGTTGTCCTTGTGGCTTCGACTCCCGGGGGCCTTAGGGCGCGGATACGCGACTTTGAGGTCGGCGCCGGCATGTTTGGCATGAAGATCAACGCGGCCAAGTCGGTGACGCTCTCGCTTGTGCCAGCCGGTAAGGAGAAAAAGATCCGGGTCTGCACAGACTTTGACTTCAGGGTGGAGGGTGGGGTGATCGCGCCTCTGGGCGTGGGTCAGTCCTTTGCTTACCTTGGAGTCCGTGTGGGCACCTCGGGCCTGATATCCTCCGACTGGCCGTTGGCGGAGATGTTGGAGAGAGTGGGGGACGCTCCCCTCAAAGCCTCGCAGAAAATGGAGGTCTTGAGGATCCATGTCCTTCCCACAGGTATACATCCCCTGGTGTTAGGCGGCGCTACGGTGGTTAGCCTCACTGCCATCGATCGTCGGGTGCGGGCATTTATCAGAACAACCCTTAATTTGCCTCGCGATACTCCAGAGGGTTTCTTCCACGCCAAAATTAAGGATGGGGGGCTGGGTATTCCTTCTTTTAGTTGGTTTATACCACTCCTGACGCATGGTCGAATTAGTAGAATGTCATCCTCTACTTTTGACGCGGCTAGAGCCGCGTCAGAAACGTACCATGTGGTCAGGAGAATTAATTGGGCCATCGATGTCCTCCGGAAATTTGGCGGCGTGGAGGGAGCCAGGGATTACTGGGCCCGCCGGTTACATGACAGTGTCGACGGGATGGACCTGGGGCATTGCGCTGGGGCGAAGTCGTCGTACTCCTGGATGAGCTACCCTGGCCCACTTAACAACGGCACATTTAAAGACCTTTGTCGTCTTAGGTCTGGTTCTCTGCCCTCCGCTGTGCGCACAAGTCGTGGTAGGCGTGAGGGTGGGGTCCCACGGTGCCGGGCAGGGTGCTCTAAAACGGAGACGACGGCCCATATCATCCAGTCCTGCGATCGGACACACGACGGTAGGGTCAAACGTCATGACGCGGTTGTCCGGTGTCTGGCAGACGAGTTAAAAAAAAAATCGCCCAGGGTGGAGCTGGAGTATTTATACTCCAGCACTGCCGGCAATCGTAAGCCAGACATCGTGATAGCCGGACCAGAACATCGGGTAACAGTGATTGACGTGCAGGTGGTCTCCGCGCTCGCTGGGCTAGACGTTGCCAATCAGAACAAAATTAATTATTATAATGGCAACGCTAGCTTAGTCGGGAATATCGCGGAGAGGTTTGGAGTGTCGGCTGACCGGGTTAAGGTCATCGCCGCCACAATATCTTGGAAAGGGGTCTGGTGTCCTCGATCATACCGTGACCTCCTCGCCCTGGGTGTCCCCAAATATACACTAGACAAAATGACGCTCAGGGCGATGCTTGGGTCACTTTTTAACTTTACTACTTACATGCGAAGGACCTTCCGGGCAGGGCCAGGCCCAAATGTATAATAAATGAAAAAAAATAGTTATATTAGCCTACCCATGTTTATTTTAATTAAATTGTTATGTTTGGATATGGGTAGGCTATAATAGTTGTAGAGTGCAACATTATGCACAATCAACTTGTGGCCCTTACCGACCCTATAATGTGGGGTTCTCCCTGTCGGGTGTGATGTTGGCGCGGTCGAATTGTGTACATAAAAAAAAAAAAAAAAGAAATAAAAATAAAATAAATAAGTGCTAGTTTGAATTGTTAATTGTTGTGGGGTCCTTATAAAGGGCCCCCAACTACCCTTGAATTGTTAATTGTTGTGGGGTCCTTATATATAAAAAAAAAAAAAAGGGACCCCCAACTAAATACCGCGCCGCCCCACACTTTGTCGGGGGAATTTTTTTTTGTGAAAGGCCTTCGCATCAATAAACTTAATAATTAATTATTTACTTAAATAAATTGCCATAACATCTGGCTATAATTTGGACTTGGCTATAATGTAAAATTCCTATTTTGTAAAAAAAATTTTTCTGTAAAGGGCTGCCCCCCTCTGCGGGCACAATAAAAAGTAAATAGCCAAATGCCTCGTCATCTAATTAGTGACGCGCACGAATGGATTAACGAG